>CM062808.1:240803301-241300801 GCA_031772625.1 Pinus tabuliformis | reverse complement strand
AGAATAAAGGGAAGCTTACAACCATATCCTTGATGTTGAAAGGCTCTCCTTGAGTGGTAATCCAAATCCAAGCCAAGAAAATCTCAAAACACTCCTTCTCCAATTCTAATGAATAGCCTTTAAGCACAAGCTCAGCATACGGGTGCAAATGGTAATAGACCAACCCATCCTCTAACCTGACCAACCATTTGGGAATGGGAGAAGATGAATTTATAGGCTGGGAAAGGGAGTTAGGACCTCTCCAAAGATAGGATTAGGCTCTCATCTTAAGGAGGTAGCTCATAGGGGTAAGACCAAGAGGCCAAGTTGGGAGAATTCGACCTCATCTACGCCGAAAAAACCTCCAGCTCGCCACTCTGGAAGATTCTATATCATGAAGCTTCTCATCCTCTTTGGGAAAATTACCTTTTTTGGATCATCACAGGTATATGAGAAAATAGAGCGATGTCATCGCGGGTCTAGCATATTGTAACATGCGACCATTGCGGTTTTTAGCCTCATAAGAGTGATGACTCTCATTTTAAGGTTTTAAGAGCTATTTCTTCAGGGAAAGCTCAAGGTATTTTCCAACAAAGTCTTAGGATGGCTCTGAGTAGTATACATGGATGAGTATACTGCATTATGGTCATATTTCGAGCACTTCAAGGTATGTCACAAGGAAGTGCAAGAGGTGTGACAAAACATTATGTAACAGATGCCCCGTAAAGCATGAAGGCATAATGAGGAGTGATGACTAAGATGCTTTACGAGCTCTTGCAAGGACAAGGACACGCACTATCAGGAGATTACAACTCAAGGACACATATACATATACATATCTGAGATCAAGACATGAATCTATAATATGGATGCAGCCATCCGAATAGAAAGGACTATGTGAAAATATCCATGGTATGGTCACAGCCATCCAATACAGAAGGATCATCTGTAATATAAGATCCAAGGCATGGACGCAACCATCCAATATAGAAGGATCATCATCATAAATATAAAGTCCCATGGTATGGTCACAGCCATCCGTATAGAAGAAACATGTGCACAACCATGAACAATACATAACTCCACGTAGTGTGAGTTATATTAGACAAAATGCAGGGTCTTGCACTCCATCCCAACCCGATCAAAGTACAAATTATAACATGCGAATGAACCTGTCGCAGTCAAATATGCTAGAAAACCACTTGATTACCGGCCATTTATGTGGACTGTTAACAGGCACGAGAGGAACCACCCATAATGACAATGGCTCTCAAGGTATGACAGTAAGTTTTACGAGTCCTAAGAAGGAGAAACTCAGGCTTGTCAAGGTGACAATTCTTTTGTCATAAAATTTTAACAAGTCTGACGTAAGAATAACTCGGTATCTTCTTCATGTTTAGAGAGTTTGAAAAAGAAACAAAAAAGAAAACTCCATCATGTCCCTTTCCGTAATTTGTCCCTCAAATCCGAAAAGGTAGAAAACAATATTCGAGAAAACCTCTTGACTATGTCAATCAAGGTGTACCTTTTTCATAAACAGTCAATCTCAGTCCGAAAAAAGGGGTAAACATATACTAAGACGATGTTGATTCATTTACTTTGACAAGTTCATAACGATAAGTACTCGGCAATATTTTCATATTTTTGGAGTCTGAAAAGAGCTTAAAGATGACTCCTTTCGGAGGAATGAGTGGTAAAAAAGGATAGCAACTGGTTCCGGTAATGATGGAACTGCTCAAAACATGTAATGGTCAAGAGGCTGGCTAATAAGACCACTCATCGCAGATGTTCCTCAGGCAAGGGTAAAACAACCAAGTGAAAGCATATGATCATCCAAAGAGATGGTGATGATGGAAATGAAAAAACCAAGGCTCATTTAGAAAAAATCAGCTGATAAAAATAGAAATCACGAGATGTAAAGTGGGAATGGTTTCATTTTTAAACAAGCTTGAAACATGAGAAAAAACTATGCTTGGATTTGGTTTCATTTTTACACAAGCTTGAAATGGAAACAAACTATGCTTGGATTTGGTTTCATTTTTACACAAGCTTGAAACAAACATAAACTATGCGTGAATTTGGTTTCATTTTTACACAAGCTTGAAACAAAGATAAACTATGCTTAAGATCAGTTTGCATGCCCCCAACATAATCAATCAATTCTAGGTACATGCCCCCCAAGCTTCATTTCATTCACCTAAGTGGATGGAAAGAAGGTTCAAGTACGAGATCAAGTGAAAGACTCGACTGGATTTTACGAGATGTAATCAAAGACTCGAATTGGAAGGGGATTTGTTTCATTTTTTAATGAGCTTGACACAGGAAAAGAACTATGCTCATGACACCTTGTTTCATTTTTTAACGAGCTTGACACAAGTAAAAGAACTCTGCTCATGGATACCTATTTCATTTTTTAACGAGGTTGACATAGTAAAAGAATTATCCTCATAGCCATTGTTTCATTTTTTAACGAGCTTGACACAAGACAAGGAACTCTACTCCATCCCTTGTTTCATTTTGTAACAAGATTGACACAAGACAAGGAACTATGCTCTAGTGTCCTTGTTTCATTTTTAAACGAGCTTGACACAAGATGAGGAACTTTTCTCCATGGTCCTCATTTCACAAACCAAACAAGGCCATGGCTTCCAATAGGTTCGCATCACATGGGAGAACAACACTTTGGAAGGGATATATGTCCAAGGATCCAAATGAAAAATTGGGCTCCAATGCCCCGAGTACATTATGTACTACATCATCTACAAGATCATCAGTAGTTGTGGGCATGGGACATGTAGCCACGTAATTAACCTGTGGCAGTGGTGATACTGCTTGCACATAAGAACCATTTAGGGATGATGGTTTAGTGGGAACTGATTCAGGACCAATGAATATAAGTTAATCAATGATCACAATGTTTCCTTCATGCGGGAAACACATCACTCGAAAGAGGGAAGAAATAAGAGCTCCCATGACATAAACATAGTCACAGACAAGGAGTAGATTAAAATCTAAAGGGCCTTGGACAACCATCACGTCTATATAGACAGTCTTTCCTCCCAAAGTAATAGGCAACTTAGGAAGGATCCATAACGGTTAACTGGTTCCTCTGTTAAAAGCTAACATATTTTGAGTGACGGGGACAAGATGAGGAGAACCTAAATCTTGCCAAGCAGTTGAGGACAAGATGCTAACACGTGCCCTCATCTATGATATGGTAAGCCTGTATTGTAATCTGGAAAGGCACATAAGATGGAAGATGATATCCTGCCAGTCGAATCCAATCAAAAGAAGTGCTAAACTACTCAGAGGGGTGTCATAGGAACATGAGATTTGACTTCTTTCTCGATGGGAACAAGAGAAATGCTCTAGACTTTACCTTGGGAATAGGAGGATTTACCTCCAGTTCATTTGAAACCAAAGAGACAAGAAGGACCTGAGCAGTGTTAGGTTCATTCTCTACCGAAAAGGTGTAGTTAACTGAAGGTGGAGCCAAGTCTAC
Source organism: Pinus tabuliformis (assembly GCA_031772625.1). NCBI lineage: Eukaryota > Viridiplantae > Streptophyta > Pinopsida > Pinales > Pinaceae > Pinus > Pinus tabuliformis. The sequence goes on along the minus strand of CM062808.1, from coordinate 241,297,320 downwards.
CATTTTCTCAACCAATGGTTGGTTGAGAATGGACTCATGAGACTCACTTTCAGAGAGAGTGGTATTGACCAAAGATGAATTTTGATCAAACACTGGATCAACTAGCGGAGGATCAGGGGAAAGCCTTCAATACCCAATCGAAATACGAGGTTGAGAAGATGTAAGGTTTTTCAACTCTTTGGAATCTTCATCCATAAGAGGACAAAGGTGAATGGGATGATTACCTTCACACAACTTAAAAGGAAATTTTACTTTTCCCTTTTTCCCATAGGCTTTATTGTTACTAGTTGAGGTCTTGTCACCAGCATGATCGCCAGAGGCTGATGATAAAGGTCAATGTGAACATATGGACCACACTTCTAATACCTTGGGAATACCAAGACAATTCCAAAGAAGGTGGTCACCCTTACATAACATGCAAGGAAATTTTACTTTCTAAGGATAGTTGGAAGATTTTTCTTCATTAGTTGCATCGGTAAAATTTTGGTTGGTTTCCCCCTTGCTTATTTTGCTTCTTCTTCTTCATCCACTTCTTCTTCTTCTTAGCTTCTTGGTTACTAGAATCTAGACTTTCACCAGGTGAAGAGGAAGAACGAGGTGAAGAAATAGGCGAAGAAGGAAAGGGGTCAACATTAGAATCAACATGAGGTTGATGTTGTTCAGGTGGAGGAGAAATTGGTTAAAAAGTAGCTTCGACACTGGAGATCACCGAGGTCGAAAATAACCAAACTAGAAGACCAATGGTCAATCCAGGAAGGGACATTGTTGCCATATAAGGAGCACCAGGATTTCCAAAAGAAGGAAAAGGACTAGGATTCTTATCAAAGGGGTTTCCTTGACTGGTAAACTCAGGAAATGTTGCCATCGGTATAAACCTAAGATCTACTAAGGAGTATTTCCACAGGAAGGATGTTGTTCCGTAGGTTTGGCGAGCTTGAAAGGACAAGTTCTCGATGATCTTTTCAAATTTAAGGATTCAGAAAAGACCGAAATGACTACTCAGATAACTCTAGGCAAAAGGAGTACCAAGTAACCATGAACTGCAATATACACCTCAACAAATAAATTTACCAAGGACTTGACGTATGTGTGTAGTCAATCTCCCCGAATTCTATGTTCGGTGTATCATGTTTACAGGGTGGTAGATTCGGCTTCCTATGGATAAAAGTTTGCAACCTATGAGGGTCTCCCTTTATATACTCAACGATATGGGGAGCACAAGTCCATGATAGCATTGTCTAATGCAGGAGCGAATGACAGCTTCTAAGTTTTAAAGATGTCGGAACACGTCTCTAGCCTAGATCATTAAGTATGAATGTTAATGTTTCAAATGCTCCTTAGATTAATTGATATATTTTAAAGTTGATCTTGAAATTATGTTTGGGTTTCAAGGTTCAAAACGATGTCACTTAAACACCTATGATGCAACTATATGAGAAAAAGGAAAACTTTTCGTTTTAATGAAAGCTAGACAAATCAAGGGAAGAGATTTCAAACAATGATGCAACAAGAAAAATAGATCATGCAAAATTCCTTCCACTAACTTTCACTTTCGTCTTCCAAACGCAATGCCAAAAGTAAAAAATATTTTCACTTTTCACTATCCTAAATGCAACTTTTCCGAAAGCAAAATGGTTTTACTTTACAAAGATGCACTTATATGAATTAGGATTTTCTTTTCGTTTTGAATGATTTGATGCACCTAATACAGTTTTTTAGCTTTCAATCATCGAAAAAGGTGATCTATTTTCAATGATGAATCTCAAAAAATAACTTCTCAATGCAACTAATCTAATTCATTTTCACGAAAATTAAATTTCGAAATACAAGCTAAAAAAAATGCAAAATGATGTTTTCAATGAAATCTAAAGAAAACAACACTCAATAAATCAGCAAAACAAACATCTCAATGACATCAACAAGCAGCAAGCAATGAATAATGACTAGAAACCCTAGAATTCAATCAGGTTTCACTTCGAAGCCAACGAGACAAATTTTTCAAATTAATCAAGGCAATCAATCAAAACATTGACAAATCCAAACATACAAGATGGGAAAAGACCTTAAGGGCCAAGACACACTGGATTCTTAGGAAGAAACCTCAAAAACTCTCACATTCAAGGATCATCGCTACTTTATATACCCAAACCCGCAATTATCACTACTTTGCATAGGCAAACTCACGATGGAATCACTACTCTGTATAGCAAAAGTTGTGATGATTTTAGCACGACCAAAAAATGAGAAAAAATTATTTCATCACGACTGTAAAGGTAAAAACCGTGATCATTGCGACTATAAAGGTGAAAACCATGATGCCATCGCGACTGTAAAGGGTAAACCCGCGATGGGTGAGGAATATGGGGAAAAACTAAAAATATTCCAAGAAACAATCTAGACTTAGCACTCTAAGGTAGTAATCAGTGATGGTATAAACACAGACTTATGAAGACAAGCCGAAAAATCGACAGTTGGTCAAACTAGTCAAAAGGTCAGGGTGAAGGATTGAATGGAAAGGATTATAGGCTTCCCAGTGGAGTTGCCATTTTGTTGACAAGGTTAATCCTCTCTACGAACAGAGACAATCCCTCTAGCCCAATAAGTGGTCTAACAACTGAAATGACAATCAACTAGACATCTTCCTAGGTTATAATTGAAAAGTAGAACTAAAGATATGGCCTACCTCGTTATGATGCTAATTCGATTTCCTTTGTTGAGAGCCTCGAACCACTTGTTGCTATGAACTTTTTCATGCTTCTCTTAGTGCTTATGTACCTACATAAGTGTTAAAAAAAACAACAAAGCATGCCAAAACCGATAGCAAATCCAATAATAACCTACTTAGCTCATCAAGTAATGCCAAGCTAATACATACATGAACATATATATTTTGGGAAGGTGAACCAGCAATTGTATATTATTTAAAGAATAAATGGAATCTTACAACCATAGCCTTGATGTTGAAATTCTCTCCTTGAGTTGTAATCCAAGTCCAATCCAAGAAACTCTCCAAACACTCCTTCTCCAAGTCTAATGAATAGCCTCTAAGCACAAGCTCAGCATACGGGTGCAAATGGTAATAGACCAACCCAAACTCTAACCTGACCAACCATTTGGGAATGGGAGAAGATGAATTTATAGGTTGGGAAATGGAATTAAGACCTCTCCAAATATTGGATTAGGCCCTCATCTCAAGGAGGTAGCTCATAGGGATAAGACCAAGAGGCCAAGTTGGGAGAATTCGACCTCATCTACATTGAACAACCTCTAGCTCGTCGCTCTGGAAGCTTCTAGATCACGAAGCTTCTCATCCTCTTCAGGAAAATTTCCTTTTTGGGATCATCACGGGTATATGAGAAAATAGAGCGATGTCATCGCAGGTATAGCATATTGAAAATTGCGACCATCATGGTTTTTAGCCCCACAAGAGCGATGACTCTCATTTTAGGGTTTTAAGAGTTATTTCTTCAAGGAAAGCTCAAGGTATTTTCCAAAAAAGTATTAGGAGGGATTTGAGTTGTATACATGAATGAGTATACTGCATTATGGTCATATTTCGGGCACTTTCGAGTATGTCACAAGGAAGTGCAGGAGGTGTGACAAAATACTATGTAACAGATTCCCCCTAAAGCATGAAGGTAGAACGAGGAGTGATGGCTGAGATGCTTTACGAGCTCTTGCAAGGACGAGGAAATGCACTGTCAGGAGACTTGCAACTCAAGGATGCATATACATATACATATCTGAGATAAAGACATAAATCTATGGTATGGACGCATCCATCTAGAAAGAAAGGACTATGAGAAAAATCCATGGTATGGGCGCAGCCATCCAATACAGAAGGATCATCTATAATCTAAGATCCAAGGCATGGATGCAGCCATCCAATATAAAAGGATCATCATCATAAATATAAAGTCCCATGGTATGGTCATAGCCATCTATATAGAAGAAACATGTGCACAATCATGAGCAATACATAACGCCACGCAACCTGAGTTATATTAGACAAAACTCAGGGTCTTGCACTCCATCCCAACCCAATCAAAGTACGAATTCTAACATACAAATGATCATGTCACAGTCAAACATGCTAGAAAACCACCTGATTACCGACCATTGATGTGGACCATTAATAGCACGAGAGGAACCACCCATAATGAAAATGGCTCTCAAGGTACGGCAGTACAATCCATGAATGTGATAACAAAGCTGAACTCGAACACTTGTGGAATCATCCGATCAAAGGCCAATGGCGAAAACTTGTCGTCGAATGCAAAGAACTTTCCATTAAGGCATGAAAAATCTAAGGTATTGAAAGGGAGTTTCTAAGCCATCTTCCTTGATAATGAGCTGAAGCTGACAGGGAGTGACCCATCGAAGGAGGGTCAAATGAATCCCTTATCATCGACACAAAACAAGGAATAAAGTGGAATAAGTTTCAAGACTGTAACAATGACTCAAATGATGTATAGGTAAATAACTGCATATTCGACTTCTCTTGAACATATTGGCAACATGACTCCAGAGTGTGGCAGCATTAGACTCAACATTGGACCAAAGGTCATAATGATGAGGTGAAATAGTCAAATGAGAGGTAAAATGGATCACCCAAACCTGGAAGGACAATGATTGAGTGAGGATATCCCAAACCCGACATGATAGCAGAAGAGTGTCATGTTCAAGAGCGACATGTTGCCTACATAAAGGATGTTTCATATTCATTTTCCCCGCTATTTCTAGCGAGTACCTCTTTATTTTTACACAAGCTTGAAGAGGATACCATATGCTTGTCATATAAGTTCACCCTTCAGATGAATCCATCCTAGTAAGTTTTACGAGTCCTTGGAAGGAGAAACTCGGGCTTGTCATGGTGACAAGTCTTTCGTCGTAAAATTTTAATGAGTCTGACGTAAGAATAACTCGATATCTTTTTCATGTTTAGAGAGTTTGAAAAAGAAACAAAAAAGAAAACTCCATCATGTCCCTTTTCGTAATTTGTCCCTCGAATCTGAAAAGGTAGAAAATAATATTTGAGAAAACCTCTTGACCATGTTAATCAAGGTGTACCTTTTTCGTAAATAGTCAATCTCAACCCGAAAAAGGCGTAAACATATACTAATATGACGTCGATTCATTTACATTAACGAGTTCAAAACGAGAAGTAATCGGCAATCTTTTCATATTTTTGGAGTCTGAAAAGAGCTTAAAGATGACTCCTCCTGGAGGAACGAGTAGTAAAAAAGGATAGAAACTGGTTCCGGTAATTATGGAACTTCTCAAAACAAGTAATGGTCAAGAGGTTGGCTAATAAGACCACTCATCGTAGATGTTCCTCAGGCAAGGCTAAAACAACCAAGTGAAAGCATATGATCATCCAAATAGATAGTGACGATGGAAATGAAACAACCAAGGCTCATCTAGCAAAAAATCGGTTGATAAAAATGGCAATCACGAGATGTAAAGTGGGAATGGTTTCATTTTTAAACAAGCTTAAAATGTGAGAAAAAATTATGCTTAGATTTGGTCTCATTTTTACACAAGCTTGAAACAGAAACAAACTATGCTTGGATTTGGTTTCATTTTTACACAAGCTTGAAACAAAGATAAACTATGCTTGAATTTGGTTTCATTTTTACACAAGATTGAAACAAAGATAAACTATTCTTGAGATAAGTTTGCATGCCCCCAACATAACGAATCAATTCGAGGTACATGCCCCCCAAGCTTCATTTCATTCACCTAAGTGGATGCAAAGAAATTTCACGTATGAGGTCAAGTGAAAGACTCGTTTGGGATTTTACAAGATCTAATCAAAGACTCGAATTGGAAGGGGATTTGTTTAATTTTTTAATAAACTTGAAACAAGAAAAGAACCATGCTCATGACACCTTGTTTCATTTTTTAGCGATCTTAACACAAGTAAAAGAACTTTGCTCATGGATACTTATTTCATTTTTTAACGAGGTTGAAATAGTAAAAGAATTATCCTCATAACCCTCGTTTCATTTTTTAACGAGCTTGACATAAGACAAGGAACTCTGCTCCATCCCTTGTTTCATTTTTTAACGAGCTTGACACAAGACAAGGAACTATGCTCTAGTGTCCTTGTTTCATTTTTTAACGAGCTTGACACAAGATGAGGAACTTTTCTCCACTGTCCTTGTTTCATAGACCAAAAGAGGCCATGGCTTCCAAGAGGTTCGCATCATATGGGAGAACGATGCTCTGGAAGGGATATATGTCCAAGGATCCAAATGAAAAATCATGATCCAATGCCCCCAGTACATGATGTACTACATCACCTACGAGATCATCAGTAGATGTGGGCATGGAATAGGTAGCCACATAATTAACCTGTGGCGAGGGTGATACTGCTTGAACATAAGAACCATTTAGGGATGATGGTTGAGTGGGAACTGATTCAGGACAAATGAATGTAAGTTGATTAATAATCACAATGATTCCTTCATGCGAGAAACACATCACTCAAAAGAGGGAAGAAATAAGAGCTCCCATGACATAAACATAGTCACGGCCGAGGATTAGATTAAAATCTAAAGGGCCTTGGACAACCATCACGTCTTTATAGACAGTCTTTCCTCCCAAAGTAATAGGAAACTTAGGAAGGATCCCTAACAGTTGACTGGTTCCTCTGTTAAAATCTAACAGATTCTGAGTGACGGGGACAAGATGAGGAGAATATAAAGTTTTCCAAGCAGTTGAGGATAGGATGCTAACACATGTGCCCTTGTCTATGACTGTGCTAGGTATGGCCATATGGTAAGCTTGTACTGTAATCTGGAAAGGCACATAAGACAGAAGGCGATATCCTTCTAGTCGACTCCAATCAAAAGAAGTGACTAAACTACTCAGAGGGGGTGTCATAGGAACATGAGATTTGACTTCTTGCTCGATGGGAATAAGAGAAATTCTCTCATGCACCTCAGGAACAGGAGGATTTACCTCCAATTCTACCATTTTCTCAACCAATGGTTGGTCGAGAATGGACTCACGAGACTCGCTTTCAGAGAGAGTGGGATTGACCAAAGATGACTTTCGATCAAACACTCGGTCAACTAGCGGAGGATCAGGGGAAAGCTTTCAATACATAGTCGGAAGGCGAGGTTGAGAATATGTAAGGTTTTCCAACTCTTTGGAATTTTCATCCATAAGAGGACAAAGGTGAATGAGATGATTACCTTCACATAACTTACAGGGAAATTTGACTTTTCCCTTTTTCCCATAGGCTTTATTGTTACTAGTTGAGGGTTTGTCACCAGCATGATCGCCAGAGGCTGATGACAAAGCTCGATGTGAACATATGGACCACACTTCTAAGACCTTGGGAATACCAGTACAATTCTAAAGAAGGTGTTCACCCTTACATAACATGCAAGGGAATTTTAATTTTCGAGGCTAGTTGGAATATTTATCTTCATTTGTTGCATCGATAACAATAGTTGGTTAGTTTCCCCCTTGCTTATTTTGCTTCTTCTTCTTCTTCTTCTTCTTCTTCTTCTTCTTCTTCTTCTTCTTCTTCTTCTTCTTCTTCTTCTTCTTAGCTTCCTAGTTACTAGAATCTAGACTTTCACCAGGCAAAGAGGAAGAACGAAGTGAAGAAATAGGTGAAGAAGGCAAGGGGTCAACTTTAGAATCAACATGACGTTGATGTTGTTCAGGTGGAGGAGAACTTGGTTAGAAAGCAGTTTTGACACTCAGAATCACTGAGGTTGAAAATAACCAAACTAGAAGACCAATGGTCAATCCAGGAAGGGACAACATTCCCATATAAGGAGCACCAGCATTTCCAAAATAAGGCCAAGGACTAAGATTCCCATCAAAGGGTTGTCCTTGACTAGTAAACTCAGAAAATGTTGCCGTCAGTATCAAACTAAGATCTACTAAGGAATATTTCCACAAGAAGGATGTTCTTCCGCAGTCAATTAATTTTTAGAATTTGAAACAAAAACTTTTCCTTTTCATGTTTTAAGAGTCTAGAAAGGGACGAAAAGGTGACTCTAGTCCCTTTCATTGGTTTAGTGAGCTTGAAAGGACAAGTACTTAATGATATTTTCAAATTTAAGGAGTAAGAAAAGACCAAAAGACTACTCAGATAACTCTAGGCAAAAGGAGTACCAAGTAACTATGAACTGCAATATACACCTCAACAAATATATTTACCAAGGACTTGATGTACGTCTAGGCAATCTCCCCAAATGTTGTGTTTCGTGTATCATGTTTACAGGGTGGCAGACCCGGCTTCCTATGGATAAAGGTTTGCAACCTATGAGGTTCTCCCTTTATATACTCGACGGTACGGGGAGCACAAGTCCATGCTAGCATTGTCTAATGCAAGAGCGAATGACAGTTGCTAAGTTTTAAAGACGTCGGAACACATCTCTAGCCTAGATCACTAAGTATGAACGTTAATGTTTCAAATGATGCTTAGATTAATTGATAGATTTTAAAGTTGATCTTGAAATTATGTTTGGGTTTCAAGGCTCAAAACGATGTCACCTGAACACTTATGATGCAACTATATGAGAAAAAGAAAAACTTTGTGTTTTAATGAAAGCTATACTAATCAAGGGAAGAGATTTCAAACAATGGTGCAAAAAGAAAAATACATCATGCAAAATGCCTTCCACTAACTTTCACTTTCGTCTTCCAAACGCAATGACAAAAGTAAAAAATATTTTCACTTTTTGCTATCCTAAATGCAAGGTTTCCGAAAGCAAAATGGTTTTACTTTACAAAGATGCACTTATATAAATTATGATTTTCTTTTCGTTTTGAATGATTTGATGCACCTAATACAGTTTTTTAGCTTTCAATCATAAAAAAATGTGATTTATTTTCAATGATGAATCTCAAAAAATAACTTCTCAATGCAACTAATCTAATGCAATTTCACGAAAAGTAAATCTCTAAATACAAGCTAAAACAAATGCAAAACGATGTTTTCAATGGATTCTATAGAAAACAACACTCAATAAATCAGCGAAACAAACATCTCAATGACATCAATAAGTAGCAAGCAATGAATAATAACTATAAACCCTAGAATTCAATCAGGTTTCACTTCGAAGCCAACGAGACAAATTTTGCAAATTAATCAAGGTAATCAATCAAAACATTGATAAATCCAAGCATACAGGATGGGAAAAGACCGTAGGGGCCAAGACACACTGGATTCTTAGGAAGAAACCTCAAAAATTCTCACATTCAAGGATCATCGCTACTTTATATACCTAAACCCATGATTATCGATACTTTTCATAGGAAAACTCGCGATGGAATCACTACTTTGTATAGAGAAATTAGTGATGATTTCAGCATGACCAAAAAATGAAGAAAAAAAATCATCGCGACTGTAACGGTAAAACCCGCGATCATCGCGACTGTAAAGGTAAAACCCGCGATCATCGTTACTGTAAAGGTAAAAACCACGATGCCATCGCGACTATAAAGGGTAAACCCACGATAGGTGAGGAATATGGGAAACAACCAAAAATATTCCAAGAAACAATCTAGACTTAGCACTCTTAGGCAATAATTAATGATGGTATAAACACAAACATATGAAGACAAGCCGAAAAATTGACGGTTGGTCAAACTAGTCAAAAGATCAGGGTGAAGGATTGGTTGAAAAGGATCATAGGCTCCCCAGTGGAGTCGCCATTTTGTTGACAAGGTTAATTCTCTCTATGGACAGAGATGAGCCCTCTAGCCCAGTGAGTGGGTCTACCAACTGAAGTGACAATCAACTAGACATCTTCCTAGGTTATAATTGAAAAGTAGAACAAAAGAGATGGCCTACCTCATTATGATGCTAATCCTATTTCCTTTGTTGAGAGCCTCGAACCGCTTGTTTCTACGGACTTGTTCCTGCTTCTCTTAGCACTTATGTACCTACAAAAGTGATCAAGAAACAACAAAGCATTCCAAAACCGATAGCAAATCCAATATTAACCTACTTAGCTGATCAAGGAATTCCAAGCTAATACATACATGAACATATATATTTTGCGAAGGTGAACCAGTAGTTTTATATTATTTAAAGAATAAAGGGAAGCTTACAAACATAGCCTTGATGTTGAAAGGCTCTCCTTGAGTGGTAATCCAAGTCCAAGCCAAGAAACTCTCCAAACACTCCTTCCCCAAGTCTAATGAATAGCCTCTAAGCACAAGCTCAGCATAGGGGTGAAAATGGTAATAGACCAACCCAACCTCTAGCCTAACCAACCATTTGGGAATGGGAGAAGATGAATTTATAGGCTAGGAAAGGGAGTTAGGACCTATACAAAGATAGGATTGGGCCCTCATCTCAAGTAGGTATCTCATAGGGATAATACCAAGAGGCCAAGTTGGAAGAATTCGACCTCATCTACACTAAACAACCTCCAGCTTGCCTCTTTGGAAGCTTCTAGGTCACGAAGCTTCTCATCCTCTTTGGGAAAATTGCATTTTTGGGATCATCACAAGTATATGAGAAAACAGAGCGATGTCATTGCGGGTCTAGCATATTGAAAAATCTAACCATCGCGGTTTTTAGCCTCACAAGAGTGATGACTCCCATTTTAGGGTTTTAAGAGCTATTTCTTTGAGGAAATCTCAAGGTATTTTCCAACAATGTCTTAGGAGGGATCTGAGTTGTATACATGGATGAGTATACTGCATTATGGTCATGTTTTGGGCACTTTGGGGTATGTCACAGGGAAGTGCGGGAGGTGCGACAAAATACTGTGTAACACCCCTAAAATCTAAATTTTGGACCTATAGTAGGTATGTAACTTCGGCCCTTAGAAGTATCTCATAAATTTTCACATGTGATAGAAAATAGTCTAGAAACTAGGTTAGAACTTTGATTTTCCTTCCTCATTTCTTCAACTTTTGTCTCCTTTGATTTTCTTGGCTTATTCCTTGAATTTCGCACTTTTCTATTGCATATCGAACTTCTTGTGATAAAGGTTTCTACTAAAATCACTTGTAATTATACCCTTTTTGAGGGGTCGAATAGATTTTTCTAAGTCAGCTTGGTCTTCGAGGTCAACCAAAGGGGTCTCCCCAATGTGAAGTCCCAATTAGACCTCACATTGTTTGGAATAGGATCCCCATCTGAGATATCGGCCTAGATGCCATATATTCTTATATGTTTTCCTTGGCTACAAAGTTCAACGCAAGATATTTATGCACAGGTGATGACGCTCACAATGGGTAAATTATATGGACCTTAATGCCTCTCTTTAACTTATTAAAATCAACTTTTCTCACATTTATTTACATGTTCTGTTATATTTTTCTTATTGAGAAGGGTAAAGATGAGATGTCATGTCTTGTGGTCTAATGTGCATTGATTGCAGGTTTTGGAGAAAATTTTGGCTAGTTAAAGTGCAAGAACTTGAAGTAAACAAGAAAGAGGGGATTTAGGCGATTGGATCTCCCTCTATAACTCCTCATTCACTCAAAGATTCCTCCACCAGATCTCATCAACTCGGAGTTACAATCGACCGAGCCATTAAGATCATTGGCAGCCAAGCCAGTGATAGTTGAAGAGTAGTTGATCTTGATTTTTAGAGCCAAGACTCTCTATATTTAAGGAAGATGTTGCTAGCTTCAGTTGTATAAATAAGAAGGACTAGAGCCTCATTAGGATTCGACTTTTTTTTGTTGTATCCAAGAGGTATTTTCGAGCTAAGACATTGTGACTAATGACTCTTGTGTATTTTTGATATTTTAATGAAAATGAGAATTATTTTCTTGATCCATCACTAAGTTGACTCAAAGGGCTGAAGCTCTTGGGCCTAACCCTAACAACAGAGGTTCCTCTTTTTGTACATTGTATGCTTAGATTACATTCATAGTTAGTTGCTGAAGTGATTTTGGTTTTGTTAATTTGCAAGTATTTAGATGATTAATTAGTTTGCTTCCATTTGTGGATAGCTAGATCAATGGTATCATAGTGACAGAAGAGACTCCAGAAAAGATGGTGATAGTGTCTTTTACCTCATCTCCCTTATGGGATCATGACTTGAGGGTTCCATTCACACAGCCCAAAAACATATTTCTTGCTTTACTACATGATCTAGGGTTTCTTGATGAGTAGGTCATTGTCTTTGAGTTTCTTAGGATGATTTACAATTGTTATTTTTGATCTCTTAAGTTTTGCATTGGTTTCAAAGCACTTCCATTCATGAACTTAGCCACTAGATAGTAATAACTCCGTTTTCTTCCATTTAATAAATATTTTCCATGTGTAGATGAATTTGTGCATAAATAAAGAAAAGAATGTATGTTGTTGCAGGAGCTTCTAATTTGCAGGGAAACCTCATCTTAGTTGCTTCATCCAAGCCTTATCAACCTATGTTTCCAAAGTCCACTAAACCCTAAAGCCGGATTCTTGTTTTGTAAGCAAAATTGTCATTTCCATTGAGAAAATCCAACCATATTGAAGCATCTGACTGAGCCTTGGATAGTTTTCACCCCCTTGATGTCTTACTTCTTCATCAGATACCTTTCCCACACTTCATTCTACCTTCCCTACCATCTCCTAAGTTTTCAGCCTATTTCTTGTAGTAAAACAGTGAATCCGGTAGTAGAACTAGGACATCCTATAGTAGTACTGTAAGAAACCCTCTAGCGGCATGTTTTAAGCCTGAATTTAGAAAGATTTTCATATGAACTTGGACTAAGCATCTCCTTGGCTTCCATACCCTTGATACTAGTCCATACCTCTTCCTCCATACTTGTATCTCCTACCAAAGAACAAGTGAAGATTAGCATTTGCATTCATAAAATTAAAAACATAAAAAAAGGTCTTTTTCTACAATTCCTAAATTAGCACATGCATGAAGCAGTCATAATACTTCTTAAATCATATTCCATGATTAGTTAGTCTAGATCATCATAGGTCATAAACAAGGTTAAGTTGGGTTTCTTTTGCAAGAAAAATGTGTCAATGAGTATCTAAAGGATTTCATGTCACTTTATAGACATCTTCCAATTCATTCCTTCATTCCTTAAAGTAGACAGCATTCATTTTCCTTCATTAAGTATAATTTTCCCTTCTCCATTTGGTAGTCAGACTTCTTCTAGTCAATAGAAGACCGGTTTGAGAAATCCCAGTGGTCTATCGCCCCAATTGAAAAGTGACAAGAGTATACCCTTACATCTACTGTGTATACAACACTATCACCTCCAAGTTTGTATGAACCCTGGGTTGATTAAGTAAAGTTGGTAGCCCCAGGAGTTATAGCATTATTGATGCAATACTGGCACTCATCACTTTTTGGGGTCGTTGTTGAGGAGGTGTCTCAGTAGATGTGATTTATGCTTTCTGTTATCACTTAAGAATTCTAATGCCAAAATTTCTCATACTAGCTTGATGATAAAGGTCGGTGCTAGTCTAAGTTTGATTTTGTTTTTCCTTAGAGTCTGAGTCTTAGGGGGTCTTGAGTCAAGTATGCATTCTCATTCATCACTAGTCATTCTCATTCATCACCGGTCTCATAGCCATGTGTCAGTTTGGTTTAAAAATTACTATGTGCCACAAAGCCTTTTAGGTGATTTCGTAGCACATGTAACCATTTTGAAGTGTTTTCGCAGCGCATAAATCCTTTTAGCAGTTTCGCAGTGCAAAAGTCCTTTAGGTGATTTCGCAGCGCGATGCGTTTTAGGTGATTTCGCAGCGCATAATTCAAAATTTACACTGACCGTGCTGCGAAATCGGAGATTCGTGCATTCCACAGCGAATCTTTCCCAACTGTCAAATCTGTCAAGTTAATCTATGGTTGTGTCATTCATTGTCAGTTTATGCACTCCACATATCATGTCCAACCGCTTATCTCCATTATTACAACCACTAGGTACATTGATACACACGGATTACAAGTTCCAAGAAAAGCCAGGTATGCACAGTCTTAATGATGATTGTATGCCTTGCATGAGAAAAAAGTCTGTAAGATTTCAATTTGAAAACATTGTCATCAAGCGAGGCAGCTATCAAGCGAGGCAGGGATTGGAGTTTGAGCAGCGCTAGCATTTCCAGCCTCCATTACACTGAATCTTCATGGAGGGATCGGCAGAAAGGAAAGACCACAGATCAGGAAAATGTTTGAGAAATGAGCCTGAAGGTTTAGACATAACCTTGAAGAACAAAGAAGTCGAGCATGCATTTAAACAAGTTGTATGTTGGAATTTTTGCAAGAAGCTCCAGGGAGGTCATGTACAAGTTACTAAGGAATTTGCCCTGAATTTCACAGGACTAAACTCAAAGGTTGGTATGCTAGAATTGCAGGTCTCACCAGACATGATATCCACAGTTACGGAGATTCCAAGAGGACAAGAAAGTTGGTTCAAGAATTTCAAATTTTGATATGAACCCATGCAAAGAATTTCTAAAGCAAGAGTTCATTAACTCAGATTTAAGCAAGTCTGTTCCTAGAAGTTATGTCAAAGAATCATATGCCCATTTGCTTACCTGTATACTGAAGTACCTGACCTGTGAAGGGAGATATGACAAAGTGTATTCATACCATTTTAAACTTTTGTTGCATTTCACAGGGAAGACATCTATTGATCTACCTTTTTACTTATTCCGTAGCGTAAGTAAAATGTGTGACAAGGTGCAACTAAGAAAAGAAGCCTGTGAGACTTCATTGTTCCACCATGGCTTGATTAAGTTGATTGTTCTGCATGAACTCTAGAGGGTATGCAAAGACTGGGACACATTCATATTCATGTCTGGTTTCAAGAGCAAGACCGGTCTCAGCCCTCAAGCTGCAAAAGATCTTTCAACAACAACCCGTCCTCAAGCAGAAACAAGACCCAAGAGGTTTTCAAAGTTAAAGGCAAGGAAACAAGTAAGAGAATCTACCAGGTCACTGACTATTCAGGATACACCCCAACAGTCCATTAAAGAGAAAACTCAGGTCAAAGAAACTGCACATGAATCAAGCACAGGTGAAGGAGTTCAAAGAAGAATGACTAGGAGCCAGGTGGCTAAAGAAAAAGGTAAGTTAGTGAGTATTGAAGAAAGCCCTGTTTCAAAGGGAGACTTAAATGATTTATTGCAAGCAATTGACATTGAAGAGTCCCCACTAGTTCAAGTTGATTTGATACAGTCAGGAAAAGAGAAGGCTAAGAGGGTCAAAGCCTCAAAGAAACTCAAGTTTGATGATCAAGTTGATCAATTTGTTTTTAAGCCCAGGAGACCCATAACGAGGAAGTTCAAACAAGTACAGGAGGTACCGCCAAGAGCAGATGAAACAGGGGAGGTGACACGGCCTCATGAAAGAAAGGATAAAGGCAAAACAGTTGCCACTCAAGAAGAAGGTAGTGTGGAAGACTTGAAAAAGAGATTGGAATCGGCCAACTTTGAAATTTCTAGACTGAAGAAAGCTGCCAGAAAATTCGAAATTAAGGAGGCTTAGTTTAACCAAATGCAAGCTCGATGGGAGGACCAAACATTTCAAATTCCCGAGGTGGTTGATTTTAGTGTTCAATTCCGTAGCTGGACTACTCCTGCAATAAAGGAAGCTCAATTTATCAGAAAGGTTAATACAAACCTCAGATCTGGAATCAAGGTCATGAAGAAACAAATTGAAGATTTAAAAATACAGTTAAGCCAGCTGAAGGAATCTCCTTAAAGAAATCCCACTTCAAGTAAGGCTATGTTTCAAATTTTGATGATTTTGCTTGGTATAATCTTTCTTGAAGAATACTACATTTCCATTCAACTTTGGAAGGCCTTGGAATAGTTGAAAGAATGTTTAAACAGCAAAGGGCTCAAATAGCAAAATTTTGGGTTGAAACTGTGATTTTTGAAACAACACAGCAGTTTCGTAGTGCACTACAAAACTGCTGAAGGTGATGACTAAAGCTCAGCAGTTTCATAGCGCACTACGAAACTGCTAAAGCTAAATAATCTAATATCAGTCAACCGGTTTTGAAATACAAGCGGGAATTTTGAAAATGGAATATCTACAAGAGATCATCTGAAGCTATTAGCTTTCAACAAGGTCAAGACAAGTGGAGGAAACATGTATTCGAATCCAAACTCTAAACTTTTTGTCATAAAGTGAGCACATTTACTACAGTCCAAGATATGTCAGACAGCATGGAAGAGCTTTTGCCTTTACACATAAAAGAGGTTGACAGCACATCAAAGACGTGGAAATTTGTTATATTTTTGATAATCAAAGATAAAGGGCATGGTTCTTTGGATTCGAACATTTTGAGGCAAACCAAAGACCGATAAACAGGGGTAGTTTCCTATGTTTCAGGGAAATGGAGAAGATGTGACATTGAAGACCAGCATGGAGTTTTGAACATTCACCACAGCCAAACTAAAAAGGGACCAGATGTCAAAGAACGAGAATGATTGTAATCAAGGCTATTATTAGCATAATAAGGAGTTAGACTCCTACTTGATTTAGATCTCTAGAAAGTCTAGTTACAGTTTGTTACATTTAATAGGTAGTTAAAAGTTGAACAGGTGTCATTAGAAATAGATTTCGAGTTCCCCTCAGGTTTGAGGAGGAATCTCAGTCAGGTAGAAGAACTCTATAAATAGGAGAAAGGGAAATGTAATAAGGGTTGGAAGTTTATGTAAAAAAGCTCTGTTGTTAAGCTTATGTAAAGACTCTGTTTCTTTTGGTAATACAGTACTGGCTTCTGCTGCTCAAGAATCATAGAGACTTCAATGTATGAATTCCTCTTGTTGTCTTTTCATGTTGTCTACAGTATTATGAGTATTTGATTACTTAGAAATCACTTGCAGTGTTCTAATTTCCTTCATATACTCATAGACTGTCCTTTTATGTTTGGTGTACTCTGTTTATATTGAAATCTGAATGCCTTGATTTTATTGCAAAGCCAATTCTACTGTTAATGCTAAATGACATATGACTCCATAAGCCCAATGGATGCTTGTTAATTTTGATTTCACCAGCCTCATTCCTATTTGTTTCACAAAGAGTTAGCCATCTTAATCATAATCACAAAACCTTTAATCCTTTGAGAGAGCCCTCTCAGGCTAAGGAGGCTAAGCCTTAGCTAAAAGATTGGTTTGAAACAGTTACTTGAAGTCTTCCTGGTCTGTAGCCTTTTAGGGCCTGATTTTGAGATAACACTTTCTTTCTTTCCTTATTTCTTTCCAATTCTGCAAATAGTTCCATTCAGTAGATATTTGCAATCTGGTTTTACTTTATTTCCAATTCTACAAATAGTTCCATTCAGCAAGTAGTTGCAATTTGGTTTTTCTTTCTTTCCATTCTGCAAGAAGTTCTAAAAAACCCTAAAGAGAAAAAAAAAAACAAACTCCTTTCATGCCTCGTAGGAGTAGAGACAACTTAGGGAAATTTTTGCCAAATACCCCCACCACATCAAACATCCAACCTTCCCTCTTCTTTGGTGGTTGTGAGCTAGAGGACCCATTAGGCGAACAACTAGAGATTTTTGAAGAGCCTATTGGGGAAGAAGAAGAGACCATTCCACCAACTTACACCATGGCTGAAAATAGAAATGGGATTGGAGACAAAGAAGGAGCTGAGAATAGAGCTAAGGGTACTTTTCCCATTAGAGAAACTAATGGGGATGCTAGGATGAAAAATATAAGCCCCTATGGTCTTCCTCACTTCCATGGCCTAACCTCAGAAGACTCGGATACCTTTTTGTTCGAGTTTTTTTGTCATATACAGAACTTATGATTACACCTCTGATGATCAAAAGTTGAAATTGTTCCCATCCACTCTTAAATATGTAGCCTTGTGTTGGTTCATGGGTTTACCTGGGGACAGTATCACCACCTGGGCTCAGACGCAACAAGCCCTCAACAATAAGTATAGGGTCTACTATAGGTCCAAAGATACCAAAGAGGAAATTTTAAAATGACCTAGGTACATGATGAATCTTTAGAAGATTATGAAGAAAGATTCCAACTTAGCTACAAAAGGGCCAGGTGCACACTTGATCTTGAATTTCTTAAGCTAGTCCTTCTTAAGGGGATCAGGGAAGATCTCCTAGAATTGATAACCCTATTGTTAGGAGGATACATCTATCAGTTACCTTATGATGATATCAAGACAGTTTTCATCAATCATTCTAGGGTGGCTAGAAAAAAGTGTGGGGCTAGTCAAGCTTTGGCCAGTTTGTCCTCCTCCAACACATCCATAAAAAGTGAAATTGGGAACATGTTGGAAGACTTTAAGAGTGAAATGTTGCACACCCTTGCTCTGCAAATGGACACCATGTAGATCAAGAGGAAACAGGGGGAAGCAGAGATAGCATTAGTTGTTTTATGCCCTAGATGCACTAGGAGGCACCCTAGGAATGAATGTCCATTAAATACTATAGAAATATGTTTGGTCTATGAGGAAAACCACTTCATAGACAAGTTCCCTTCTCTGCTTGGATTAAAATTTGTGTATCCGGGAACTAAATGGGTGACTGAACAACTCTGCTACATCAACCAAAGGAGGCCTCAAGGACCTCTACCATACCAATAATGCGTGCAAGGGGCATCCAATTCATGTTACAACCCTAACCAGAATACATCCATTCCCCCTTGGTGCCCTCCTTCTCATCCTTCATGGTTCACACCTTCTCCCTAGTCTTTTGCACCTCAATACCATTCCCAACCTGCCAACCAACCATTTCAGCCATATGCTCCTCCACAACCTTAGTGGAATGAACCATCCCAACGGTGGAGGCCCCCATACAACCAAGCTCCAGCTTTACTGCCTCCACCTCCATCTCAACCACAGCTCCTACATCCTGCTCCACATAAGCAACCTCAGATGCTTACCCAACCAAATTTGAACCCAAACAATAGACAGGCACAACAGGTCTACAGTGGAGAAACATCCTACCCTACCTATGTTGCGGAAATTCAAGATATTAACCTCAGGTCTAGAGGTGTGCTTCTGGATAATCAACCTCCATCTCCACCTGAGGAGCATGAAGAGGAAAAGGAGGAAAGTATCCCTCAATCAAATCCACCTCTTTTTCCTGAGAGATTAACCCATCATGTCTAGCACACCCTAGAAGAGACTCGTGGGTGAACTGAAAAATCTATGTGTTAAAATCCCGCTTCTCCAAGCTATAAAGGATGTCCCAATATACAACAAGTTAATCAAGGAGAAGTGTTTCAAACATCCTAGAAGACGAAAGAAAGACACCCCTACTATTAATTTCAATGGAAAATTGTCTGACTTAACGCTGGGGCAAGTGATTTGCCCAAAGTATCCAGATCTTGGAAGTCCTGTAGTAGATGTACACATCGATGGCATCATTGTCCCCCATACCTTGATCAAGATTGGGGCTACCATCAATGTGATGAATAAGGATACTATGCTTAAATTGAATCTCCAGGGATCATTAAGAAAGACCACAACAGTCTTGCATCTTGCGGACAAGTCCATAGTAGCTCCTGAGGGATTTTTTGAGGATGTGATGGTCTCCATTGATTCCTGGGAATACCCTGCTGACTTCTTAGCTCTCCAACCTAAGGCCAAGTTCAATGGTTATCCTCTCATCCTTGGGAGGCCATGGTTGGCCACTATCGATGCTTACATAAGTTTCAGGGTTGGGAATATGACCATTAAAATGGGCATCTATCCAAACAATTGGTCTTGTACCCTCCTTCTCAACCATCCCTAGAGCATGACGTACCTTTATTGTTAGAATAGGAGGAAGAAGATGAAGTCTACTCTTTCCCAATTTGTACCATAGATGCTACTATAGGAGGGGGTAAACTTGATGAACATGATCTGGTTGAGAAAATCCTCCAGAATCAGCCCCCCAACACCATGTCTCCTGACGAGTTAGTGAAGGAAGCCGAAGCTAACCCTTGGAATGGTCTATGCTTAGTTGACTTAATCCATACTCATGTCAAGATGATAGAATTCGGCCCAGAAAGAACATTGAAAATCAACCCCTCTCTCTCTGTACATCAGGAAGAGGAGTTATGTGACATGCTAAGAAATCATCTGGGTCCCTTTGCCTGCAGTTAGAAATAAATGAAGGGAGTGCACCCTTCAGTGTGTACTCACCACATTTACATCAAGGAAGGCTAAAAGCCAGTCCGCCAACCTCAGACGAAAATGAACCCTGAATCCAACAACTTTTGCAGTTCTTCTTTAACTATATCCTTGAGGGTTAGGTTCATTCTCCTCTAAGTAGCAGCTCTGGGCCAAATAGATGACAAGCTACCTTATTCCATTTACTTCATCAGCGAAAATCTATCCAAAGTTGAGTTGAACTACATAGTGACTGAAACGAAGCTCCTAGTTGTTGTCCATTCCTTGAATAAATTTATACATTACATTATTGGTTACCATACCTTTGTACATACTTACCATGTTGTCATTAAATATTTGATGAAAAAATCTGATGTGAATGCCTGAATTATTAGATGGTTACTTTTGTTACAACAATTTGATCTAACTATTATTGATAAGCCTGGCAGAGAAAATGTAGTTGCAGATTTTTTGTCTAGATTGGCTTTGCCTGCAGGTGAGGAAGGAATGGTCGATGACCAGCTGCCAGATGAGCATTTATTCGCCATTTCAGTTCTCTCTCTATGGTTTGCTAACATATCCAACTACTTAGTAGCTACATAGTTCCCTCCAAATCTATCCTCCAAGGAAAAGAGCAGAATTATAAGGAAAAGTGCCCCATTCACTTGGATTGGGGGAAATCTCTTCAAGTTGGGCCCAGATCAAATTCTGAGAAGATGTGTCAGGGAGGAGGAAGTTTTTGACATCCTTCTAGCCTGTCATGATGGGCCTTGTGGAGGTCACTTTGCAGCCAAAAGGACAACCTTCAAGGTACTACAAGCTGGCTATTATTGGCCCACTCTCCACCAAGATGCAAGAAGGTATACCAGCCAGTGTGATTGGTGCCAAAGAATGGGGAAACCTACTCCCAGGGATGAAATTCCTTTGCAACCTCAAGTGACTTTTGAGCCATTTGACAAGTGGGGCATGGATTTCATTGGGCCCATTGATCCTCCATTGGGATAGAAAAAGTACATAATTGTGTGCACTAACTACTTAACAAAGTGGGTTGAAACGAAAGTTGTCAAGGTAACCACAGAAGAGAAAGTGGTTGAGTTCTTGAGGGAGAATGTGTTTTACAAGTTTGGATACCCTAGAGATCTAATCACTGATCAGGGCACTCAATTCACCTCACACATGATTAAGAATATGTTAAGCCAGCATAAGATCAAGCACAGGAATTCCACTCCTTACCACCCTCAGGCCAATGGACAAGTAGAAGTCACCAATAGAGCATTGGAAAGCATTCTGACAAAATTGGTTAGCAGCAGCAGGAAGGATTGGGCTGATAGACTAGTGGAGGCCACTTGGGCCTACAATACAACTTGGAAGACAACCACTGGCTTCACCCCTTATGATTTGGTCTATGGGAAGAAGGATTTGCTCTCCATTGAGTTTGAGTACAACACTTTAAGGATGGAAACACAATTGGATCTAGATGTTACAAGGGCACAGCAAGAGAGGTTTCTCCAGCTAAATGGGTTAGATGAATTTAGGATGCAGGCCCTCCTACACACAGAGGTGACTCAAGTACAAAGAAAGGTCTGGAATGACAAAAATATCAAAGACAAATTGTTTCAAGAAGGCAATTGGGCTTTGTTGTATGACTCTAGGTTCAAAGATTTCAAAGGCAAGTTGATGACTAGATGGTTGGGCCCATATGTGATAGAAAAGTGCCATGACAATGGGGTTGTTTAGATAAGAACCATTGATGAAGAAGGTATCCCTTTGCTTGTCAATGGGTATAGGTTGAAAGTCTACAAAAATCCTTTGTCAAAGAAGGAGTTCATCAGTAGTATCAGTAAGGCAATAATGGTGATTGAAGGAGTCTCGGCTTCCACCTCACCAAGTTCTTGAGGACTGTTGAATATTTGAAAAAAAAAACAATAAGAGACCCAGGTGAAAACCTCCATGAGGCACCTGAGGCCCACTCTTAGGTTGAAAACCTCCTTGAGGCAGCCCAAGAGTTAAAAAAAAAGAAGAGGAAAAAGAGAAAAATAAAAGACCCCTGGGTGAAAACCTCCTTTGAGGTGCCTAGGGCAGGCAACCAAGATGAAAACCTCCTTTGAGGAAACCTAGTTGTCTTTCAAAAAAAAATGAGAAAGAAAAAGCACAAAAATAATGGCAGGGACCTCAAACCTGCCCACTCATAACAATTTTGTTTTTACAGGTTTTCGAGAAGATAATGGACACAGAGATCAAAGGGCAGCAAGCCATGAAAAACACCATGTTTTTCTTCATCCATTTCATCTTCTCCATGACCCCCATGTTCATTCATCCATACTCATCTCCAACAATAGAAAAATGCAAATTTCAGGCAATTTTATGACTTCTACTGGATTTCCTGTAGTTACTACTGGGGTTTCCTATATTACTACAAGGAGTCCTAAAAGTCTACAGGAAAGGAAGATCGATTGAAAAATTATGATGCAGGCCTATTTTGGATTAAAAAAAAAGGAGGCCATTAACTTCACCACATCTCAGCCAACACCCTTCATGACCATTTCACCCTTTGTGTCCATCAAAAAAATATACTTAGAAGAAGAAAAAAAATGAAAAGAAAAGAAATATATATATATATATATATATCAAAGGGAAATACCACCAGAAGCCTACCTCACCTACCATTCCATGGCCACACCTTCCACTCACTCCAATATCTATTCACCCTCCAAGCAAAGAAAGGCCACAGAAATTCAAAAAAGGGCAACTACAAGATTTCCTATAGTAGTACTACAAGAAACCCTGTAGCAACCTATTTTGAAGCAGCAGCAGGCTCCAAGCCTAACCTTCAGCACCCATGCATTGGAAGAGGAGAAGCACAACTACAGGCACTATGGAACCTCTCCAAAGCTCAACAACAACAGAGGAATCCAACACCTGCACATCAACAAGAAGACAACCTATCAATAGAATAAAATCAACAAAAAAAAGAGCGGTAGAGAAGATGTACCTGAACCATGAGCAACATAGCAGAGCCACCCTCCAACATGTATCAGCAAGGCAAAGGGAGTCACATGTATGTCACCTCATCCTCACTCTCTCACAATTACAAGTATGATTAAAACCTTAGGAATATGTAGAAAGTTGGTTTTATAAGCGAAGGTGGCCAGTTAACTTGGCCACCCTCTGCCTGATAACAAAAAGTTAAAGTGCTAGTCAACTGGACATGTGGCAAGGTTACATCAAAGGGAATAAATTGGAAAGGCGGTCAAGTTACGTTGAATAGGAGTGGGTGATGATTATGAGTAAGGGTTTCTTATAACAAATAGTGGGACCAACGGTCCAAAAGGAGAAATATGTACTCATCCAGAGCACATCGCTTAATGAAATCGACCATAAATAGAAATATTCCCTAGCTTTCATGCAAGATATTGTTCATTTCGATATTTTGAGAGGTGTGACAAACTAGAGGATCCATCGAAAGGAAAATCTAGTCTCAACCATCCTAAAGTGAGCACCTACAGGAAACACAGGAAAACTATAGGAAACAGTGAGGATAGCTAGTCTCAACATCCTATAGTGAGCACCTACAAGAAAACTACAAGAAACAGGGAGAATTTTCAAAAATGTTATGAGGGGGAGCCTAGGGCCCAGCTATACAAGAATTTTCCTCAAACAAGGCATTGCAGTGAAAGGTAGGTGCCATATCCTCTGTGCTTTCATTTAAAAAAAAAAAAAAAAAAAATTGTCATGATTACAGTGTGCATAGAGATAGACAGAATTGTGTGGAGGATTGTGTAGAGTAAAAGGAGAATTGCAGTCATCACCCTCCTAAACTCTAAACCCTCATCACCTAGGGAATCTCTTAAGCTATAGCCACCAAAACTTCATACAAAGAGATTGACAGAGAGAAAAGATGACAGGGGGTTTCAATAGAAGGGAGCCCACCAGAACAACTAGAATACATCAGCATCCTCCTGTGGTAGAAATATTTACAAGGCATCAATGGTTGGGATTCTTCGAGCTACTTAGGGGATATGATGATGATATAGCTAGGGAATTTTCAATGTCATTCATACCTCTAGCTAGAGTCAGTTCCACTGCTATAGTGAGGGGATTGTCAGTGACAATTATCCCTAAAAGCATAAGCAGGATCACTAGACTTCCTCTATGTTTGCAATGGAGAAAAGAGGACAAAGCTAGCAGCACTCTTGCCAAGAAGAACTTTTTCTTGGAAGGAGTGGAACCAATTGAGGACAAAAACAGGATTAGAAGGGGGAGCATTCCATATCCTTGGGATGAAATAAGCTATCACATTCTCAAGTATATTTCTTGTGAGGGTAGGCTTAGTATAGTCTGCGGTTACCAATTTAGACTCCTCCATGAGTTGAGATTTGGAGAAGAGTTACCTCCACATAGAAGACTT
Organism: Pinus tabuliformis; assembly: GCA_031772625.1. Classification (NCBI taxonomy): domain Eukaryota; kingdom Viridiplantae; phylum Streptophyta; class Pinopsida; order Pinales; family Pinaceae; genus Pinus; species Pinus tabuliformis. The sequence continues at coordinate 241,272,891 of CM062808.1, read as the reverse complement.
AGTGTGTCTTACTTTTTGTTGCAATAAATAATAGACATAAGAATCAAAGTACAAGAAGGGAAGCATTAGCAGTTGGCATATCATGGACTGGTCAAGATCATACTAGAAGATGCCCTAAACAACTTAAGAATCCCTATTATGTGGTCAACATTTGCAGACATGAATAGAGAAGATGTAATTTAAGTCGTTGAGTAGGAAAGATGCCCTATTTCTAGTGGTGAAGAAGAGGGAGAAGAGACTGAAGAAGAGGGAGAAGAGTCTGAAGAAGGGAAAGAAGAGCTTGAAGAAGAGAAGCATGAAGAAGAATAAGAAGAAGAACCAGAGGAAGAAGAGGAGACAGAAATAAATGAGACAGAGGATGAAAATGACAGTAGGGAAGAAGCACAAAAGAAGGGATCAAGTCCTGAAATACATAGCAAGGAAGGAGAGGAATCCCCAAGAGTGTCTCCTGAGCCCACAGAGAAGGAGGCAATTGTTGCCTTAATTGCTCTAATTACACCTATAAAATCAAAATGAAAGAAGCAGAGGAAGACTCCCTTATACTTCAGAACAAGGACGAGCACCAGGATAAAACAAGGGAAACCTCAAACACCTTCCAAGACTCCTATAATCATTGAGGACTCACCAAAAGAACAAGATAAATTAGTCCCTCTAGGAATGAGTGGTGAACAGGGCACATCACAACAAGATTCCCCAAGGTCACCAATCACCTATGTTAGGAGGCATGTCACCAATTCAACCTTAGTAAGACAAATTAAATAACCTTTGAACCCTTTTCAAAAATGGAAAGGCCTCCTACAAGAAACACGGACAGACCTACAGGAAACAGAGACAACCTTACAGGAAACATAGAAATAAGAGCAGGAAGACAGCAGGGGAAAAGGGAAGCAAAAGAAGCAGCAACACAAGTACAAGGGGAGACAGATACTCAAAAGACAGTAAAAGGAGAGTCCCAGGAGCTGCAGGAACCTATCCCACAACCAAGCCTCATCTCCTATTACAGATTCATTGAGGGAGGCAGAGTAATACCACAAAAATTTTCCATCCCTCTATTCTTTGAGCTTAAAAAGGAGAGATCAAGGACACATCTCTGGATGCAAATTTCTAAATCAAAAAGTGTAGAGTATGTGGGCCATATGGAAGAAAAGTTGCTAGAAATTGGCAGACATTTGAGTAGGATAAGAGACAGGGAAAGAGTAATGAAATATCAACTAGAGGTTGAGAACACATGGCTGAGGAGGAAAGTATAGGAAAAAGAGAGCCAATTGGAAACTATGGCAAGTCTCTCCATGGAGGAACTCTAGTGCATGATGCCAGAAAAAATCATATGCCTTATACCTCAAAGAACAGTGGTTGCAATTTCAAATAAAAACCCTAGCACAATGAGGGACTATGCCTTTCCAAGACTATAGGTAGTTCATTGACCTCTGTGACCAAAGCACCCTGGAGGATAGGGCCAAGATATCTGAATTCTACCTACATAACTTGGCCCTAATAGATTTGAATGTGTGGGACCCCAATCCAAAGCTAGGGGACTTACAACTGATGGCCTTGGCATCATGGATGAGTCATGAGGAGGCCAAGGCTAAGGAAGTAAAAAGGGTATTGGAAAGAGAAGAAACAGAGCCCCTTTACATCAGAGTAGAATATATCAACCCCATGGCTTTCATTAGCACCCACAACCTCATAGCCAATGATCCCCAGCTTGCACCAAGATACCTAGCTACACAAGAAGAGGATATTGCAACAGAGGCCTCGAATTTCAGGGCAGCCACCAAAGCAATGAAAGACATGGACATAGATCGAGTTGCTCATAGGATAAGAAACACTTTCAGTAGGGGGGTGATGATGAGGCTCATCAATGGGTAAATTATATGGACCTTAATGCCACTCTCCAACTTATTAAAATCAACTTTTCTCACATTGCTTTTCATGTTTTGTTATATTTTTCTTAATGAGAAGGGTAAAGATAAGATGTCATGTCTTGTGGTCTAATGTGCATTGATTATAGGTTTTGGAGCAATTTTTGGCTAATTAAAGTGCAGGAACTCAAAGTAGACAAGCAAGAGGGATTTTAGGAGATTGGATCTCCCTCCTTAACTCCTCACTCACTCAAAGATTCCTCCACTAGATCTCATCATCTTAGAGTTACAAGCAGTCGATCCATTAACATCATTGGTAGCCAAGCCAGTGATAGTTGAAGGCCAGTGATCTCGAGTTTGGGAGCCAAGCCTCCCTAAATTTAAGGAATTTGTCGGTAGCTTGAGTTGTTTAAATAAGAAGGCCTAGAGCCTCATTAGTATTCGATTTTTTTTGTTGTAGCTAAGAGCCATTTTCGAGCTAAGGCATTGTGACTAATGACTCTTGTGTATTTTTTATATTTTAATAAAAATGAGAAGCATTCCCTTGATCCAAGATTGATTTTACTTAGAGGGATAAAGCTCTTGGGTTAGGGCCTAGCCTTAGCAGCATAGGTTCCTCTTTTTGTACATGTATGCTTAAATTACATTGATAGTTAGCTACTGAAGTGATTTTGGTTTTGCTAATTTCCAAGTATTTGGATGATTAATTAGTTTGCTTACATTTGTGGATAGTTAGATTAGTGGTATCATAGTGAAAAAAGACACTCTAGAAAAGTTGGTGATAGTGTCTTTCACCTCATCTCACTTATGGGATCATGACTTGAGGGTTCCATTCACATGGCCCAAAAAACAGATTACTTACTTTACTACATGATCTACATTTTCTTGATGAGTAGGTCATTGTCTTTGAGTTTCTTAGGATTATTTACAATTTTCATTTTTTATCTCTTAAGTTTTGCATTAGTTTCAAAGCAGATGTTTCATGCCCCAATGTACCCTCAGGGTCGAGGACGTTTTTTTGACGTGGCATAGAGGATTCTTGATGATGACACCATTGGACTGAGTATTCCCCCAAGCTAGCCTTGACACAACCTGATGAGAGAGACTTGATTCAGAGCCCAAACGATGATGGTCACTCAATGAGAGACTTGAGAGGGCTTGTTGCACTTAGAGAAGCTCTAATCCTAGAGAGGAGGCTTTGTTTTGACAATTGGAGACCCACAAAGATGACATGATGGTACCATAGCTACACTTGGGACACTATGTTAGTTTTTGTAGCATAAAATGTGTTCTAGCCACAAAACTTGGTGGATAGGCTGGAATACATGAGATCTCCAAAACCAGAAATCATTTCTAGAAATTCCACATAGAGATGGCTTAGTTAGATTATTAACTGATTTTTAAATATTTCCTAAGTCTAAACTTAGGGAATATGGTTAATTGATCAAAATTAATTAATTCAAGGTGAGAATAGTCTAGAAACCCACACGGGTGGACTTCAAGATGATCCTAGCCCTTGATTAAAATTTAATTTTGGTCGTTGGAGTCCCAACAAAGGGTTACAAGAAGAAGTCGATGGGAACTTGGAGAACACACTTCAGCAGTTTGATTTCCTTGGAAAATCGATCTCCAAAGAGAAACAGTAGTTTCCGAAGAGCCAAAGATCCAAGCAAGGACAGTGAAGGGTAGGGACAGTGAAGTTGGAGGAATTTTTCCTGATCTAGCGAGTACATTTGCAAAGAGGAAGAGATATCTCTAGGATGCTACGCAGATCCAGCGCAAAGCCTTAAAAAGGCAATTCAATTTTATGAAGAGGGCAAATGTTTTTAGTTCCAGAGGCTGGACAAAGGTTCCAGAGTGTCAGAGAGACATTTTCCAAACCAACAGTAAGTAGGACGACAAGATTGGCAGTCGATTCAGGCAGCATGTGTGCTTGGTAGCTCCAATGTGACGTAGAGCCAACGCAAGCCCAGTTGAACGACTTGCATTTCAGAGGCAATCCAGTGCTGGAGTTTCCCATAGTGAGGGTAATATCCCTATAGTATTTTTTCCAGTATTTTTTCTCTGCAGGATAGCCATATTTTGGCATCCAGATTTTTGTACTCAGAATTTCTCACTCCTGCTTAATAATAGAAATCCTCAACTGTTGCACTAGTTTTCTCAAGTTGGGTTTTTCCTGGGAAATTTGTCCAAAAATAATGGTGTTAATTATTGTGTGTGTGATAGTATTTTTTCAGTTTCTAGTGCTATTATTTCCATAGTTCTATTTGTGAAGGTTGCAATGTGATTAATTTGGTATTTATCGTAGCAAAGAAATTGTTAATTAATTAACAATTAGAAGAATAAATTCCAGATGATGCAGTAGGATTTCAGTGTTGAAATTTTCACATGGTATCAGAGCATGAGTGATCAGCCAGGAAGCTTAGATGTGGAGGAAAGAATTTTGCTGCTCAGAGGGAGTGGTAGACCAAAATTCTTAGAGGCAACACAGTGCTCAGATACACAGGTCGAACTACTAGGGTAGGAATTCGATTTTCAATTGAAAGGTTGCGAAAAAGTCGAGTTTCCTGGGTTAGTGATTCCAGTAGTCAGAGTGAGTGGTTTCAGCTCAGATTTTCACTGAGTAGATTCCTTGGTTGGACACACAGGATTTTGTAGAAGCAGAACCAACATCTGGTGGAAGAGAAAAGCACACACAGTAGAGGGAAATTTTCTCTTAAAGAACTTCGAGTCTCATAAGTTTGATTTTCTTAGGCAAATTAGCAATAGAAACTAGTAGATATGTGAATTCCATAATGGAGTTCAAGTAACAGAGCAGCAGCAGAGTAAAGGGAAAGATTGAGTTTTCAACTTGATTAGAGATGGCCACAGTTGGGCTTAGAGATTAGGATAGGTTGGATGGAGCTTCCAACTATGTCATCTAGAAGGCTAGGATATCCTTCCTTCTAGATGAATATGGCCTCAAAGCCTACATAGATGATGTGGTGGCACTTCACTAGGATGTTGATCATCAGAAATAATACAAGAGGAATATTTTTCCATTTTCACAGATATACCTTCAGGATTGAGGTGGGGTGACTTGGTGTTGTAGCCCCAGGGAGCTACAGATATTGGGTAGGGTCCTTGAGGATTCCACCTCATGGATCATTACCTTGCTATGGGGGGCCCGCAGTATTCAGTAGTAGGATGGATTAGTGTCAATAGATGCAGTCAGATATCAAAGAGACAGTTGTAGACTAGTAGCACTCAGGTGTTGAGGAGCGCAGTGCAGTGTTGACAGCAGAGCAATAAGCTCATTGCAAAGTTAGCAACAACATAGATACTTCATTGACACTGCAGAGGCTAGTAGCAGTTAGGACTCAAGAGATAAATGTAGCATACACAGATGATTCAGTATTTCATATGCTTCTCAGTGTTAGTAGTTGCAATTGCAGCAGCAACAAATGAGAGGGAGTTATAGTGCAAATGCAGTGTTAGAAGCAGTACAACATGGTAAACAACATAACACATGCAACATCATAGATGCACAGTGGTTTATGGGTAGTGGAAAGAAGTCACAGTGGCCGGACATTAGCAACGTGACAGAGTGTGGTACAGAAACAAGGGGTTGCAACAGGGTGTGCAGCACTAGAACACAATCCTCGCTAAGAGGGAGTGTTAGTTTTTGTAGCATAGGATGTGTTATAGCCACAAAACTTTGTGGAAAGGTTATAATACATGAGATCTCCAAAACCTAGAAATCGTTTCTGTAAATTCCACCTATAGATGGCTTAATTAGATTATTAATCGATTTTTATATATTTCCTAAGTCTAAACTTAGGGAATATGATTAATTAATCAGAAATAATTAAGTCAAGGTGATAATAGTCTAGAAACTCACATGGATCGACTTCAATATGATCCTAGCCCTTGATTAATATTTAATCATGGTCGTTGGAGTCCCAATAAAGGGTTATAAGAATAAGTCGATGGGCACTTGGAGAACACAATTCAGCAGTTCTATTTCCTTGGCAAATCAATTTCCAGACAGCAGCAGTAGTTGTCGGAGAGCCAGAGATCAAAGAAGGGACATTGATGGGCAGGGATAGTGAGGTTGGACGAGGTTTTCCAGATCCAGCAAGTACATTTGTAGAGAGGCTAAGATATCTCTAGGAGGTTGTGCAAAGGTAGCGCAAAGCCTCAAGAAGGCAGTTTGATTTGCTAAAGAGGGAAGAATTTTTTAGTCCCAGAGGTTAGACAAAGGTTCCATAGTGCCAAAGAGATGTTATCCCATCCAACAACAGGTAGGACGGCTAGATTGAGAGTTGATTCAGGCATCACGTGTGCTTGGCACCTCTAGTATGACGCAGAGCCAACGCAGGCCCAGTTGTACGACTTTCTTTTTAGAGGCAGTCCAGTGTCAAAATTTCCGGGAAAATTTCTCATCCATCTATAAAAGAATTCAGATTTCACCTCATTGGCAATGAAAAATAAAATGATGATTTTTTTTACATTAGTTTTGAATTTTGGCCTCCCTAAACAGTGAATATCTGAACTTGATTGTATTTAATTTGTTTGCATCTGGTTATGATCCTTTCGGATTCATTTGGGAACTCAACATAGGAAGCAGCGAAAATTTCTTAGAGCACATCTATTAACTACCAAAAATTTTATGTTTTGAAAACTTCAACCTCTATGGAGGACAGGGAACATCCAAGCAAGGGTTATCGTCTTTTGTTTTTAATTTGAGTTTTGGTGATAATTTGGCCATTTATTATAGGTCTATTTTAGTTATAGATAGAGGGTTTATTATCATGTTTCTGAGACTCTTGAGCTAGTCCTAAAGTGAAGACCTAATATTTTGTAGTAACTGCTTTGTGACATCAAGCAAGAGAACTCGTAGTATTTGTCTTATTTTTTGTAAAATTTGCTTGGGCATCATACTAATTGCAGGTTTTTATTTGCAGCACTCGGACCTTAAGAGCACTCATTCGTGAGCCCTTATTGCATGACTTCGAGATCATTTCCATGTGGTTTCAGGTCTCCTAACAAAATCTGAATTTCGATCTTGTCTCAGTAGCTGAAGTATAAACACATCATTGACATGCCTGTGGTTCTACCTTAGAATATAAGTTAATCCATTCAAACAACATACATATGTCAATATAGTGATTCCATAGACACACACACACAACAATAAGTTAACTTGTGCATAGCTAGCAGTTCAGGCTTATTGTCTTATATTTCCTAAATTTGGAGACAACTATAGTGTATCATTATACAAATGAAGTATTTGTTATTTCCACTATCACCCTATAACATTGTATATAACTTGATATGACAATAGTATGAACAATGAACTATGATAGAGATTCTTGTACAGTGAGCTTAAAAGTGGTAAGCATATGTGTAAGTAACATGAGTGATAAAGCACTTGTTATATGACTAAGAGCCATACTACAGTAATTTATGATTTATGATAACGACACCTTTATCATTTATCTTATTGTCAAATATATGACAGTGATACTCACATTGGATGATATTGATTGCAATAAACAATAGTTTCCTTCGCAAAGCAATGACCCTTGTTTAATGAAGATTGAATTTTGACGTTTGACCATATGCAGTATTGACTAATTGAGAGAAATAATGGAAGTGTATGGACATGAATTTGTGGCAAAGAGTGATGTGAAAAAAGCATATGACAAAAAATCTAACATTAATATATGACTGTGTCAAATTGGAACATGAATTCAGGTTTGGTAAAATTATGTCATTTGAGGTATGTTACCTTTAATGACATCCATTGACAATGACTTGACATTCTCTTGAAAATAATAGTACCTTGAATACATGATAGTAATTAGGGTTTTTACATTAACCAAATATTTTTGAAAGAAGTACTTTGTGTTGAAATAGGGTTTGCATTATTCTTGTTGTACAACCATTAATGACACAACAATGACCTTGTTGAGTAATCAATATGGCAACACTTAGGGAAATTTCTCTTACTTGATAATTGCTTGTGATATTATATTAACTTCTTCTTGTTGTTATTATGTTATCTTTCATCAAACAATTACCAAAACCATAAAAGAAAAAATTGAGATCACAAAAAAACAATGAGCATAAGATGTAGGCTCTCAACCAAAGAAAAACCCCTCTCTTACAAGAAAACCCGGTCAAAATTAGTATTCTCTTATAGAAATAGCTTCAAATGAGAAATCCAAGACCAAAAAGCCTAAATCAAGACCTCCTCCAAGCAACAATTCAGCCCTTCCAACTAGTCAAGTCAATCAAAGTCAACAAGGGTCAAAACCTTCCAAACATACTACAAACTTAGAATTTTGGCCCCCAAAATCTAAATTTTGGACCTGTAGTAGGTATGCAACTTCGGCCCCTAGAAGCATCTCATAAATTCACACATGTGATAGAAAATAGTCCAGAAACTAGGTTAGAACTTTGATTTTCCTTCCTCCTTGCTTCAACTTTTGTCTCCTTTGATTTTCTCAACTTCTTCCTTGAATATTGCAATTTTCTATTGCATATCGAACTTCTTGTGATAAAGTTTTCTAATGAAAGCACTTGTACTTATACCCTTTTCAAGGGGTTGAATACATTTTTCTAGTTCGACTTGGTCTTTGAGGTCAACCAAGGGGGTCTCCCCAATGTGAAGTCACAATTAGACCTCACACTGTTTGGAATAGGATCCCCATCCGAGATATCGGCCTAGATGTCATATATTCTTATAGGTTTTCCTTGGCTACAAAGTTCAGTGCAAGAGATTTATGTACAGGTGATGAGGCTCATAAATGGGTAAATTATATGGACCCTAATGCCACTCTCCACCTTATTAAAATCAACTTTTCTCACATTTCTTTACATGTTTTGTTATATTTTGTTTAATGAGAAGGGTAAAGATGAGATGTCATGTCTTGTGTTCTAATGTGAATTGATTGTAGGTTTTGGAGAAAATTTTGGCTAATTAAAGTGCAGGAACTCGAAGTAGACAAGCAAGAGGGATTTTAGGAGATTGGATCTCCCTCCTTAACTCCTCACTCACTCAAATATTCCTCCACTAGATCTCATTATCTCAAAGTTACAAGCAGCCGAGCCATTAAGATCATTGGCAGCCAAGTCAGTGATAGTTGAAGACCAATTGATCTCGATTTTGAGAGCCAAGCCTCCCTAAATTTAAGGAATTTTTTGGTAGCTTCAGTTGTAGAAATAAGAAGAACTAGAGCCTCATTAGGGTTCGACTTTTTTTATTTAGCCAAGAGGCATTTTTGAGCTAAGACATTGTGATTAATGACTCTTGTGTATTTTTTATATTTTAATGAAAATGAGAAGCATTCCCTTGATCCAGCACTGAGTTGACTCAGAGGGTTGAAGCTCTTGGGTTAGGGCCCAACCCTAGCAGCAGAGGTTCCTCTTTTTGTACATGTATGCTTAGATTACATTCATAGTTAGTTGTTGAAGTGATTTTGGTTTTGTTAATTTGCAAGTATTTGGATGATTAATTAGTTTGCTTCCATTTGTGGATAGTTAGATCAGTGGTATCATAGTGACAAAAGACACTCTAGAAAAGTTGGTGATAGTGGCTTTCACCTCATCTCCCTTATGGGATCATGACTTGAGGGTTCCATTCACACAGCCCAAAAATAGATTTCTTACTTTACTGCATGATCTAGGGTTTCTTGATGAGTAGGTCATTGTCTTTGAGTTTCTTAGGATGATTTACAATTGTCATTTTTTATCTCTTAAGTTTTGCATTGGTTTCAAAGCACTTCCATTCATGAACTTAGCCACTAGATAGTAATAACTTTGTTTTCTTCCATTTAATAAATCTTTTCCATGCATAGATGAATTTGTGCATAAATAAAGACAAGAATGTATGTTGTTGTAGGAGCTTCTAATTTGTAGGGAGACCTCATCTCAATTTCCTCATCCAAGCCTTATCCACCCATGTTTCCAAAGTCTACTAAACCCTAAATATGAATTCTTGTTTTGTAAATAAAATTGACATTTCCATTGAGAAAAATCCAACCATATTGAAGTATATGATTGAGCCTATGAGAATGCAACAAGATGATGGAGCTTAGTGGAAAGAAGTCACCTTCACTAAGTGGGCCCGCAGGCTATTTTTGGCGCAAAGTCTATTTTTAGACTATGTCTATTTTTAGTCATATGGATCATGGTCTATGAGTTGCAAGATGCTATTTGTGGATGATTGGTCATGTTGGTAAAAATAGATGGACTTCTATTTTTAGACATATGGGCGGTTTCTATTTTTAGACTGCTAGGCTAAAAATAGAATAGTCGAATATTATTGTCTCATAATAATATTTGGACTATAAACATTATCTTATCCTCTTGGAGCACTTCAGTTTGAGCTACAGATGTGGCACATGAAGCTGTCAGAAGGAAATACACTTTTCTTATGGGTCAGTTAAGCTATTGCATGCAGGACTTCAGTTAGAACTCATGTGGTTGAGTTTGGTGGAGTTGATTGTGGAGTTGATGGAGTTGTGTTCAGTTTGACTTGGTTAAACTAGTTGTATTTTAGTCTAACTAAAGAATACACTAGTGATGAGTTGTGTGAATTAAATATTAAATTAATTCACTAATTATTAACTCATAAAGCAACTAAAGAATACATCAGTTAACTCAGTGCATGTAGAGTTCAGTGGAGACAGGTGTTAGAGGTTGAGATTGCTATCAAATGTGACTATAGTTGTGCATGAGATTTGCACATGCATGGATGGAGATTGCCAATGATGGCTTGCGTAGTATACCAAGGGAATTCGTTTTTACAGAGTGGATGATTTCTCTTGCAGATTGCGCAGTGGAGGTAGGCAAAGAAGTGGAGGAGATATGAGTTGTGATTGATCATATCTGAGCTAGTTTTGTGTGTAACAGGTGGAGATAGTGCTGGATACTTGAGAAGAGTATTGTACTATGTATTGTTACATGTTCTCTATCATTATAATATACAGATAGTGTGGGGTTTTTAGCTGTATGCTTTCCTCGGGTTACATACTGTGTTAATGTGTGCATGTGATTGATGTTTCATTGTTTTTTATGCTGCTAAATTGATGATCAACGTAGAGGAGATTATGTATTGTGCATGTATTCCACAATAGTGTATAATCAGGATAATCTCTGTGAATAAGTGATTAATTATTCAAAATTTCTACATGGTATCAGAGCTGTTGATCATCATATCTACTATTCAGAAAGTGTTTACAATTTATTTCTTCAGGCAGAGTCTGTAATCGGGCCAGGTAGCCTCTGGATTCATCCTTCCTTTGGAAGGTGAGATATCTGGTAAAAATCCATATAGTTCTCTGTACAAGAAATACTTTGTTCTCGCAAATTATAGATCAGAGGCGGTTGAGTTGTTGAGCAGGTGGAATTCGAATTTGCAGCAGTGTTTTCTTGGTGTCAACGTTGCAATGTCTTTCAACGGATTGCGATTGGAGTATGCTCTTGAGGGTAGCTCGAACTATATTGCATGGAAGGACAGGATTGAGGCGGTGTTAGATGATAATGGGCTGAAGGAGTTCATAGAGGTTGAGGCCCCAAAGCCTACTGATGTTGCTGAAGCTGAGGTTTGGCAAAAGAAGACAGCAAAGTGTCAAAGGATTCCGTTGGAGGGCGTGAAGGATCACATTGTGTCCAGCCTGCATGGAAAGGCTTCTCCATACTTGATGTGGAAAGCGTTGACAGATCTATTCCAAAGCAAGATCGATCAGAGGAAGCTGGCGCTCAAGGATAAACTCAGAAACATTAAATGCGAGAAGGGAGACAGTATGCCCAAGTATCTCACGAAGTTCACTCAGTGCAGGGATAAGCTGGGAAGTGTGGGGGTGACTGTCGATGATTAGGACTTGGTGAGCTTGGCTCTCCTTGGTCTTCCAAAGAGTTGGCATTCCTATCAGGACTCTGTCAATGGTCGGGAGAAATTGCCAGGATGGGAGATACTTTGGTCAGATCTTGTGCAGGAGGATATCAGGCGGAATACGAGGGACGGATCTTCATCAAAGTCACCTGATGAAGAAAATTTTGCTTTGGCTGCCAAAGCAAAGAAGGGGAAGAACAAGAAAGCTTCTCATGCTGGTGCGAAAGGCAAGAAGTAAGAGATGTCCAAGGTGAAGTGTTTTCACTGTCACCAGCACGGACACTATGCCACTAATTGTCCGCAGAAGAAGAAGAATAATCAAGCTACTGGAACTGCAACAGGAGAGGCTCTAGCCTCGTAGTTTGAGCTTGATTTTTCATTGATCGCATGCTTGGTATCAAGTGTGATGGGATCGGTATGGTTCTTGGACAGTGGTGTGTTATAGACATTTTTGTGCCTTGCATCTTTGAGCATGAAATGTCCATAATCCAAGGGATCCAAAGCCCCTAAAAGAGTTGTTCCTGCCCCTAAAGGAACAAGGTCAACCAATGACAGCTTCTCCCGGAAGTTCTCCACCAAAAACTACTCAGAACTAGTCAAATCAGGATCAATTCAGATGCTCTACTAGCTGCCTGCGTTGCAATGCACCCCAGTACACTAGCTAGGTGCGTTGCAACGCACCTAAATGCACTACCAGGGTGCGCTGAGCGAGAAATTCCAAATGGCAGTGTCATTCCACGAGGTGTACAGACAATGGAAGCTTCCAGAATCTTCCTCAATGACACTTGCCTCACTGAATTCGACCAAGGATGAGTAAGAGGCTCTCAGCCTCCAAGTGGAAGCAAGAACTGACAGAGAGAAGCCACAAGTCAAAACATAAGCTGACTCATCCTCCCTGCTTACATCTATATATGGATCCCTCATCCCAGAGATCCAGAGGCTGGAATTTTGTACTTTGCAGAGAATTGCTGTTGGTTTGAGATTGAGATTAGTGCATTGGGTGATTTATGCTTTGTTGGAGGAGAGGAAGGGATTCCTTTGCTGGGAGGTAGATGCTGGATCGGGACTCACTTGGTTGTATCTCCTCTTGGACTTTCTTATCATATCAATAAAACTATTTGAGTTTCTCCTACATGTTGTGTATCAATGATGTTTTGTTATATTTGCATGTTTAGCTTAAATCTGATCTTAAGCTAGTTATGAATGTAAATCTATGTTTTTGTGTAGTTTTACTCTTCTGTGATCTTGCAGGAACTTGGTGAAGCTGGACCAGTGAGGGAGCAGGCAGCGGGAAACGAGCAAAGAGGAGAGCGAGTGGATCAACAAACTAGCGAAAGACACAGGTTAGTTACATCCTTCCTCTTTGTTTACATTTCATAAAGAAGAATACCAAAATAGTTTTCCTTGTTTGTTGCTAAGGCACTATCACACCTTAGAGTGGGATAGGGGTGTTCTGAATAGATACTTTTCCCAACAACAAATTGGCAACTCCGCTGGGGATCGTATCTAGTTAGTTTATTTGTGTTTATATTGTTGTTCTTCTCATAAACTTAGGAGTGGCGAATCGAACTGCATTTGCCATTTACAAATGCAAAGTAGAGAGCTGCTACTCTAGTCCATTCACTGGGCCTGTTTATGATCTGAACAGCTGATCCACAAATGCTCTAACTACCCTTTGTGATAGCTCTTAGTCCTCCTTTAAATCATCCCTCTAATTGTACCTTATTGATAGCTTTTATCCGGCCAAAAACCATAGATCAAACTGCAAACCGTGACCCAGAACCCGGAGACAATTCTCGTTTCTGCTTCAGCGCAGGCTCTGTGAAGAGGTTCTGCATTTCAACGCAGGTCCCGAGAGGGCTACCTGCGCTGCAATTCAGTTTCTCTGTGCAATAGGTGCGCTGATCAGCCTTTGCCCTGTGCAGATGTGGTTCTTTGCTTCTTTTTGCTCAATTTTATCTCTGATTTTTGCAGCCTGTTATCAGTGTGTGTACCTATCTGAAAACCCCTTTTCTTTGCCTTAATTCCGCCTCAGTTGTATAAAATAAACTTCATTTGTTTTTGTGTATTTTTTACATCATTTGCAGTTTCCCATTACAAAAGTAAACTAGTCATATTGTCGCCCTTAGATCTAGACCTGTCGTAAGTGTCGTTTTGATCTTAGGAGAAAGTTTATTTGCTGTTGACAGTTGATTGCACTTTTACTTTTGTCTTTTGGTTTGAATTTATGAATTTCTAGTGTCGAAACAAGTGTTTATTTCAAAATCATAAAGTGTCATAATCATCTCTACTTTGTTGATTTCGAAAAAGAAGCTTGTTTGTGTTTTCACTTGAAATCGAATTCAAATTTGTACAACAACTTTCTTTTTAGGCATCAATATTAAGAAAGTGAAAACAAATACATGCACAAGTGCATTTTCATTTTGACAATTTGTATGGATTGATTTAGGAAAAGTGCATTTACAGTGTGCTCTATGCTCTTTGAGAAAATATTGTGTCTTTCTTTTCCCCTTGTAGCTAGGATTTTCATTGTTGAAAAGAGATAAAAGCTTGCTTATCATCTTTAGACTGCATTTAGGAATTGTATCTACATATCGTGGTGATCCAAAAAGGCAAACTTCTAAGAAAGATCAACCTAAAATAAACTGAATGAACTTAACAACGCTTTGTAACTTAACGCACAACATAGAGGTCTAGGCTAGAGACGTGTTCCGGCGTCGTAAAACCTGATAACTGTTGCCTCACTGATGGTTGGGTGATTCCTCCTAAGAGACGATAAGTGCCAGTACGAATTGTGCTCCCACGTACCGTCGAGTATATATTGGGAGACCCCTATAGGCATAAAACCTTTATCCATAGGAAGCCGTGTCGGCCGCCCTACTGATCGCAATGCACTGAACACAGCATTCGGGAAGATTGACCGCCCGTACCCTAAAAAGTATTCTGCGGTTTTGTGATTGGTTTGGCACACCCTCTACCTAGAACTCCAGAGCAGTCCCTTTCGTTCCTTTTCAGACTCCTTAATGGAAAAGGTCCATCTGAGCACTTGTCACTTCAGGCTCATTAAAAATCAAAGGAGACTAGAGTCATCTTTTGCTTTTTCTCGACTCTTTAAAATTGATAAAGCAAGTTGTGTCCAAGCGTCGTTAAAATTTATTTTAAACGGAATATTCATACCCTTTTCCTGCGTTGATCTTTAGGTTGAGAAAATGGAGCCCACCAACCAAGGAGTTCCCCTTGGTGGAAATCCTAGTCCCTTCTCCTCTTGGGGAGATGTTGGTGCTCCCCATATGGCCACATTGTCGCTTCCAGGACTGACAATTGGCTTGCCGGTCTGGCTCTTCTCAACCAATGTCGTTCAAAACACCACTATTCCTGAACAGTCGAATCAGCAGTTAGACGAGTCCAGAATTTCCCACCAACCTTCTACTTCCTCTAATTCTTCCTCTCTTCCTTCCTCTTCGAGTGACGGGACTGGTAAAGCTAAAAACCAAGTTCCTAAGGAGAAAAATGAAAAGAAGAAGAAAGAGAAAAAGAAAGGCAAATAAGGGAAAACAAGTGTCGTCTAATGAAAATCCACACACAGCACTGACCAGGCCTAAATCGCCATGTGTCATTTGCAAGGGAGACCACTTTCACAAAGATTGTCCTTGCATCCCTCGGATACTAAGGGACTGGTCTCCCCGTTTGCACAATCCGGTGTCGTCAACCTCTGATGGCCATGTTGAAAGTACACCGTCAACTAGCGAAAGTGAAGTTCCAGGGCAAAAAGGGAGAACTAGACCTCCCTGTAGACTGTGCGAAGGCAACCATGCCCTTCGCCGTTGTCCCTTCTTAGACGAAGCTAAAAGAGTTTTGGATGATCGTCCGGTTTCACCGTTACGACTCCCTCCTGGATATAAAAAACTCTTGCCGAGTCCTTCGTTAGTTGAGAATCCAGCTGGCCCGCTCAAGTGGTCAGCTGAAGCATTTATCATTGAAGATAAACCAGCTGAACCCATACCAGATGAAAGTCAAAAGGTCGAGGCGGCAGTTGACCCGGTCTTGCCTTCATAGGTTTTATCTTCGAATGATACAGTCACTGAAGAGGATAAGGATGACACCGTCCAAATTCTCTTCATCAACACAGACTCAGATGAACACGGGGGCAATCCACCCATTCCTTTATCGCAGGAAGGAAGTTCGTTAGAGCGATACCCGGTCGTCTACTCGGTCCCACCACCAAGAAACCTAGTTGTATCCTTCGACTGGAACCAACTAGGCAGACCCCGTTTACCAGCAAGCATACCGTTCCGAATTATCATTCAAATATACAGAATGGTCATGGCTGGCACCATCATTGATGAGGGGGCATCTATGAGTATCCTTTCCTCTATTGCTTGGAAAGCGCTTGGTTCGCCATCGCTTTTGCCTGAGATGAGAAATCTGACAGGCTTCGATAAAGGAACCAGTCGACCTTTAGGGATCCTCCCCAATGTGCCTATCACATTGAAAGGGAAGACCATTCAAATGAACGTGATGGTCGTTCAAGGACCCTTGGATTATAACCTACTCCTTGGACGAGACTATATTTATTGCATGGGAGCCATCGTCTCCTCACTCTTTAGAGTAATGTGTTTTCTGCACGAAGGAAGAGTGGTCAAGCTCGTGGACCAGCTTTCATTTCCCGGATCACGCATCGCAAATAGTCATATACCATCCCTAAATGGTCTCTTCACGCAAGAAATGTCTCAACCCATGGTCCGTCCTCCCGATGAGTGCGAGTGATTCGGAAGGATATGACTGGAACCCAGGGGGCATGCGTCCTGGTCTGCTTCGGCAGGAAAACTTTGGGTATAGGGTAGGTTTCCGCGGGAGAATATGACTAGTCCGTACCCCGTCCGTGATTGGAAGAGGGGTTGTTCTAGAATAAGATTCTCTTGTCAAAGTTATGTGGGTTGGCAGAGCTAAGTCACTCGCCTTTGTTTATCTCGGTAGACATCGCCAAAGAAGTGTTTTGTTTGTTGTGCGAATAGAACAATCTTTGGGTAACCTGTAAGAGGTAGTACCCTTCCTGATAAAACAAATGTTTTGTCAGCTCAAATAAAGGGTGACCCTTCCCGATAAAACAAATGTTTTGTCAGCTCGAATAGAGGGAGACCTCGAAACTCTGTTTTATACCTGGGGGCATGCAAACCTTTTGGAGTGCAAGCAAGGGGCGGCTATTTATTTTTTAAAATTTTTAGGACCTCTAACCCTTTAAACTCGTAGGATTAGTCGTTTCCGAACTTGCATAAAGAAAGGATTCCGGAGCAAAGCTTTGTAAGGCGCAAGCTCCATAAAAAATGGCATCTTAAATGAGACATTCTTATCATATGACTGGATTAATCGAGCAGTTTTAGCACATAGTTCATGCTCGTTAAAAAATAAACATAAGATCGAGCAAGTGTTTCAACCCGCGTTTAAGCTCGTTAAAAAATGAACTATCCTCCGGTAAATAACCACCGTGAATGTAAATTCATCAGCCATTAAAGCCTTGGTCGTGTTTGCACCGTCACCTCCACTTTTCCATTGGCCGATCATTCACCTCCATTTGATTGTTTACCCATTTTGAGGAACAGCTGCGAAGAGTGATTTCACTAGCCATCCTTGTGACACTGCCGTGATTGGAAAATTCCGACCCTTACCTGCAATCAGCTGCTACCCGTTTTATCACTCGTTCCTCAAAAGACGAGTCTTCTTTAAGCTCTTTTCATCTGACTCGTAAAATATGAAAAGATTGCCGAGTTTTGGCCTTCCAGCTCGTTAAAGCAACCGGAAGTGCTATCCCTCCTCTAGATTTTAATCTTTTTGGACCTAAGGGATTATTGCACAAAAAGATCGAGCGCTTGTTTTGTTCGGCTCGTTAAAACTATCGAAAATTCATCCCTTCTGTATTGTTTTATACTTTTTCGGACTTAAGGGATTAGATGACGAAAAAGGACTTCCGGAGTTATCTTTGCGTACCTTTTCAGACTCTCTAAAAATGAAAAGGACCGAGTTATCTTTGTCGTTAGACTTGTTAAAAAAGATTAATAGCGACAAACTTGTCTTTAGACGAGAACGAGTTTCACTATCGCTAGGCTCGTTAAAACATAGCGATGGGTTTGCCCGAAGGGCAAATTATAGAACAAGCATATGTTATCCTCCTCAAGCTTGACAAAAATAAAGAGGTACTGGTCAGCAATGACTGGGGAAAAATTGGGAAGAAACTCAAAGAATCTTTATTGGTAGCAGGTCGCTCTTGAACATGACACTTCCACTCCGTGCCTGAGTCGGGTTGGGTTGTTTCATTCACTGGTCACATCGCCATGGTCTCACCATACCATCCATCTTTGGGGTAAATGCTACCAATCCATCATACAAGTGTCGCCGATATGTTCAAGAGAAGTCATCCAGAGAAGTCACCCGTGTCCCATCCACTACCATACATTATACTTCATTCTTTCATGACCACCACCCTGAACCGTATATCATCAGATCGTTTTCACCTCCATCAAAATCATTTGCTCTGTTCCATGTCACTGATGTGGGATAAATTAAGGCCCTCCTTTGACAGATCGCTTCTTGTCGACATCAGCTCATTATCCAAGAAGTTGATCTAGGAACACCCCCTTCAGTACTTTGAAGCTTGCATGCCTCAACGGCAACTTTCTCACTTCCGGCGACAGGTATACATCAATGACCTTCGACCGAAAGATTTTGCGTGGTGTTCGAAGCCAAGTCCTTTATTCACACCACGTGAATTGTACTGCAGTACCTTGAGGGTCATTATCATTATCGGTGATTCCTCTCGCGCTTGTTAACAGTTTACATCATTGACTGGTAATCAAGCGATGTCTTTCCATGTTCGACTTCAGAACATTTCTCACATGGATCGACTTGTACTTAGAGTGAAGATCGGACGAGATTGAAGACCCCGGATCTAGTTTCATCCATCCGGGCTGCGATATGTATTCAGGAAAAATAAATACATTGACATGTACAGCATTGCAGCACAGATAATCATCCTACCACAAGGATGATGATTTCATCAAGATCATCAGTCTACCATCAGACGATTGTCTGTCATATGTACATAAAAATGAATTTATAAAGTTGAGCATGGGAATGCCCGCCTCAGCTAGATCATGAAAACAGTATGAAAAATAATGTATTGTATTGTATCTTATTACAGGTCTCCTCCCAGCATTGAAAGAACTTCGGATCCTCCTAATAAAGCATTTCACCCGATAAACGGCCTCATACTTTAGGGGGCAACTGTTATAGACATTTTTGTGCCTTGCATCTTTGAGCATGAAATTTCCATAATCCAAGGGATCCAAAGTCCCTACAAGAGTTGTTCCTGCCCCTAAAGGAACAAGGTCAACCAATGACAGCTTCTCCCGGAAGTTCTCCACCAAAAACTACTCAGAACTAGTCAAATCAGGATCAATTCAAATGCTCTACTAGCTGCCTGCGTTGCAATGCACCCCAGTACACTAGCTAGGTGCGTTGCAACGCACCTAAATGCACTACCAGGGTGCGCTGAGCGAGAAATGCCAAATGGCAATGTCATTCCGCGAGGTGTACAGACAATGGAAGCTTCCAGAATCTTCCTCAATGACACTTGCCTCACTGAATTCGACCAAGGATGAGTAAGAGGCTCTCAGCCTCCAAGTGGAAGCAAGAATTGACAAAGAGAAGCCACAAGTCAAAACATAAGCTGACTCATCCTCCCTGCTTACATCTATATATGGATCCCTCATCCCAGAGATCCAGAGGCTGGAATTTTGTACTTTGCAGAGAATTGCTGTTGGTTTGAGATTGAGATTAGTGCATTGGGTGATTTATGCTTTGTTGGAGGAGAGGAAGGGATTCCTTTGCTAGGAGGTAGATGCTGGATCGGGACTCACTTGGTTGTATCTCCTCTTGGACTTTCTTATCATATCAATAAAACTATTTGAGTTTCTCCTACATGTTGTGTATCAATGATGTTTTGTTATATTTGCATGTTTAGCTTAAATCTGATCCTAAGCTAGTTATGAATGTAAATCTATGTTTTTGTGTAGTTTTACTCTTCTGTGATCTTGCAGGAACTTGGTGAAGCTGGACCAGTGAGGGAGCAGGCAGCGGGAAACGAGCAAAGAGGAGAGCGAGTGGATCAACAAACTAGCGAAAGACACAGGTTAGTTACATCCTTCCTCTTCGTTTACATTTCATAAAGAAGAATACGAAAATAGTTTTCCTTGTTTGTTGCTAAGGCACTATCACACCTTAGAGTGGGATAGGGGCGTTCTGAATAGATACTTTTCCCAACAACATGGTGCATCTTTTTACATGACAAGAGATCAAGATTTGTTTTCTGATCTGGAGGAGAAAGATCTTGGAGTGCACATCGAGATGGGCGATGATGGTAGATACAGTGCGACCGGTGTCGGTACCATTTCCTTTGAGAGGGAGTCTGGAAAACCCTTCGTATTGAAGGAAGTGATGCATGTTCCAGGATTGAAGAAGAATCTTATCTCTGTGGCGATGTTAGAAGACAAGGGATATGATGTTGTTTTCAGCGAGGGAAAGGCTTTCCTGCGCAGTAAGACAACTTGAGAAACCCGGAAGATAGGGGTTCAAGTTAGGAACCTTTATCAGTTGCATGTAGATGGCTGTGCAGCAATGGCATGAAAGGCAGAAGGATTGGTGAGCCGGGATGATGGCGAGCTGTGGCACAGGAGATTGGGTCACCTTCACCATGGAGCCTTGAAGATACTGTAGCAGATCACTACTGGGCTTCCTAAAGGCACTCTTGCGCAGTCAGATCAGTGCAAGGGGTGTACTTTGGGAAAGTTTGTGAAGCCACCTTTCACGAGAAGGATAGTCACGCCACAATGATCCTTGAGAGAATTCACACAGAAATGTGTGGACCTTTCTCAGTAGCTTCGACAGCAAAACACAGGTATTATGTGATCTTTGTTGATGATTTCTCTCGTAAGTGCTAGATATTCTTCATGCAAAAGAAGAGCAAGACATACTCAAAGTTCTGTGAGTTCAAAGCACTAGTTGAGAAGGAGTCGGGGAAGAAGGTGAAGGCTCTTAGGAGCGACAATGGTGGTGAATAAATCTCTAGCGAGTTCAAAGACTTTTGCAGTGCAAAAGGGATTCGAAGAGAGCTCATAGCTCCCCATAACCCACAGCAGAACGGGGTTGCTGAGCGGAAGAACAGAACAATCGTGGGTGCTGCACAGGCGATGTTGCATGATCAGGGCCTACCCCTTCACTTGTGGGCGGAAGCATGCAATACTGCAGTATATGTGCAGAACCGTTGTCCTCATAGGATACTTGGCATGAGCACACCCAAGGAGGCTTATTCTGGTAAGAAGCCTGATCTTTCTCATTTGAGGATTTTTGGTGCTAACGTTTACATGCATGTGATGAAGGATGCCAAGAAGAAGTTGGAGCCGACCGCAGAGGTTGGGATATTTGTGGGGTACACTGATACGCCCCACAAATATCGTGTGTATTTTCCAGACAGTGGTAAGACTGTCGTGCGATGGGATATAAAATTTCAGGAGGAGAAAGCCATGAAGTGTTCGCTTGAGAGGGAGCCACACTTGCATGCAGATGAGGAGCTATTAGTTCCTAAGGATGAGCTTCAGGACGTGGATCAGCCATAGGACGAAGTTCATGGAGTGGAAGAGACCACTCATGTAGCGCCAACCATCAGACGGCGAAAGCGCTTGACAGAAGCTGAGCGACTGGCTCAAGATGCAGAGAAGGTTGTAGGACCACCTACAGCTCGACGCAGACAGAGACAGTCACCTAATCGGTACACTGGATACATGGCTCTTGTGAGAAAATTTGTTGTGACTGAACCATCCTCTTTCGAGGAAGATGTGGAGGATCCCGCATGGGTAGATGCCATGGTGGAAGAGTATGATTCGATTGTCAGAACCAGTGCATGGGAGATTGTCCCAAGACCGGAAGGGAAATCAGTGGTGGGTTCGAGATGGATCTACAAAGTTAAGTAGGCAGCTGACGGAAGTGTGGAGAAGTACAAGGCAAGATTTGTTGCCCGAGGCTTTTCACAGATAGAGGGGATCGATTATGAGGAGACCTTTGAGCTTGTTGATACTCCTCTTCCTAGAGGTTGGAGGAAGGAGGATGCCACTTCATCAGAAGAAGTGGATGGGGTCGCTTATGTATCTGGTCAATACACGACCTAATATATGCTATGCTATTAACTAGCTTTCACAAGCTATGGCTAAGCCAACCAAGCTCTTCTGGAAGGAAGGCAAGCATGTATTGCGTTATTTGAGAGGCACATCGAGATATGGATTGTGGTACAGACAGGAGGATGAGGTGAAGCTATGTGGCTTCACGAATGCATATTGGGCAGGGAGCCCAATGGACAGAAAGAGCACATCAGGAGGGGTCTTCAGTATCGGGTTGACAACAGTTTCTTGGTACAGCAGGAAGCAGAGATCCGTGGCACTCAGTTCAGTAGAGGCCGAGTATATGGCAACAAGTTTGGCTGCATGCGAGGCTATATGGATGAGGAAGATCCTGGTCAGTTTGTTCAGTTCTTACTTGGAGCCTACTGTGATTTTCTGTGATAACCAGAGTTGCATTAAACTCTCGGCTAATCCAGTATTTCATGATAGATATAAGCATATTGACATCAGGTACCATCATATCAGAGATTGTGTGCAGCAAAGAGTCATGTTACCTTCATACATTCCAACAGAGGATCAGGATGCTGATATCTTGACGAAGGCGCTCACCAGGAGCAAATTCGAATACCACCGAGGCAGGATAGGGGTTGCTAATAATATATATCTTGTTGAGAGGGAGTGTTGAGAATGCAACAAGATGATTGAGCTTAGTGGAAAGAAGTCGCCTTCACTAAGTGGGCCCGCAGGCTATTTTTGGCGCAAAGCCTATTTTTAGACTATGTCTATTTTTAGACATATGGATCATGGTCTATGAGTTGCAGGATGCTATTTGTGGATGATTGGTCATGTTGGTAAAAATAGATGGACTTCTATTTTTAGACATATGGTCGGTTTCTATTTTTAGACTGCCAGGCTAAAAATAGAACAGTCGAATATTATTGTCTCATAATAATATTTGGACTATAAACATTATCTTATCCTCTTGGAGCACTTCAGTTTCAGCTACAGATGTGGCACATGCAGCTGTCAGAAGGAAATACGCTTTTCTTGTGGGTCAGTTGAGCTATTTCATGCAGGACTTCAGTCAGAACTCATGTGGTTGAGTTTGTTGGAGTTGATTGTGGAGTTGATGGAGTTGTGTTCAGTTTGACTTGGTTAAACCAGTTGTATTTTAGTCTAACTAAAGAATACACTAGTGATGAGTTGTGTGAATTAAATATTAAATTAATTCACTAAATATTAACTTATAAAGCAACTAAAGAATACATCAGTTAACTCAGTGCATGTACAGTTCAGTGGAGACAGGTGTTAGAGGTTGAGATTGCTATCAGTTGTGACTATAGTTGTGCATGAGATTTGCACATGCATGGATGGAGATTGCCAATGATGGCTTGCGTAGTATACCAAGGGAATTCGTTTTTACAGAGTGGATGATTTCTCTTGCAGATTGCGCAGTGGAGGCAGGCAAAGCAGTGGAGGAGATTTGAGCTGTGATTGATCAGATCTGAGCTAGTTTTGTGTGTAACAGGTGGAGATAGTGCTGGATACTTGAGAGGAGTATTGTACTATGTATTGTTACATGTTCTCTATCATTATAATATACAGATAGTGTGGGGTTTTCAGTTGTATGCTTTCCCCGTGTTACATATTGTGTTAATGTGTGCATGCGATTGATGTTTCATTGTTTTTTATGCTGCTAAATTAATGATCAACGTAGAGGAGATTATGTATTGTGCATGTATTCCGCAATAGTGTATAATCAGGATAATCTCTGTGAATAAGTGATTAATTATTCAAAATTTCTACAGAGCCTTGGATAGTGTTCACCCCCTCGATGCCTTATTTCTTCATCAGATACCTTTCCCTCACTTCATTCTACCTTCCCTACCATCTCCTAAACTTTTGGCCTATTTCCTGTAGTAAAATTGGGCATCTTGTAGTAGAACTAGGACATCCTGTAGTAGTACTACAAGAAACCCTGTAGCAGCATGTTTTAAGCCTGAATTTAGCAAAATTGTCATCTGAACTTGGATTAAGCCTCTCCTTGGCTTCCATACCCTTGAGACTAGTCCATACCTCTTCCTCCATACCTATCTCCCCTACCAAAGAACAAGTGAAGATTAGCATTTTCATTCATAGAAATAAACATCAAAAAAATGTATTTTTCTACAAATCCTAAATTAGCACATGCATGAAGTAGTCATGATACTTCTTAGATCAGATTCCATGCTCAGTTAGTCTAGATCATCACAGGTCATAAACAAGGTTAATCTGGGTTTCTTTTGCAAGAAAAATGTGTCAATGAGTAGCTAAAGAATTTCATGTCACTTTACAAGCATCTTCCAATTCAATCCTTCAGTCCTTAAAGTAGGCAGCATTCCTTTTATTTCATTAAGGATAGTTTTCCCTTCTCCATTTGGTAGTCAGACTTCTTCTAGTCAATAGAAGACTGGTTTGAGAAACCCTAGTGGTCTCTTGCCCCAGTTGAAAATTGAAAATAGTAGACCATTACATCTAATGTGTATACAGCATTGTCACCTCCAAGTTTGTATGAACCCCGAGTTGATGAAGTAAAGTTGGTATCCCCAGGAGTTGCAACATTCTAGCTACAATACTAGCACTCATCAATAGGTAATCTCGGATTAGCAAGTGAGTATGCCTAGTGAGCGTTTAGTTGTATGTGTGTTAATGTTCCTCTACTCTGGAGGGAAAGGAAAGTGACCGCCTAGGAAAGAGGTAATAGTGCCACATTAGTAGACACACACACACACAAAAGATTTCCTTCAAATATCTAGCGGAATAGTCCACAAAGATGCGATGGTCATTACAACCATTATAAACAAGAAATATTTGTCTAACATCCAACAAAATAGTCCACAAGGATGTGACAGTTATAGCCACCATTACATCACATTCTCAATTAGATAAGCACTAAAATAACCGAAATATTTTAACTACTCTAGTATAGGTGAAAGAAAACATGAATCATAAATATTAATAGAACAATCTTACAAATATTCACAATCCATGCATGAAAATGTGTCAGCCATTAGGCTTCAAGTATTAAGTAAAAGTCACAAGACACATGTATACATCGAACACCACTAGCCCCAATAGTGGAGTGTTGGAGCCACTCATTTCTCCCCAAAAGAATTAGCTTGTCTCTCTGATTCCTTGCCAGAGGATCCAAGGTGAAAATTACTTTGCTCATACAATTAGGGTGTATATATAACTAATGGGGTGATACTTCACCTCTCTTGTGCCTCTTTGACTACCCTAATGATTGTTTGACTTCCAATTTACATGACTCTTCATCTTATGTACATGTCTTTTGGAATTCCACTTTACAATACATTTTCGAATAAGAAATTACATAATCCACAATAATGATGTGGCATATGATGACTCATGACATGACATGGCATGAAACTACTAACAAGGAATTCTTGATGACATGGTGATCTAGATTTAAACAGGAATGCAACAAATTACCAATATAACCATAAACACAGAGATGTAGCAGAAATAATGCTTCATTTCATTAATGTAAAATACTGAAATATGCTTACAAACAGAAATGGAAATAAACCAGCTAGGGCGATGGTAGCTTATCTTTGAGAGGAGATGTGGTGGCTACATGCCTCTGAACTGTGTTACAATGAGGCTCAAAGGCCTATTTGTTGTTGAGAAACAATGGAAAACCCTACACATCCAAAAACCTAACCCTAGGAGATGAAACGCCAAACTATGGGCCCCGTTTTGGGTAAATTGGTACATCAACTTCTCGGGGTCGTAACTTTGGCATACGATCTCTGTTTGATGCCCATAATAGCTCGTTAAAAATATCTATATGAGGACTACAACTTTGGGAAGAGAAAAATTGGTCCATGGACCCATGTTGCTCCCAAATTTCCCAAAAAAACGTCGTTTAGGGCCTCAAAACAACTCTGGAAGTTCAGGACCCAAAAACTGCTAAAAATAGTGAACTATGCTACAATTAAGGAAACTAAAAAACTGAAAGAGACAGTTGTGGGGGTCCAAGTGGGATAGGTGGATGGCCACCAACATCCACCTGGATCATTCCTCCGCCCTTAGGAAGCAATGGTCCCCATTGCGTTGAGTTCCTCCATGAGATGAGGAAACTTCTGCTGAACTTGGTCCTTGGTGAGTTGTTCTGCAACCTCTGATGTGTCCAGTAATGGTGGGAAGCATGGTCGACGACGGTCCACATTGAACACTCGGTGCAAGCGAAGGAATGGGGGAATGTTGTGCTCCAAAGCATTGTTTCCCATAGCCTTGGTAATGGTGTAAGGACCATGTCGGAGTGGTCGGAGCTTCTGATGGGCTCTTGTAAGGTGTTCTTTTTGCAGATGCAACCAGAATTTTTTGCCCACCTGAAAATTGTGTGGTACCCCTGTGGGTGAGGAGAAGTTGTTCTTGTGTTCTTTCATGACCGTATCCCTCTGTTGTTGTTGTTGCATGGAGGAACCCTTCGCGGGGGTCATGGATGTGGCGACGATCTTCCCCTTACTTTGGGAGTGAACCAGACAGAAAATAAATTTCCTGGTCTAGGAGATGAGCTTGCTGCCCTTCTTAGTAGTGATCAAAGAGGTGGCGATAGGTGGGGCTAACTCCAGTATCCTGTATGATGAATTACCCAAAGTGATAACAACAGTGTGAGGCCTTGACTCATACATAGCATGTCGCCTCCATAAGTATGGTTGGCCTAATAGTACATCACAAGCATCAAGAGGTGAAACATCACACAATACCTCATCTATAAAGGGCTTGTTGCTGTAGGGAAGGCGGCACTACTGGTGGACTTGGAGATCTCATCCTTGGTGAAGCCACCTGAGACTATACGACGGCGGGTGTGGTGTAGTCGGTAAGCCCAACCACTTCACGACCTCTCCTGAAATGAGGTTCTTTTGGTTGCCACTGTCAACAATGAATCGCAGTGGTGAACCCTTCACCCACATCTGTGAGTGGAAAGATGCTCCCCCTCCTATGGATCTTCGGGCTTATTCTTCTGGATCTTGGCGTGGAAATAGTGGAATTGGGCTCTGCATTAATGATCTGCTTCCCTTTGCCATTCCGCTTGTCGGGTTCTGACTCAGGATCGGAACATGCATCTGATTATGAAGCCTTCAACTCGGCCACCAGTGACTGCTTGGTCCGACACTCACTTGTGTTGTGAGTGGGGCTCTTATAGAACTCACACCACTTTCCTATGTCCTTCTTCGACTTCGTGGTGTTGTTGTTTTCTTGTGGCTTCGATGGATTGTCTTGGGTTTCCCCGTCTTGGCTTTGTCCTTGGTTCTATGATTTGGGGAAGCCTTTCCCTTGCTTCAGATTCGCAAATCCAAAGTCTCGCTTCTTTTGTTTGAAATTATGCTCGATTTTGACAGCGCATTGATACACCGTGGCGAGCAAGGAGATGTTCAGGAACTCCATCTCTTCCTGGATGTATTTGAGTAGGTAGCCGCAGTATTTGAGTACCAAATGCAGCTCATAATCCTTAATACCCAACTGTGTACGAAGGGTATGAAAAATGTTTGTGAACTCTAGAACATCTTGGTCCCTTCCCTACCGCAACGTGGTCTACTTTATGTATTTGTCCTCATAGCTTTTGACAGGGTAGCACTGCTCCTTAATGGCATCCTGGAATGAATTCCAAGTGGGTGCGGCTGAAAAAAGTGAGCTCATGCTTTCATCATTCTACTCGCAGTAGGTTTCCCACCAATCCTTGACGTGGGGGGATACTTTAAGAAGAGTGAAAATAATCTTTCCCTAACTGGAAAAATCATGAACAGAAAAATACCCATCTAGCAGATTTAACCATTTATCTATGGTATCTGCATCTATCTAACCCTCGAATATGGGGATTTCAAAATTAACTTGTACCTTAAAAGGTGTGGCGTTTCTAGAGTGGCTGTTAGAAACTGATGCCTCACCTTTGGGTAGCCACTGAAGGATCTGGGCAAAGTTGTCCATAATCGCGTTCCTTTGTCGCTCGAGGGCTTCTTCGAGCAAGATTTTGATAGGATCTCCTACCCCCTCGTCTTTCTTTTCATCCACCATGGGAGGCCATCGGGATTTACGAGGCTGGTCTTGCAAAGGTTCGACCAGTTCAAGCCCTAACTCCTTATATCCCGACCTCATTGGAGACATGCAAAGAAAAACAAAGAAAACACAGACCTCTCTAATACCACTGATCCAGATTTAAATAGGAATGAAACAAATTACATATATAACCATAAACACAGAGATGTAGTGTAAATAATGCTTCATTTCATTAATTTAAAATACTGAAATATGCTTACAAACTGAAATGGAAATAAACCAGCTAGGGCGATGGTAACCTATCTCTTAGAAGAGATATGGCGGCTACATGCCTCTGAACTATGTTACAATGAAGCTCGAAGGCCTATTTATTTTTGAGAAACAATGGAAAACCCTAAACATCCAAAAACCTAACCATAGGAGATGAAACGCCAAACTGTGGGCCCCATTTTGGGTAAATTGGTACATCAACTTCCAAGGGTCGTAACTTTGGCATACGATCTCCATTTGATGCGCACAATAGCTTGTTAGAAAGATATATCCAAGGACTACAAATTTGGTAAGAAAAACATTGGTCCATGGACTGATGTAGCTCCCAAATTTTCCAAAAAAATGTCGTTTAGGGCCTCAAAACGGCTCCGGAAGTTCAGGACCCGAAAAACTGCTAAAAATAGTATATTGTGCTACAATTAAGGAAACTGAAAGACTAAAAGAGACAGTTGTGGGAGCCCAAGTGGGATAGGTGGGTGGCCACCAACATCCACCTAGATCACATGGCAATTTCAATCCATTCTTGTTGCTCCTTTTTATTCAACAATAGATGTGCAATTCTTCTTCTTCATGAGAGATATGCTTTATTCTTCATATCCACCCTCAAAAGGGTTGTGAATCAAATGGATTCTTCATGAGGTCCGGATCTTTGATATTTTGTTGTAATCTAGTGTTCCTTTTTCTTCTCGCATGATGATCATCTTATCTCTTTAGGTCCATATGTGTCTTTTAGCATGTCCTCCTTCTCCATCATCTTGCCATAACATGATAGAGCTCATGCATCTATAATCCACTCATGACGAGACGACATCAGTCTAATAAACCCCTAGTCTAATATGTTGCATGATGATCCAATGACTGAGTCGGAACTAGGTGGCAGGTTGAGGGATAGGCTCATTGATTGCACAATTTCGCAGCTCAGGAAGTCAAGGGTTAAGCTTGAGCCTTAAGACTCTGCAATTAGTCGTTCAAACTGGATTGTGCAGGCATATTGCGTAGTTTTCAGGCTCAGTGAGTCAGGCTACAGGGTTTTGCACTATTTCTGTCAACCGCACAGGTGTGGGAGGCAAAACAGACTTGGTGATTGTGTAGTTGCATAGTCCAAGAGCTCAAGGTTATAACTTCAGCTCAAAGACTACGTAGTACATAGTTGGGGCTAGGCTGGAGGGTTGAATTGCACAATTTCGAAGGCCAAGGCTCATGCTTGAGCACTGAAACTACTTTATGTGTAGTCCTGGAAGGTAGAAACTACGCATTTTGTAGTGTAAATAGGGTGGGTTGTAGCATGAGGGTTGGAACTGCATAATGTGTAGTTGAGGAAGGTCGGATGAGGCTAAGTTGTTGGGAATTTTCTGAAATTTGGCTAAGTGTGGGATCAGTGAAACTGATGTGAATATTGATAGGACTTACTTGTGATTACACACCTAGAGTGCTTGATGACAGAACATAGATCATCTGGAACACAATAACAACATACTTCCCTCAGTGTGACAACCTTTACGACAAGTGCAACACTAAAACAATACTTTGTGACAACCGTGACGAGACTTGTGCGACAGTGCTTAAAACTTTGGAAATAAGTGTGATGGAGGTTTACGTGGTAAGATTGACTCAATTACATAAGGATATTCTCTTGAAACCATCAAAACAAGCTTATGTACATTGTGTGACACCTAACATGCCAGAAGACGATAAGTGCTACAGTGTGAACGACACTTTTCGATATGTGAATGACAGTGAAATAAACACATGCCAGAGCGAAGATAACATGAAAACAAGAATGATTAGAGTGAAATCAAGTAAGAGTGATAGCCAAAAACATGAAAATGACACTTGTGAAAATAAAGGCGCGCAAAATCGAAAGTTTTCAAAACTCACCGAAATAGAAGTACAAACGCAACTAGAAGTGATAAATTGTCAATGTCAATGCACATTGGCTATCAACGTGGATTGGACATCGCACAGGCACAGTTTTGATGGATCATGCTATGTTTTTTCAAGCTTGCGTAAAATAATGTGCTCATGAACTTGTTACGAACTGAGCATGTGTGAGCAAGTACCCTTGACACTTCCAATCCAAGAAGGGAGCTCAAAATAATAAACTAGCCAAGAAGTGACTACAGAACGATTGATCGCAAGATCCACATTAGGCTCCAAAATTCGCATGTAGGCAAAATTTTGAAGGGTGTTTTTCGCAACGACAACACTTGGTGACACACTGGTAGAACTCTAGTTTCTCTGCCTTGATCAATTCTTTCATGCAGTTTCTCGTTCTTTAGGAAGTATTGATTCATTATTCAGATTACCATGGCTTCCCCACTTACCCCGAGCATAAACATAGTACCCTTCATCACTTTACTTGGTTAAACACAAACATAAGATCAATGATCACACAATGTTTTGAATCGGGATAGGGTAATGAATTTTGCAAGATTTATATTTTCAGAGTATAGTTTTTCATCTCTGGCGTGGCTCTGCTTCTAGCAGGCCTGGACAGTACCCTGGCAGAATCACTACAGGAACACAAACATTGCACCGCTACCAGTGAGCCTAGAATATACCACAGTGGATTTGATTGCTTCACCTCTCTGCACAGGGAGCATTTCTCTTCTTTTGCCTTTATTTATATATTTAAATAGGATTGTACAAAGGTGCTTATTCATTTTATGGGCAGAAGAGAGATCCTGACTTGAAGCAAATATAAGACCTCTAATATTGGTTTGCTCGTCTAGATTTTCCACTTTTCCTTCTCTATTTGATTGGATCAACCTAAAAACGTTGAAACATAAATACCTGAGTGTAGGGATGAGGTTTCCATAATAGACATGGAGATCATGGTTTGACACAAGGCTTTCGTAACACAAGGATCATATTTTCCATCGAAACATCATCGACAAAAAGGTGTAACCAAAACAAGGAAGAAGGACAGAGAGTTAGCCAAATGTTGCAGTGTTAGAAAGTCCTTTTCTATTTTGCCACATTGTCTTTCGAGCCCAAATAAGATACACTTCATGCAAATTATTATTGATAGAACAAAAGGAAAATACTTGACACAACAAGAAAGCAAAACCAAAGAACAAGCAAAAAGAGGCTAAACCAAATCATGATGCAAGAAAAAAGTAAGAAAAGACAAGAAAGACTAAGGAGAACAAGTGTGGGATGAGTGCAAGAGAGGGGAAACTAGAATGCAGCTAGTCCTACTCCTAACCTAAATAGCTAGAAGGTTAGGGTCACGTATAATGAAATTTCCAATGTAACCACCGTAGTTGTTCCCCGCCTGCATCCACAAGGATATGAGTAATTAAAACAAAAATAGATTAATGTGCAACAGAAAATATAAGAACTTGAATAACTTGCACAAAACTTTGAAGGTCTTCCTTGTGGGAAGAAACATGTGTCACAACCACTACTTTGATCCAATTCGTACTCTTACCTTTTCGATGGAAACCATAATTAGACAAGCCTCGAAGACTTCTTGTGAATGCACCTTCTTCTATGTCATCTTGCTTAGCAAGCATGAGAAAAGGATGAAACATATTCTTTGCAACGGAGCTTTCCAAGTAATATTGCTCTAGCCATTCGGAAATTGGATCATGATATTCGAAATAATCCTCTTGAAAATCTTGAAAACTTTGAAATAATGAATCTTCAATTAGAAGTGTGGGATTAGGATGAAAATATTGTGAGGTAAAATAGACCTAATCATATTCAGAAGGCTTGTCAAGATAGTGAGGACCTGACATAAACATCGGCGAAGGCTAAAGTGCTTAAGTTGTTTGACAAGTATCTGAATAGTGAGATAAACCATAAATATTAATCAATGTGAAACAATTGTCATCAAATATACTAGTGGGAAAATGATAAAACAAATGGCAGTTAATATTATGATCATATGGACTAATTAGAGCATCAATTTGAACAAATCTATGAATGCTTTGAAAATTCGAACCAACTTCCCCGCAAATCGGATGTGACAAACAATTTTCTTGTAACTAGTGACAAACTATACAAGCATCATAATCATTGAAATAATTTAAAAGGGATGCCATCACAGCAAACACATGAGACCAGTCAGGAAATAATGAACGGAGAAAAATTTGATTCGCACAATAACTCATGCATTCATTCGCACTTAAGAGGATTTCAGGTTCTATGAAGAACAATATTTCTGATATGATATTCACGAGGAAAACCAGAAGCCACTTACCATGAAATAAAAAGGATATATATGATTCCTTCGACCAAAGATGATCTTTGAGGTGATCAAGTTCATAGTTCCATGACTTTAAGATGGATGACCATTCCAAACCTGAGTTTGATGGAAGAGATTTGCATGAAGATGAATCAATTGAAGAAGATTCTTGAATCTGATTGGAAGTGAAATCTTGAAAAATTGAAAAATTACATCTGAAATACCAAACATCTTTCAAAAATAAATTTACATCAAGTGAAACCATGCAAAGAGAAGGATTATGCGAGAGAGACCAGATCTGACTTAGTTCGAGGGGCTTACCACAGTCATGAGATCTTGGCATAACCATCAACGGAAGTGGAAGTGCCTTGAATTCTCGACAAGTCCTGGAACTTTCAAGGATTGTAAAATCACATCCTGAAGATTGAACCAGATCGTGCATAGTGTGAGGATAGTTGCTACCACTGGTTTTAATAATACCACTGCTCATCAAATGGCATCCATCTTTGTCACTGACTTGACCGGATTTTTCAACTTCAATAACCAAATTACTCAAGTTGAAAGATTCATCTGATCACAAATCTGAAGATGTATGAATCAGAGAAATTTCATGAGCAAGTTGGTTTGGAGAGTTGTCTTCATGAAAGAGAAGAGATGATGAGGGATGGAAAGAGTACTCAATGATTTGATTGTTTTCATTTTCATCATGGATAATCTCACCACCTTATATCAATTGAGAAGTTAACTCATTGGATGAATAACTTAAATAGCATGGAGTATCTTTATCACAAGTAGATGCATTGCAAACGATAGAGCACAAGGGGTAGTGATATGAAGAAGAAGTTTAGATAAGGAAATCCTCTTTGACCGAATTATATTCTAGATCTAAAGTAAAGTCTTCGTGAGAAACTGAAATATTAACTGACGTACCTAGCATTCATGGTCGCATACATCAACAAATTCATCATCAGAGAAATGTGTGTTTCCCAAGGCTTATGATTGATTGAAAGAATTGATTGCATTTGATTGACTACTAAGATTACTAGATTCAATACCAGCCAAGAATGAGGGGAACCCATCTTTACATGAAGTATTTTGAAAAATAGGAGAAATATTGAAAGAATATTCACCTTCCTGCTCCTCTACCTGTGTAATGTGATTACCTTGAACCTGATCGCAATTTACACCAGCAACCTGAAAATCAAGAGAGTGTGAAAAACTAGTTGGCAGAGTAGATTGGCATGTAGATGATAGAGGATAACATAAATACAAATTATATTCAACACTAGAATTATGAGCATTAATACCATCTTGAGGAATGAAAGAATTAGCCCTCACCCTAGGCTCCATGAGCCATTCCAGGGTTTCTTCCATTAGATTTTAATCATGAAAAATGGGAGGATGAAGGGATGGATTAAGATGATCTAGAGATTTCCCAAATTTTTTATCATCGCGCGGAGGCACCCTCATCGAAACTGGAAAAGGAGGAGGAAAATGAACAAAAGGATCAGTGAATTCCTCCTCTGAAATTATAGGTGTCTAATAATTCACAAGAGTTGGGTAGGTAAAAACATCAAGGGGTTCAGTTTCACTATGCAAAGAAATGTGAACCAATTGTTCAAAATTCTTCTTAAAGAAATCCCAATTCGTATCTTCTTCAAGGAATTCACAACAAAGATGAAGGAATCGATCAGAGAACTCCTCAACTAATTCATTATGCTTCATTCATAACTGATTAATTCTTTTAAGAACATCTCGGTAATCATACATATCGAAGGCTTGATAAAGCTCATAAAGGAAATGATGAAAATAATGGATGGAATCATATGGTAAGGTATGACACCATTGATTAGCATGACCTTCAAGGGTTAGGAAGAAAGCCACAAAAGCAAAACATTCATCATTAATTTCGTAATATTCGCAAAATTTAAGAAAATTAGAAATGTTCTTGGTTAGGGATGTTCCATCCTCACCATCAAACTTTAATTGAGACAAGTGATAAAGAGGCTCATCGGGGATTAAATTTTACCAGGGGATAGGTTGGAAAAACACCTCGGGAGTATGATTTGAGGATGAGCCATTTATGATAAGAGATTCAAAATAGACTCAATAGGCACAACTTGTCATTTGGCCCTCCTTCTAGTGTCATTTTATTGACAGTGCTAGAAATTCGTCAACCAAAAGGGTCTCCCCAATGTGAAGTCCAAATTAGACCTCACACCATTTGAAATAAGAGTCCCATCTGGTATATTGGCCCGGCTACCATAGATTCTTATAGGCTTTCCTTGGCTACAAAGTTCAGCACAAGAGAGTTATGCATAGGTAATCGCGAATCAGCAAGTGAGTATGTCTAGTGAGTGTTCGGTTGTATCTGTGTCAATATTTCTACTACGGAGGGAAAGGAAAGTGAGCCTCTAGGAGATAGGTAATAGTACCACCCTAGTAGAGACACACACAGAGAATATATATGTCTAACATCGAGCAGAATAGTCCAAAAATATGTGACAGACATTACAACCATTATAAATAAGAAAGATTTGTCTAACATCTAGTGCAATAGTCCGCAAGGATGTGACAGTTATAGCCACCATTACATTGCATTCTCAATTAGATAAGCACTAAAATAACTGAAATAGTTCAACTACTCTAGTACATGTGAAAGCAAACATGAATCATAAATATTCACATAATGGTCTTACAAATATTTATAATCCATGCATGAAAACTTGTCGGCCATTAGGCTTCAAGTATTAAGTAAATGTCACAAGCCACATGTATACATCGAACAACACTAGCCCCAATAGTGAAGTGTTGGAGGCACTCCTTGCTCCCTATAAGAACTAGCTTATCTCTCTAATGCCTTGTCAAAGGAGCCAAGGTGAAAAGTCCTTTGCTCATACAATGAGGGTGTATATATAACCAATGGGATGATTCTTAACCTCCCTTGTGACTCTTTGACTACCCTCATGAATGTTTGACTTCCTATGACTTTTCAACTTTACATGACTCTTCATATCATGTACATGTCTTTATATGACTCTTCATATCGTGTACATGTCTTTTGGACTTCCACTTTACAATATATTTTTGAATAAGGAATCACATAATCCACAAGACTGATGTGGCATATGACAACTCATAACATGACATAGAATGACACTAATGACAAGGAATCCTTGATGACATGGCAATGTCGATCCATTCTTGTTGCTCCTTTATCTTCAATAATAGATGTGCAATGCTTCATATTCATGAGAGATATGCTTTATTCTTCATATCCACCCTCCAAAGGGTTGTGAATCAGATGGAGTCTTCATGAGGTCCTGACCTTTGATATTTTTTCATAATCTAGTGTTCCTTCATCTTAACACCTGATGATCATCTTATCTCTTCATATCCATTTGTGTCTTTTAGCATGTCCTCCTTCTCCATCATATTTCAATAGCATGATAGAGTTCTTACATCTTCAATCCACTCATGACAAGATAACATCAATCTGATAAAAAACTAGTCTAAGATGTTGCATGATGATCCATTGACTATGTTGGAACTATGTGGCAAGTTGAGAGTGAGGCTTAGTAACTGAACAATTGCGTAGCTCAGGCAATCAAGGGTCAGGCTTGAGCCTTGAGACTCCACAATTCGTGGTTTAGGCTAGACTATGCAGGAAGATTGCACAGTTTTGAGGATCAGTATGTCAAGTTACAGGGTTTTACATTGTTTCTGTCAACTGTGTAGTTTTGGGAGGCATAATAGACCTAGTGATTTTGCAGTTGCACTGTTCAAGAGCTTGGGTTTGGGCTTGATCTCAGAGATTATGCAGTGTCCAGTTGGGGCCAGGTTGGATGGATTAATTGCACAATTTTGGAGGCTAAGGCTTGGGCTTGAGAACTAAAATTGCGCATTATGCAGTCCTGGAAGGAAATAACTGCACACTGTGCAATGTCAAGAAGTAGGGTTGCAGCTTGATGGATGGGACTGTGCAATGCATAGTTCAGGAAGGTCGGATAAGGCTAAGTTGCTAGGAATTTTTTGAAAGTTGGCTAAGTGTGGGAACAATGAAATTTATGTGAATAGTTATAGGACTTGCCAGTGATCACACACTTAGAGTTCTTGACAACACAACATAGATCATCTGGAACATATTAACAACATAATTCCCTCAGTGTGACAACCTTTACAAAAACTTACAATAAGTGCGACACTAAACATACACTTTGCAACGATTGTCGTGACACTTGTGCGACAGTGCTTAAAAATTTGGAAATGAGTGCGACAGAGATTTACATGGTAAGATTGACTCATTTTCACATGGAGATCCTCTTGAAACCACCAAAACAAGCTTATGCACATTGTGCAACATTTAACATGCCAGAAGACGAAAAGTGTTAAAGTGTGAACGACACTTGCGATATGTGAACGATAGTGAAAGCAACACATGACAAAGTGAAGATAACATGAAAACGACACTAATTAGAATGAAATCAAGCAAAAGAAACAGTAAAAAATATGAAAATGACACTCACAAAAAAAGGTGCGTGAAAGCAACAATTTGCAAAACTCACCGAAATAGAAGTACAAACGCAACTAGAAGTGAGAAATTGTCGATGTCAATGTGCATTGGTTGTCAACATGGATTAGACATCATGCAGGTATAGTCTTGATGGACTGTGCTTTGATTTTTCAATCTTGCGTAAAATAATGCACTCATGAACTTGTTTTGGACTTAGCATGTGTGAGCAAGTACCCTCAACACTTCCAATCTAAGAAGGGAGCTCAAAAGCATAAACAAGCCAAGAAGTGACTACGGAATGACCCATCGCAAGATTTGCAGTAGGCTCCAAAATTCGCATGTAGGAGAAATTTTGGAGGGTGTTTGTTGCAGCGACAACGGGCCCCTAGCAGAATCTTAGAAATTCGTACTATAATAGAAAATATTCCAAAAACTAGGTCAAAACTTTGATTTTCCTTCCCCCTTGCTTCAACTTTTGCCTCCTTTGACTTTCTTGGCTTCTTCCTTGAATTGCACACTTTTATATTGCATATCGAAATTCTTGTGATAAGGGTTACTAATGATGTCAAAATCACTTATACTTATACCCTTTTC
Source organism: Pinus tabuliformis (assembly GCA_031772625.1). NCBI lineage: Eukaryota > Viridiplantae > Streptophyta > Pinopsida > Pinales > Pinaceae > Pinus > Pinus tabuliformis. The sequence goes on along the minus strand of CM062808.1, from coordinate 241,235,348 downwards.
AAGGGGTCGAGTAACCTTTTCTAGGCCGAATTGGTCTTTGAGGTCAATATTGACAATTTTGACTCAAAAATCATTATTCTTTCTTGTTACAATTTTCCCAATAGGTTCTTATATATAGGAAAAAGACTAAAAACACTAGATTCTAATAATGCAAATATATGACATTTTCAAGCCCTAACACTTTCATTTCCTTTTAGACCTATCATAAAGAAAATGCAAAACCATAACATACCTCACATGCGAAGATTATGCATTGTTAACTTAATGATAGTACCTCCTTTTGATTTTTACTTTAAGATTGAATTGCTCCCTCTGAATCAAATCTTCTTTTAAATTAAAAGTTCGTCCAAGACTTAAATATCCCTTTGTGGCTCCCTCTAAATCTAGCTACAATTTTTTACTTCTTCTTTCAGATACAGTCTTTAGAATATACCTGTAATCCTTTTTAGGGAGATCATAAAAGTAAAAGATATAGGAGGAATGACTTGTTATAGAGTTTTGTGAACCCAACGTTTCAGACTACCAAGTGAGTCCATCATCAGGGGATGCATCAATAGATATTCTCCAGATCTTAATGATGTATCCAAGAGCTATATTTGGTTATATATGTGTGTGTGTGTGTGTGTGTAGGTTATTAAAGAAAAGATATAAGTTTAGCTCTGGATAATCTTAATTTCTCGAATTCTAATGCGTTGTCCATCATATCCCTTCCATGGTTAAATAATGAATCCATATAGGTGAGGATAATTTTTAGATAGAGGAGGAATGACCTGTTATAGAGTTTTGTGAACCCAACGTTTCGGACTACCAAGTGAGTCCATCATCAGGGGATGCGTCAATAGATATTCTCCAGATCTTAATGATGAATCCAAGAGCTATATTTGGTTATATATATATATATATATATATATATATATATATATATATATATATATATATATATATATATATATATATATATATATATATATATATATATATATATATATATATATGTAGGTTATTAAAGAAAAGATATAAGTTTAGCTTTGGATAATCTTAATTTCTCGAATTCTGATGCGTCGTCCATCATATCCCTTCCATGGTTAAATAATGAATCCATACAAGTGAGGATAATTTTTAGATAGAGGAGGAATGACCTGTTATAGAGTTTTGTGAACCCAACGTTTCGGACTACCAAGTGAGTCCATCATCAGGGGATGCGTCAATAGATATTCTCTGGATCTTAATGATGTATCCAAGAGCTATATTTGGTTATATATATATATATATATATATAGAGAGAGAGAGAGAGAGAGAGAGAGAGATATATATATATGTATGTAGTTTATTAAAGAAAAGATATAAATTTAGCTCTGGATAATCTTAATTTCTCGAATTCTGATGCACTGTCCATCATATCCCTTCCATGGTTAAATAATGAATCCATACAGGTGAGGATAATTTTTAGATAGAGGAGGAATGACCTGTTATAGAGTTTTGTGAACCCAACGTTTCGGACTACCAAGTGAGTCCATCATTAGGGGATGCGTCAATAGATATTCTCCAGATCTTAATGATGTATCCAAGAGCTATATTTGGTCTTGGATACATCATTAAGATCTGGAGAATATCTATTGATGCATCCCCTGATGTTGGACCCACTTGGTAGTCCGAAATGTTGGGTTCACAAAACTCTATAACAGGTCATTCCTCCTCTATCTAAAAATTATCCTCACCTATATGGATTCATTATTTAACCATGGAAGGGATATGATGGACAGCGCATCAGAATTGGAGAAATTAAGATTATCCACAGCTAAACTTATATCTTTTCTTTAATAACCTACATATATAAATAACCAAATATAGCTCTTGGATACATCATTAAGATCTGGAGAATATCTATTGATGCATCCCCTGATGACGGACTCACTTGGTAGTCTAAAACGTTGGGTTCACAAAATTCTATAACAGATCATTCCTCCTCTATCTAAAAATTATCCTCACCTATATGGATTCATTATTTAACAGTAAAATATATAGTCAAGAAATGTATATATAAAAAAAGGACTAAGTTAAATAAAGCAATAGTATAAAAAGAGAGATAGAGCACTTATTTTTCAATAATTCCCTTTGTAGTCAACAGTCTTTCAAGAGACTATATCAAATGTTGATCATTATCTTTAGGTTCAGCTATCATGTCTTCCATCTAGAAGAGTTCCAAAACTTATCCATGTCGTGTTCATGTTCAAGTTATCAAGCATATTCTTCTTCTTTTAGACAACCATCTAGTTTACTTCTTTTGAATGAACTGCCTCTTTTCTTGAAGATGAGACTTCCTTCATGCTATAACTATACCTGCAAACTTCTTATACTCTTACCATGTCATAATGATTCTTCCATATATTGAAAATTATTTTCATGATTCTATTCTTGTAGAGGATCCTTGTGATCCTTATGATGCCAAAGTGTTGTTGCATGAATAGGTCCAAAACCTTCTATTCTTGCTAGATGATTGCTTCCAATGCAATTGTCTATATGCATTCGAACTATTTTAATGCCATATACTTCTATCCATGATGTCATGAGACTTCAATAAAAGAGATCCTTGGGATATACAACCTTCAACTTATTTTCAGGTTCTTTTCTATCTATAGTTGTGTGAGCTCCATCCCTTTCTTGTTTCTTATTGTTCATTCTATTTTAAGGATTCTTAGGACAATTACACCCATATCATTTAATTTTTTACATATCTTGTCTTCCCCGAAATGGATTTTTTTGATGAGATTCAAACTTTCCAAACCTTCATTTCTTCTACTTCTTTCCTTTAGTAGAAAAGGCTTGAGACTTTTCATATGTGACTTTATAGTTCTTAATAACTAGAACTAGATGATCCTTCATGGATTCAATTATAATCCTTTTAATCCTCACTTCGCCTTTAAAATACTTTTTCCATTCTTCAGTCTTATTCTTGCTTAGTTATACAACTACGTTTGTCAATAGATACTTGAAGATTATATGCCTTCATGCCTTCAAGAGGTATCCTTCTTGCTTTGATGATAGTACTAAGGTTAGTGTCACTTATTAAGCCTTCTTTAATGATGATCCAAAGTTTCTTGATATTTCTTTAGTGATGGCCCCAAGATTCTTGTTTTCTTCAAATACTTTCTAGAAGATCTTTCAAGAGTGAGAGATCCTTATTCAATATAATGGCCTGCAATCAAGAGCTTCCAATTAAAGAGATAGAAAATATTTTCCTTCTACCTTACAAATGATGTCTTCCAAAGTCCTCAAAATATCTTCCAAGATGCTTCTTTCAAGGTGTTCCAATATGTCTTCAAAAATCTTTCTCAAGATGATCTCTTGTTGACAAGAGCCTCTTAGTCTAGTATCCTTCCATCAAGATGAATGATGAACCTCTTTCCTTATATCTTCTCCTTGAATTCTTCCTTATGTTCTTACTTGTGACTCTCTTTTTTCTTTTATTATGTCCTTCCAAGATTATTAGAACACATGTCCTCTTCTTATATCCTAAGGAGTGATCTCCAAGCTACCTCGTTCTTCTTCACCTTAGCTCTGATACTATGTTGAGAAATCTATATGTCAACACTTAGGGTGATTTATCTTGCTTTATAATTTCATGTGATATTATATTAACTTCTTATTACTATTATTATGTTATCTTTCATCAAACAATTATCAAAACCATAAAAAAATGAAGGTCACAAAAATCAATGAACATAAGAAGTAGGCTCTCAGCCAAAGTGAACCCCGTCTCTGAGGGGAAAACTTAATCAAAATTATTCTCTTCTTATATAAACGGCTTCAAATGTGAAATCCAATACCAAAAACCCTAGATCAAGACCTCCTCCAAGCACCAAGTCAACCCTCCAACAAAAACCCTTCCAACTAGTCAAAGTCAACCCAAGTCAACAAGGGTCAAACCATTTTAGAACTTCTTCAAAATCTGAACTTTGACCCCTAACATCTAAATTCCATACGTTCAATAGGTATGCAACTTCAGCCCCTAGAATAATCTTAGAATTTCGAACATGTGATAGAAAATAGTCTAGAAACTAGGTCAGAACTTTGATTTTCCTTCCTCCTTGCTTCAACTTATCTCTCCTTAGACTTTATTGTATTCTTCCTTGAATTTAACAGTTTTAAATTGCATATTAAACTTCCTGTGATAATGGTTGCTAATGAGGTTGAAATAACTTGTATTTATACCCTTTTCAAGGGGTCAAATAGTGTTTTCTAGGTCGACTTGGCCTTGGAGGTCAATATTGACAATTTTGACTCAAAAATAATTCTTCATTCTTATTACAAATTTCCCAATAGGTTCTTATATGTAGGAAAAATAGTTTCTTAAATAATGACACATCTCTTATTGACTTAAAAAACTCTAGGATCATGAAATGCATTCTTGACCTAGATGACCACTTAGATGGAGCATGAAACCCATGCTTAAAATATAATAATTTTCTTTCTTTTTTTCATTCTTCTTTTGATATATACATAAGATATATGTAATGAAATGAGTACAATTACAATTATGAAGACCGAACATAGTTACATTTTCAACAGACCTTACATGGAAAGCAATACCTTGAGAACAATAAAGGAATTTTCTATATCTGACCAACTATAAGACATATGCCAATAGGTCTCCTTGAGAAAAGTTTAAGACAATTATAGGAAGGTCATAGAACATATCTAAGATATCTAGGATTGAGTCTCACCACCAGTGACATATTGATTAACACAACTTATGGCACTGGTACAGCAACATTGCTTTAGGAAAATGCTCCATGAACCTTCTAATGCATATTTATTCATGACCATTGCAGTGTTTGTATCGAGGGCATCAATGGTTGTTATACAATGACATTAACCATTACAGGTTGCATGAGTGTAGGAAAGATTGATATAGAGATTATATTGATTGTTTATCAGGGATCATTGAATTTGTTGAGGTTTTGGTACAATTAGGGTTTGGTATGCAGTTTGAACAGAGGTAGGTTTGTGTATTGAAATCAGGGTTTGAAGCACAGTGATCAGTTTGAGTTGTTTTGTGCAATGAGGCTTCCAAGACTTGACAATTATATACATATCGAGTAGAGTACCAAAATTCTCATTACATTCTTTTTATATTTATTTAGAGAATAGGGGATCCAGTCTAAAAATTGTGAAACATGGTCCGTCGGGTCATTAGGGTGGTTGGTGGTGCAAGGCAGATGATTGGAGTCATCTTCAGGTTGGAGCATGAGAACACTTCAGGGAAAAAAGGAGGTGCTAGGGTAGGTTGGAGCTTGCATATGGCGTTGGAGCGTCCATCCAATTGCAGCTAGTAAACAGGGTGTTGGAGCATTTGTTAAGTTGGAGCCTGAGATCTAGGATGTTGGAGTGTCCTCCCAGTTGTAGTTGGTAAACAAAGTATTGGAGCATCCTATAGGTTAGATCTTGTAAATCAAGTGGTTGGAGCCTCCTTCAATTAGAGCTGAAAACTTGATGTAACTATTTTTGAAGACAAATATTAAGAAGCATTCAATGGTTTTTGACCTAGAGGGGGTTTTCCACCTAAAACTTTTTGTCTACTGTCTTGATTATTGTGCAATGTTGAATAGTGTTGTTTACTGTTTATGTTAATGAAATATTAAAGATAATTAATGCTTTTAAAGATTAAAAATACTAATTGATAAGAAATATTGATTCACCCCTCTCTTAGTATTTCAAAAAATTGGTATCATAGCAGGTTCCTTCAGTAGTAGCAAAATACTAGAAGGCAGATCTCAGAGTATAGAGATAAGAAAATCAAAGAAGCAAGCCACCAAGCGTGCAAAGGAAGTTTCGAGTATTGAATGAATTTCATATCTATTAACGTTGATAATACAAAGGATGCTCCTAAATAAGAAGATGAGGAGATGAGCGAGGTTGAATTTCCAAATGAAATTATCAAAGTTATTAAGGAACTTAAGGCTAAAAAAGAATATGTCAAACTTCTGGATGCTAAACTTAAAATAGAAAAAGAACATGTCAGAAGCCTTAATAAGAAGAATGAAGAATCAAAGGAAATCATCAACAACCTTAAAGTGCAGCTGGAAAAAGCCAGAAAAGTTGAAGAGACACTTAAAAGAGAACTTGAAGAAAGTAAAAAAGAATGGAAGAACACAGAGAAATAAAATCACACACTCAAGGAGGAAGTTTCTCTTTTGAAACCCTAAGTGCGGGAAGCAGATAAGAAAGAGAGAGACATGGCAAGAAAACTAAAATAATATGATCAAAGGTATGTATCTAAGAAAAAGGAACTAGATACAGTTATTGCAGAAATACATAGTCTCGAGAAAGAAAATGAAAAGCAAAAGGAGCAGATACAAGTTCTCAATAGAGAAGAAAAAAAGATCACACTTCTGAAACTACAGGTATAAGAGGCAAAATAACGAAGGAAAGTCTTAAAAATTCAATTTCAGGAAGACCTCTCTCAAAAGTAAGAAAAAAATTGTGTTATTATATCTGAAATAAATAAGCTCAAGAAGACATAAATTGGATGACGAAAGGAAGAACAATGACATGACCAGATTGAATATGAGAGAAAAAGAATCAGGTGAAGCTCCATGTGACAAAGGCACAATCTCCAAGACTTCAAAAGGTCAAATTGATGAAAATATTGATCAAGATGAAAGACCAAAGAAGATTAAAAATGTTGTGGCTCCAAAGAATAATGTTGAATAAATCAAGGACAAAGGACAACAAAAGACTACACCACCACCTCCAAAGAAGAATGAATATAGAAGATCATCCAGGTACACTAATTCATTTAATGGTTATTGTTTTTCATGCACTAACTTTGGACATATGGCTAGGGATTGTAAATTTTTTGATAGGTACAATTATCAAGGGCATTATCAAAACCCTAGAAGCAAGTTTGCTGGAACACGAGACAAGTTTTAGATGAATTTGATAGCAAGACGTATGTGTTGTTTGTTCCATTACTCAGGCCCAACATTGAATGTGACAAATGTTGTAACTATGGGCATAGCTTGATATTGTAGGTACAATATGGAATCTTCCATGAATGACAACCCCAACATTGAATGTTACGAATTCCATAATTATGGGCACATAACTCGTGATTGTAGGTACAAGATGGAATCTACCATGAATGACAACCCTAAAATCAGGTACAAAAAGGCGTGGAGAAGAAAAGGGGTACAAGAAGATCAAGCAGATAAAAAAGTTTCAACAATCATGCTTTCAGGATTTGTAAGGGAAAAAATTCATGATGAATCAACGATACATTTGACAATGAGAATATTCAGGAAGATCCAGCCGAAGAGTTGGGTGATACATTATTTTGAAAACATCCGACTTGTTGACCCCTTGAATTTTGAACATGGAGAATCTATGCAACAATATTTGCACGTTGTGAAGATCTATCTATTGATAGGTCAATAATTGACAGATATGAAATATTATGGAACGAATAGCAACTTTAGGATTCTAATTAGATGTGTCAATTCATGAGATTGTATCAGGTTCATGGGAAAAGAATAATCAAGGAGTCATCAACATTAAAAAGTAGGTTAGCAGTGCATAATTGCAGAAGGTCATGACAAGATGTGAAAGGAAAAAATTTTGTGGTTGAAATCCATATAAAAAATAGTATGCCAAAGGGATACAGGTTGTTGCAGCAAGTATTAAGGAAGGAATTTTTGAAACAAGCAGATATATTGAAGGGAGACAAAAGAAATCTTCTCATAAGGGAGAGCATAGGCAGATTATAGGTCCACAAGAAGTAAGAAAATTTTCAAGCAGATTCACATTTTTTAAATTAATGCCAAAGGGGGGAATAAATCAGGAGAATAAGATTGAGACATGGAGTCATGGGGAGTTGTACTTGCAAAAGCAGTACATGTGTTTTAATCAATGACAAAGGGGGAGATTGTTAAATGATGTTGTCATTGATGTCAACGCTGGGGTTTGAATTGAATAAACACCTATCATTGATGTCAAACAGTTAATGAACACTCTTATATTTTTTTGATTTACATCAAGTTAGAAGCTCCACTATTGGATTGTTGAAAACCCTAGTTTTAGGGTTTGGGTTCTCTGGTCTAAGGACATACCCAAAACGTTTTCCAGGTTTTTAAAGTAGAAAATCATTGAGTTTCCTTGGATATACTCATCATTGGATACTCCTCATTGATTTTTTTATGATTGTATACGGCACGCCCCGAGAGGCCTCCCGTTTGAGAAATATTTGTGTTTGAAGTTGACAATCCTAGTTCGTGGGATAAAACCATACAGGGTGACCATATGGTCCCTTCACTTTGGTCAAGTCAAAAGTTCATAGGATCACTCACCTTAGATTAAAATAATTATTCCTATGGAAAAAGAACATTTATGAATTAATAATTAACCAATGATTAAGGGTTAAAGTTATAAGTCAAAAATTAAGAGGAACCTTTATTAAAACACAAATGTTTTGTTTAAAAAAATAGGTGAGAAATTAAATTCAATCCTAATATCCTCTAAATAAGAAATTAAATCAATTCAAATAAATTAAATACTAATTTCCCCACCTTATGCCATAATTTCATGAAGTGGCTTCAATTTCAAAGGTTGAATTTAAATTTAATTATATTCCTCCCTAAAACCTTCTAACGATTGCACTATTGAAGCCCTCCTTATTATTGGTCAAAATTAAACTTGAAACTCACATGTACTCTCCTAAATCTAAGGTCATCCTACCTTCCTTAACAATCACTTATCCATCTATAAAAGAATTCATATTTCACATCATTGACATTGAAAAATAAAATGATGATTTTTGTGACATTAGTTATCAATTTCGGCCTCCCTAGATAGCGAATATCTGAACTTGATTGTATTTTTTTTGTTTGCATTTGGTTATGATCCTTTGGGATTCATTTGGAAAATCAACGGAGAAAGAAACGAAAAGTTATTAGGGCACATATGTTGACTACCAAATGTTTTATGTTTTGAAAACTTCGACCTCTATGGAGGATAGCAAACATCTAAGGAAGGGTTATCTTTTGTTGTTTCTATTTTGGGTTTTGGTGATACATTGGCAATTCTTTATAGGCATATTTCAGTTATATATCTATGGTTTATTATCATGTTTCTAATACTCTTGAGCTCGTCATAAAGTGCAAACCTAAGGTTGTGAGTTCACTCTGTGACATCAAGTAAGGGAACGCATAGTATTTGTCTTGGTTTCTATTGAATTCACTTAGGCATCATATTGATTGCAGGTTTTTATTTGCAACACTCATACCTCTAGAACACTCATTCTTGAGCCCTTATTATGAGACAACGAGAGGATTTCCTTGTGGTTTTAGGTCTCTTAACAAGCTATGAATTTCAATATTGTCTCAGTAGTTGAAGTATAAACATATCATTGACATGCATGTGGTTCTACCTTAGAATATAATTCGATCCATTCAAACAACATACATATGTCAGTATAGTGATTGCATATATACATGTACACTTTGCAATAAGTTGGCTTATGCATAACTAGCAGTCCAGGCTTATTTTCTTGTCTCTCCTAAACCTAGAGATAAGTATAGTGTATCTTTATGCAAACGAAGGATTTTTTATTGCCACTGTGACCCTGTAACATTGTATATAACTCGATATGACAACAGCATGAACAACGAACTATGTAGAGATTCTTGTATAGTGAGCTTGAATGTCATAAGCATATGTGTAAGTAACATGAGTTATAGAGCACTTGTTATATGACTAAGAGCTATACTACAATAATTTATGATATATGATAAAGACACCTTTGTTAAATATTTGGTTGTCAAATTTATGACAATGATTATCACATTTGACGACAGTGATCGTAACAAATAATAGTGTCCTTGACAAAACAGTGACCATTGTTTAATGAAGATTGATTTTTGAAATTTGACCATATGTAGTATTAATTGATTAAGAGAAACAGTGGAAGTGTATGGACATGAATGTGTGGCAAAGAGCGATGTGACAAAAGCATCTGACAAACAGTCTAACATTGATGTATGAATGTGTCAAATTGGAACATGAATTAGGGTTTGGTAGAAGTATGTCCTTTGAAGTTGGTTACCTTTAATGACATCCATTGATTATGACTTGACATTCTCCTAAATATAAAAGTATCTTGAATACATAACGATGATTAGAGTTTTGACAGTGACCAAAGCTTTTTGAAAGAAGTAAAAAATGATGAGCTAGGGTTTGCATTATTCTTGTTGAACAACCCTTAATGACACAACAGTGACCTTACGTGGAAAGAAATACCCTGAGGATAATAAAGGAATTTTCTATATTTGACCAACTATAAGACATATTCTAGTAGGTCTCCTTGGGCGGAGTTTAAGATAGTTACAAGAAGGTCATATAACATACCTATGACATCTATGATTGAGTCTCAGTACTAGTAGCATATTTATTAACACAACTTCTAACACTAGTACAACAACACTGGTTTGTATAATTGCTCCATGAATCTTCTAACACATATTTATTCATGAGCATTGTAGTGTTTGTATTGAGGGTGTTAGTGGTTGTTATATAGTGACATTGACCATTTCAGGTTGCATGAGTGTAGGACTGGTTGATAAAGAGATCACATTGATTTCTTATCATAGAGCAGTGAATTTGTTGAGGTTTTGGTACAATTAGGTTTTGGTATGCAATTTTTGTATTGGTCAATTTGAGCAAAGACGAGATTATGTATTGAAGTCAAGTTTCTAAGTACATTGGTTAGTATGAGCAGTGTTGTGCAGTGAGCTGTCAGGACTTGATAGTTATATACATATCGTGCAAAGCAATAGAATCTTAATTGCAGTGTTTTTATATTGATTTAGAGCACAGGGGATCTAATGTGAAAATTGTGAAACGTGGTCCGTCGGCTCATCAGGGTGATTGGGTGGTGCAAGGCAGGTGATTGGAGTCACCTTCACATTGGAGCCTGAGAACATTTCAGGGTGGTAGGGTGGTGTTAGTGCAGTTTGGAGCCTGCATAGGATGTTGGAGAGTTCGTCTAGTTGTAGTTGGTACACAGGGTGTTGGAGAAATCGTCATGTTGGAGCCTAAGATTTAAGGCATTAGAGAATCCTCCCAGTTGAAGTTGGTAAACAGGGTGTTGGACCATCCGATAACATCCTTGGTAAAAAGTTCATGTAATAAAAGTTAATAAAGGCAAAAAATAAGACCACGAGCAAGGGACGTGTATTCCAAGTTGAATGTTGGGCAAACATATCGTAGTGGGAATCACTACATGTGTATTTTGGCTAAGGAAAATTGGCAAAGGCATTAAAAGGTAAAATGGCACTTTTGGCACATTTATTTATGAAAATAAAGGAAATTAGGAGAAAATTAAGTTGAAAAGTCACAGGTTGCATGTGTGGAGGAAATTGAAGGAAAATAAGGGAAAATGAAGAAAATAGAGGCGTCATTAATAAAAATCTTTATGAGGATCAGTTGGCAAGCTCTTGGCTCAAGCTCAGCTAGTGTAACCTTTTGTCAGTTCAAGTTTGGAGCTCTCTCATTATTCTCTCTCTCTCTCACTCTTTGTCACTTAAATTTTTCTTGGAGCACTATAGTTTGGAGCAAGCAAAGGAAAGCAAGCAAATAAAAGGAAAAGCAAGCAAGGATCAAGCATCTTCAGCAGGAATACTTGCAGGTAACCTTTTTCATGTGTGATTTCCTAGTTGGTTTGGACATGCATGTCTTTGCATGTTGGTGTATGGTTCTCTTTCTATCAGTGGCATGGTTTTGTCGAGTTACGACAGTGGATTTCAGCCTATCCTACTAGCCTTTTTCCGGATGTCGTGGTATGTGTTAGCGCTTGAAATTTCACCTCAGGCTGAGAAAGGTAAACCTCAAGGCAACATCAAACCATTTAGCCTCGTAGCTAGCCCTACGGGGCAGGAGAAGGCTCTCTCCGGTCTATCTCGGTAAAATCTTCAATGGATGAGATGACCAATATGTTAACACTGATATTAGGCTAGTAAACTGATCAAAAAGGTTGATTTAGGGTTTTTAGGGTTTTTGGTGGCAAATTGAGGAATTGAAATTTTGGGTGCGGGGATTTGACACAGTTTCTGCAGGGGGTTCTTTGGGGTGAGGTAGGAGACCGTATTGATGCCTTTGATTGAGGTGAGTGGATAGAAAAGACCGGTGAGGAGCTAAGGAGAGCAAATAATACTTTGAATTCTCCTTAAACAGTAGAAAACATAGAAATTAAACAAATTTAAAAGCAGAGCGTGGCAAGCATGAATTCTTACTTTAACACTTCATTTGTTTAATATGCAGAAGGAAAGAAAGGAGATGAATCACATAACACACTTACAAGAACATTAAGAAGCACACCATCAACACATGAGTCCACAAGAATCCCAAATAGAACTGCGAAACCCTGGTCTTCCTTAGCCAAAAATTGCAAAGATACAGTGAAATAATACAATGATAGCTTCTCCCTCAAGAGTCCAACCATGAAAATGAGCAAGAAAGTACATAATATAGATGATCTAACCTCTTTCCCTGCCTCCATGGATCGAGATCACTATCCTAGGAGCTGTTACAACCACTTCTAAACTAAGCACTACAAACTAGGCAGTCAAAACAACTTGCCTCTATAAGCTAGGAAACCAATTCATTCATTTAATATTTACCATTTTCATGAATGAATCTTCTAGAAGTGTTACATAAGAGTAAAAGTGTCTAAAAAGTAAAATAATTACATCAAATTACATCAAATAAGATCACATTTCATCCCAAAAAGTCAAACTGGGTCAAACTGTGCTTTTCCGAGCTGTACAATGCATTTCTGGACAAAACTGCCTGACAGGTCGCGCGCCCCTACCTGACGGGTCACGCACCTTTGGAGTCATGTTTGGGGCACTTTCAGGTGGCCAAATTGAGCAAAAGTGGGCTTGTTGGAAAGGTTTGTGAGTCTACTTTCCAACCCAACTGGAATTTCTGAATTTGGAGTTCATGTGCCTTGTCAAAACTCAAATCTCCCAAGACTACTTTCTGCAATTCAAAAAAGTGGCAGAAAGTCAATTTTTGCATGTATTTTGACTTTCTGGAGGCCCAAAACTTCACCAAATCTCAAGTCCATCCATGAGAATATGTAACTTTGCATGAAAAATCTGGAAATGCTGAGTTTTGGTCAAAAGGAGTTGCCCTGATGTAGGGTCGCGCGGGGGGTGAGACCCGTTAATGGGAAAAACCTGCAAAATGCCAAAAAAATGCCAAAATTCACCCAAAATTCTCAAAATTTCTTGGGATTTGTGCTGTGGCTGGGCTATTTAGTGCCTTGATCCTTGAGTGAAACCTCAGCCAAGATACGGAGGGGATTAGGCCTCTTTCTCCTTTTCAGTGCCTCGGTCAACCGCCTTTGAAACATTTTCATCTTTGCCTTGCACACATGCATTCTTGCCCAGTAATGGTTCTTCATGTTCCTCAGCAATTTCTTCTCTTGGTTGGCCTTAGCCAATAGCCTCTCCGAGTGTGCATTGACCCGGATGAGCATGGATTCTCTCTCAGCAGGCAATAGGTCACCGGGCCTCCTTCTGTTCAAGCTTCGGCCTCCTCTAATTCTCCATAGCTCATCAAGGACTTTCTCATCCTCCAACTGTTTGTTGCGCTGCTCCAGGTATGAGATTTTCCATTGTGCTCCCTCTAACCTTCTCTGCAAGGCATCATTTTCAGCTCTGAGATGCTGAATGATCTCCTTTGCCTCTTGGCTAGGAGAACTGGTCTCAAGATCCACAAGCTCAATATCTGGAACTCCTGATGGTCCCTCATGAATCATGGGTTGCTTGCCCCTCCTTGGTACCTGTGCTGGTGAAGAAAGTGAGGCCCCTTCCACCTGATGTGGAGATAACACTCGCTGAGCTGATGATGAAGGCGAGACCCCTTCCACCTGCTTGGAGATAGTACTCGCCGGGCTGCTGCAGATAAGGCCCTTGGGCCTTTCTGATAGGTAACCAGAGGTGAGGAGCTGACATGTCTAGTGACAGGGATGTCATGCTGCTGAGATGGTCCTCCCTCCTCGTGAACAACCTCAGGATGTGGCGGGGGTGGTGCTGTAAAAAACTCACGAGAGATGAACTCCTCCCATGAGATGCCCTGCTGAGCCAACTGATGTAATACTACAAGCTGAATCAAACCATAATGGCAAAGGCTCCTATACTGCTGTGATGGCCACCTTTTCCACCCTTATGTGGCCTCCTCTGTACCTCAATCTCGGAAACGGATGCTTGGTCATCACTCTGCTCATATGTTTCGGTTTCTGACATTGTTTAAGGAGCAGAGTGGACAAAATGTACTGTTGTTTCTGCCTTTAAAAGTGCTGATTTCTTTGTTGTTTCAAGGGGATAAGGAACATGAGGGGAAAGTTAGGGAAGGGACATTTTTGAAAGGAAAATGGGAATACATGTATATAACAGGGAATTTAGGGAAAACATTGCAAAAAATCATTGCATATGCATCATCAAATTCATGTGTTTACATGGGCATATGGAGAGGTAGGGTTAGGGTTTGAGTTTTAGTGTTTAGGGAGAGGGGTAGGGTTTGTATTTCTTTTACAAATTAGTAGGGGAAATTACATGGAAATGCAAGGAAAGTGAAAAGGGGAAAGAGGAAAAAAATTACAAGGGAAAAACCATGAAACAGCAATAAACCCTATCACACTTTTACAATGTAACATACAGCCATATGGAGGTCTTGCTCTTGCACAATTTGATCTTCAAAAACAAATGCATAATGTCCCTCTAATATAATCAGCAACCATTTCAAAGTTTGGAGAACCTACCTCAAGCAAATTGATGATTTGGAGGGTGCTTGAGCGAATTTGCAGTTAGTTTGAAAGGGAGGTCGCTGACGGGTCGCGCGCACTGCCCAACGGGTCGCGCGCCCTCAACGGGTCGCGCCTGTGTAATTTTTACACTGCTGGAGGTGCCCTGACGGGTCGCGCGCCTTCAACGGGTCGCGCGCCAGGCTCAACGGGTCGCGTTTTGCAGGAGGCTTTTGGAGGCCTTCCCGGTGTTGGAATCAGGTGCAGGATAGCTTGTTGGAAAGGTATTTGAGTCTACTTTCCCAAACAACTAGAATTTCTTAATTTGGAGTTCAATTGTCCTGTCAAAAATCAAATCTCCCAAGACTGGTCAAAAAGTGCCAAATGAGGCTGCCTCAAGGAAGAGTGTTGTTGCAGTCAACTTTTGAATGTCTTTCTCAACCCCAAATTGAGCTCATGATAGCTCATTGGAAAGATATTTGTGTCTAGTTATCATTTTACCCATTAAGAAAATCATTTGGCCAACCAAGCTAGGAGAAAACTTTATTTTCCCAAGGTCACTTCAGAGGTGTCTTTGATTCTCCTGAGGCAACGGTATTCTTGACATTTCTCTCAAACCATGACACCTGTGCAAAAAGTGAAGGATTTTTTTCTTCCTTGGCATGTTGTGGACAAAAACCTCTCTCAGTTTCCCAAAATTCATCTTTTATTTCTCTGAAACATCATTTGAATGAAACTTGTCCCGATGTGTGAAACAAGGAATTTTGTCGAAATGAAGTGAAATGAAGGGGATAGGGGGCTTCTAAATTCTTGGGGAAATTTTTGGGAGTGGGGAGGGATGTTAGGAAACAGGGGAAAGTGGAATCGCAGAGATTGAGCGAGGGGAAGGGGTCCAAAAGGGCAAAACACAGGCCAAACCTAGAAAATTGCCAGGTTGTAGCTAGAAACTAGGGTTTGTGCAAAAATGAGGAATTTGGCGGATCTAAGGGATGGGAAGTGTTTTATAAGGTACTTTAAGGATAGGGGAAGGTGTATGAACATCAGGATACAAGTTTTGCCGATGATTTGACCATCCAAGAGAAATTAGCTTTCAAAACCCTAGGAGAGGGAAATGACCTTGCCTGGGCGCAACTGAAGCATGAACAAGGTGTAAAATGACTCATTAGACACTGACATGATAATGAAAACCCTATGAATGATGATAGACTCAGCTGAATGATGACATGGACCGACATTTGGACAACTTTAGAAGGAGTGAAAGCAAACCCTAGACCTAATGCCTAGTGACCAAATTTTGCTTGAAAACTCTTTGAAATGACAAAATTTGACCTTGACACTCTGATACCACTTTGTAAGAGCATATTTGATCACTGGAGGAAGGCTGGAAAGACTGACACTAACAGTATGTTGGGATTTTTATTTCAATTTTTGAGCTTTGGTTTGCCGAATGGATTTTGGAATCTTAGGCGAAGATGGTCTCAAGTATTCCCAAAGGCCTAAGAATCCCTTGTCTAGTTTTGGTAGGATATAGGGTAAAGCCTAAGGGAGAAGTCTTGGTTTAGGGCCTAGGGTTACAGGTTTGAATTGTGGTAAATCCTTAGATACTGGTCTCGGTTTAGGGCCTAGTGTTCCGGTTTGGATTGCGTAAAGCCTGAGAGATAAGGAGACGAAAAAATCCTTAAGGATAGTGATGGATTATGGATGGCATTCTAAGTTCTGTTCGGTTGTGATCGGAGCACCGGTTTTGGCGTGATCATGGTTTGATGAGGTTGGAGGTGGTTTAACCTCTGGATTCATTTGGTTGTTCTTGGATTGTTGTTCCATGAAATCTCACATTCATGCTTGGAATATGGCATGGGGGTGACTAGATGAAAGAGAGATTCGGTTCAGCCATGTCTATGGTCGGGTGGTACGTGGAAGTCCTAAACCTGGTTAGATTTTCCTATGATTAATAAAAGCTAAGTTCTCTTATTTTTGCACTAATTTATATGTGGATTTAATGGTTTTCATATCTTTTATATTTATATGGTTTTATGTTAGTTATAAGCATGGTTGGATGACTGGTTTATGTCATGGTTATTTCATATATTTACTTGTAAGTGTTAAATGGATGGATGTTGTTGGAAATACTGAGAGGTGGGGTGAATCAATATTCCTTAGCAATTATCACCTTTAAATAACTTCAGAGCATTAGTTAATCTTCAATTATTATTAATGTTTATGCAACAATAACAGTAAATAAAAGAACACAATAGGCACAAGAATTTTAGGTGGAAAACCCCCTCTGGGTCAAAAACCACCGAACACTTGTCTAATAAATTCTTTAATATTCATCCCCAACTGAAATGAAAGCAACAACTTCCTAGAATTCTAGAAAAGCATTCTTCTCCACCTCCCATTGGAAGGATGCTCCAAAGCCCCAGTTTCTTCAATAATCAACTGAATGGATGCCCCAACACCCTAGCAATGCACAACTCGCCCTAGCACCACCATACCACCTTGAAGTGTTCACAGGCCCCAACATGCAGGAAACTTCATACACCTACCTAGCACCTCCCTGCCACCCTATAATGACTGAAATAAGGAAAGACTATGGATTCCAAAACCAGGGACAACAATCCACGAGACAATAAGATGTATAATGATTTTCGTGTACTTGACCAAATATCCAATCACTCTATGACCTGCAACCCAACCATGACATCATCCCAACAGTGTGGTCCTTATTGTCGTGATCCTTGAATGCATGTTTTTCTTGCCTTCTAGGAGCTCGATATTGGATCTATTTTATCTATGTAATTTCAGATCTCGAGGGTCTGAAATTGCATCTTGTGATAGCCATCTGAGTCATATTTCCAATGCCATATGTCTGATCAATATTGGATTCTTCAAGAAAGAGTTATGCCCAATCTCCCATGATGTCCTGATTATAGACTGGTTCAGTAGAGCGAACTTGTATGAAGTGCCACGTGTCACTATTGTGACCCTCGGCCTTGAAAACTCTATTCAACAAACTACAGTCTGTCTTCTTTCTGTGACTATTTACAAAATTTGAATCCAATGGTCATAGATAAAGTTATGACGATTTTCCCAACGTCACCTGTTTGACATGGAATTCGGGGGCCTGCAAAAACCCTAACTTCCTCAGACCATATATATGAAACTATAGCGAACCAAGATCTAAGATTTGGTCATGAGGTTCAACACGATTTCTGCTCAAATGGGTTTTAATTTAAGTTTCTGAAGATTTGCAGAAAACAAATTATAGCGAAAATCCCATGATGACCTGCTTGAAGCCACAAAATCCCTACTAGAGGAGGATATGAGGGTCATTATTTATATGATAATCTTGAGTTGAGAGGGTCCTCAACAAGTGAAAGTTGTAGGGATTTTAGGAGAAAAAACAACATTATTAATTATTGACTATTCAATGACCACAAACAATTATGAGTGTCATGCCACAACCCCATAGGGATTTAGCCCACTAACTGGGGTTACTAACTTCAAACATGAATATCTCTCAACCCGTGAAGAATTACTTGGCGTTCCATATATCAATGGAAACATCTCAATGAGTTGAATCCATCTAGAATATCCTTGACTCATAATAGATTAAGTTGTCAAGTCAAAATTCCCATGCAGGATCGGGGTAGCCCCTGGTGCTACTTGGGTTGATGTCAATGACAACCAATGATCAACAATCTCCCCCTTTGGCATTGATGGCAACATAAGTACTCCCCCTCCAATCATGAAAACTCTTCCTCCTGACTTCTCTCCCCCTTTGTAATCAATAGAAAAGGATAACTCCCCCTGACAAATTGTCATCTTGCGGACCCTTCTAATTAGTTAGATAAGAGAAAGATTCTAATGAGAACTTGGGAGAATCCCAAGCTTTTGGCGAAGATACTCAAATGCTTCACGAGGTAATGATTTGGTAAAGATGTCAGCAATTTGTTCCTTTGTGCCAACATATTCAAGCTTGATAGTCTTTTCGGCGACATGCTCTCTAACGAAATGATATTTGATCGGAATGTGCTTTGTTTTGGAATACATCAACGAAATTTTTAAGATAATGATGGCAC
This sequence comes from Pinus tabuliformis, assembly GCA_031772625.1. Taxonomy (NCBI): domain Eukaryota; kingdom Viridiplantae; phylum Streptophyta; class Pinopsida; order Pinales; family Pinaceae; genus Pinus; species Pinus tabuliformis. The sequence continues at coordinate 241,216,466 of CM062808.1, read as the reverse complement.
TGGTGCTATCGTAGAATATGGGAATATTCTCATCAAACTTAACTTGAATATCTTGCGAGGTTTTCTTCATCCGGAGAACTTGAGTACAACAAGTTGTTGTCGCAATGTATTCTGCTTCCACTGTGGATAACATGATTGAAGACTGCTTTTTGCTTAACCATGAGAGAAGGCAACCACCTAGGTAGAACATTGCTCCACTGGTACTCTTATGATCATCAGCACTTCCTACCCAATCTTCATATGTATAAGCTTGGATGATCAGATTATTTCCTTTGGGATATTAGAGACCATATTCCATTGTGCCCTTAAGATATCGAAGAATTCTTTTGACGGCAATGATATGAGATTCTTTTGGTGCTTCTTGGAATCGTGTTACTTGTCTAACTTCTTGCATCACATCTGGCTAGGAGGCTGTCACATATAGGAGACTACCAATCATGGATCTGTACAACCTTTGGTCCACATCCTTTGATGAGTCTTCTAAGCTTAACTTGCAACCTATTACCATGGGGGTAAGGACTAGCTTGCAATCTTCCATCTGGAATTTCTTGATCATTTCTTTGATGTACTTGGTTTGATATATGAATATTCCTTTATCTTGTTGAGAAATATGAAGCCCTAAAAAGTATGTCAGTTCGTCAAGCATAGACATTTAAAACTCACTCTGCATTTTTGTGGCAAAGTCTTTACTTAATCTATCATCACTGCTTCCTAAGATTATATCATCCACATATACTTCGATAATTGTTAGGTTATCTCGATCCACTTTCACATAAAGAGTTTTGTCAGCGCGTCCTTTCTTGAATCCTTGTTGATGTAGATATCCATCAAGACGAGCATACCAAGCCCTAGGATCTTGCTTGAGACCATATAGAGCCTTATTTAATCTACACATGTAGTCTTCTTTGTCAAAGAGCAGAAAACCTTTGGATTTTTCAATGTAAACTTCTTCCTCCAATTCACCATTTAGAAAAGCTGACTTAACATCCATTTGGTGGACCTTGATTTTTCTTAATCAAGCATAAGCGAGAAACATCCTGATATCTTCCATTCTGGCATCGTGAGAAAAATTTTCTTCAAAATCGATTCCTTCAACCTGTGCACATCCTTTGCAGACTAATCTTTCCTTGTTCCTGGTAACCTGTAATCCTTCAACTATTTTTCTCCCCTTAACCTGTAATGAAACTGCCATCTTGTTCAAACTACCTTCCTTTCAATTGTAGACTTGTGCCATATACTACTGCATAGACTCCTCCTCTACAAATTTTAAGGAGTCAACAAGCCAGATTGTTCAAAATAGTGAGTCACCTAACAGGCCATCTTGACTTGAGTCATTATCTGAAGCAACTATTAATTCCTCATGACCTTTTGATTTTACAAATCCTTGAAGAATAATTGTTGAAACCTTGTTATCTGCTTGGCCTTTATGTACCTGTTTCCTTTTCCAGACCTTCTTATTCCTGCGATCTCGAGCCATGTGACCATAGTTATGACACTTGAAGCATTCAATGTTGTCCATAGGTGATTCCATTTGATATCTGCAACCGCAAGCACTATGGCCATAGTTATGACATTTGAAACATTCAATGTTTGGCCCATCTAGCATGTATTCTCTTCTGACAAAATCATCATGGAACCTATCTCATCATCCTGCAAATTTGCTTCTAGGGTTTTGTAGATACTTATTGTACCTATCAAAAACTTCACAATCCCTATCCATATGTCCATAGTTAGCAAACAAAAAGCAATAACCATTAAATAAATGTGCGTACCTGAATGGTTCATTCAGATGCGATGGTCCTTAATAGTTGTACTTGTCAATAACTTTAAAATCCTTGGCCATATGTCCATAGTTAGTGCATGAAAAACAATAACCATTAAATAAACGAACATACCTGGAAGATTTTTCATTGTTCTTTGAAGGCGGTGTTGTAGTTTGTTGTGGTCATTTGTTCTTGATTACTTTGGTCTTGTTCTTTGGAGTTGCAACATTATTCTTTGGCTTTTCACTTTGATCAACTTCCTTCTTAGAATCATCTTGCAAAGATGTGGAGCTTGTACCTTCATCAACTAGAGCTTTACCATCTTTAATTACCTTCTTTTTTGCTTCTCCATCTGTCTTATCTTGTAAGTGTTCTTTTTGTGATCCCTTGAGTTTGTTGATATCACCATGGGTTGCATCAATTTCTTCTTTCTTTTGAGAAAGATCTTATTGAAACCATCTTTTCAAGATCTTCCTTCTTTAATGTGCCTCCTCAACCTGTAGCTTGAGAAGAGTGGTCTTCTCTACTTCTCTGTTGAGAACCTATATATGTTCCTTCTGTTTCTCATTTTCAAGTATGAGCCTGCTTATTTCTATTGAAGATGTTTCTAATTTCTTTTGTTTTTGGTCAACAACATATTTGTATCTTTGATTATATTCATTCCTTTAAATTTCTGCTTCCTGCATCTGTTGTGTGATCATGCTAATCTCTGCAAAAATTGTGTCGAGTTCTTGTTGCTTCTGTTGAACTTCTCTCTTGAGGTCTTGTGTCATTGTATTCTTGATTTCTTCCAATTTATTTCTAAGATTGCTAATCATCTTCTCATACTCTTCATTTTATTTGATGAGTTCTTTTGTTGTCTTCAATTCTGCTTCCAAAAGTCTTGTCTTTTCCTTTTGACTTTTGAGTTCCTTTATCACCTTGATCACTTGATTTTGAAACTATGTTTTAGTCAAGTCTCCCACTTCTTCATCATAATCAAAAGGATCTGAATTTTCAATAATATCTTGACCTGATTTCTTTGTTGAATAGATATTATGAAGCTTTTCGCAAAGAGCTTTAGTTGTTGAACATTGACCAACTTTTGTTTTCACATAATTTGGAAAAACATTCAAAATTACATGTGTGGCCTTTGAATTGTACCTTTTAGCTTCGTCGGTAGATGTGTCTCCAGAAACAATTGATTCCCATACTCCATGTGCCTGCAAATGTACTTCCATCTTGCATTCCCATATCCAGTAATTATTTGCATCAAAATCTGGGGTTGGTACACAATACTCACTTTCTTCATATTTTGTTGTACCTGTACCTTCCTTTGAAATCCTTGTACCCTATTTCTTTGACTTTCCCATCTCTATGCTTTGAAAATTGACTTCCAGCGGTTAATCTATTACTAAAGGAACCAAGCTCCGACACCAATTGTTGGAAATACTAATAGGAGGGGGTGAATCGGTATTCCTTAGCAATTAGCACTTTTAAATATTTTCAGGGCATTAGTTAATATTCAATTATTATTAATGTTTATGCAATAATAACAATAAATAAAAGAACACAGTAGGCACAATAATTTTAGGTGGAAAACCCCATCCATGTCAAAAACCACTGAACAATTTTCTAATAAATTCTTTAATCTTTAGCCCCATCTGAAATGAAAGCAATAACTTCCTAGAATTCTAGAAAATCATTCTTCTCCAGCTCCCACTGGAAGGATGCCCCAACGCCCTGGTTTCTTCCGTAATCAATCGAATGGATTCCACAACACCCTAGCGAGCCACAACTCACCCTAGCACCATCCTACCACCCTAAAGTGTTCACAGGCCCCAACCTGTAGGTGACTCCATACACCTACCTGGCACCTCCCTGCCACCCTATAATGACTGAAATTAGACAAGGTCATGGATTCCCAAACCAGGGACAACAATCCATGATACACTAAGATGTACAATGATTTTCATGTACTTGACCAAATACCCAATCACTCTATGACCTGTAACCCAACCATGACATCATCCCAACAGTGACTCCTATACCTCGCAACACTGCCTCTTCGACTCAAGGCAGAATGACTCTTTCACAAATGACTCTTCTACAAATTACTCTTTTACAATTTTACAATGATGACACTTTTACAAATGACTCATTTACAATGATGATTCTTTTATAAATGACTCTTTTACAACTTTACAATAATGACTCTTGGCCTTAACAATGCTTCACGATATCTAAATGGTTGTCATGTCTTCAAGGATGTCCCACTGCAATGCTTCCTTTGATTTGATACTTTTTCTCTTAAATTCTTGCTTGATGTTGTACTTGAATCTTCTTCTATCTGCATGCAAAATTTTCCCTGCGAAACCAATCCCAAAACAAAACAAAATACCCTTGAACTTACCTCTGCCTGCAAAACACATGTAAGTGCATAATAATGAATAAATACAAATTAAAATTACAATGCGTACCTAAAGTATGCTTGTCACTTTTTTGTTGACTTGTTGCAGCAGTAGACAAAGACTCCAACTCTTGATATAGTCCTGGACTCTATGCAAGACTATATGTAAAACTAACCCAAAGATATATACAATAAAACAGATGACAGGCCCTAGACTTGTGATGGACCAAGTTCTAAGTACAACAACAGAGACCATTCTATCAACTATGACAAGACAAGTAACATGAAATTACAACATCATATAGATTTAGCAGACTTGGCGTAGCATCAAGAATATGTAGCATCAAATGTGTAGTATCAAGAATAGGACATCCGAAATGTGGTATCAAAACTCATTGTGACATAGAGAGACATAGAGATATAACCAAGACCTTGTATGTAATTACGTTGTCCTGCAAAAACATATGTCAGAGATGATACTCATATTTCAAATGTAAAGACTAATCATACATACCTCGCTAGAGGAGACTTACCCTTGACTGTTCATTTGTGGTCCTTACTGTAGTGGTCCTTGAATGCATGTTTTTTCTTGCCTTCTAGGAGCTCGATATTGAATATGTTGTATCTATGTAATTTCGGATCTCTAGGGTCTGAAATTTAGTCTTGACGTAGCCCTCGGAGTCCTATTTCCAACCCCACAGGTCTGATCAAGATTGGATTCTTCAAGAAAGAGTTATTCAAAATCTCCCACAATGACCTGATTATAGACAGATTCAGTAGAGCTAACTTGTACGAAGTGTCATGTGTCACTGTTCCAACCTTCAGCACTGAAAACACTACTCAACAAAAAAAATTCCATCCTTCTTCTGTGAATATTTACGAAATTTGAATCCAATACTTAGAGAGAAAGTTATGATGATTTTTCTAACGTCACATGTTTGACATGGAATTCGGGAGAATGCAAAAACCATAACTTCCTTAGATCATATCTCCGAAAATATAGTGAACCAAGATCTTAAATTCAGTCATGAGGTTAATCATGATTTCGGATCAAATGGGTTTTAATTTCATCTTCTGAAGCTTCATAGAAAAAAATTTATAGCGAAAATTTCACAATGACATGTTTGAAGCCACAAAATCCCTACTAGAGGAGGATATGAGGGTCATTATTTATATGAATGTCTTGAGTTGAGAGGGTCCTCAACAAGTGAACGTTGGAGGGATTTTAGAAGCAAAAAACAGTATTAATTATTGAATATTCAATGACCACAACCAATTATGAGTTCCATGCCACAACCCCATAGGGTTTTATCCCACTAACTGGGGTTACTAACTTCAAACATGAATATCTCTCAAACCGTGAAGAATTAATTGTCGTGCCATTTATCAACGAAAATATATTGACCAATAGAATCCATATAGAAGATCCTTGACTTAGAATAGAGTAATTTTCCAAGTAAAAATGCCCATCCAAGATCGAGGTACCCCTGGTGCTGCTTGGGTTGACATCAATGACAACCATTGATGAACAGGATGCAAGACCCAATTGATGATGTAGTAGTTAAATGGAGAAGTAGGTGATCCTTATGGTTATGTTTCATAAGTTATTTTAATCATTTATGCTCTGTCTTGTATCCTAGACCTGTAGATTGCATTGATGTCAAGTGTTTGACAGAAGGTCAGTCTCGGTTGGGGATGCTCAAGCCTAGTCCTAAGGGTGATTTTTTATTGATTATAATTGTTATCATGTTTTTAATGAAATCCGAGAGTTACAACAAGTTTTGGGCAAAGGCCAGGATTCTAGGCTAGAACAGTGGCTTAATTTTCGGGGTCATTGGCACATAACTACCAATTTTGGTCCACAGTCACTGGCAGGCAGGCCTGTGAGAGAAACTTTGGGTTTTTTGTTGCTCCCTTGCCCATAGCATGAGATTGACTATGGCCTAAGAGCTGCAAAATAGCAGTGGGACCCAGCAATAGGTTGTCTAAGTGGCTAACTTGTCTCCTAAGGGTTCTTTTGATGATGGTGGATGACTGTATGTGATGTTCTGTCGATTCCACTTCCTTAAGGTGACATAGGATTTAGAATATGATTGTAGTAGCATCTCTCCTCATGTTTACCCTAGTTCGCATGGTTACTTTGGGTAGACCTGGGAGGGGGGTGTTACAAAGTGGTATCAGAGCGTGGTTGCACTCTCCTTGGGTGAATTTGTTGGTCATGCATGCATTTCAGTTGCATGTGTGTCTCTTACACTTGCATTCCATGTGCTTGTTGCATTGCATAATGATTGGTCATGATGTTGGTAAGGTTGTCACAACGAAATTGATGTTGATTTTATGGAATGCATCGTCAGGAGTATATGATTGGTTACATGAGTATATGCAGCTTGATTACATCCTTGTATGTTGGGTTGCATTCTTGGTTATTTGATTACATGCATCAGTATTGTAGGTTGATTACAAGAATTGATCACTTATGCTTGACTACATGCGGTTATGTGTATGTGTAGTTGATTAAGCATTGCTTATGCAGGTTGATAGTTGCATGAGGCAATGTGTACAATGGAGTAATGGTTGTGGTCATGCATGTATGGTCTTGGTTATAGTTATGCATGAATAGTAGGTAAAACATGCCTTGTGAAGTCATGGTATGCAATTTAGGTCATCAGGGTGATATTGGTATGTTATGATGCTAATGTGTTGGTTGAGATAGAGCAAGAGATGCAAAGCATCATAATGAGGTTGCAGCATTGGACTTTGGGGTAAGAGCAGATCGTCATACAGGTATTGTATGTTTGGCATGTAGGTATGTAAGTCAATGATTGTTATATGCATTAGGTTTATATACATTAGGGTTATGTACATGTCTTTTGATGTTATGGTTACATTCATGATAGATGTTAGTTGATTAGTGTAGTTATATGCACGTGTCAAAATGTCAAGAATGATAGTAATTTATAGATGTATGCATTTCTATTGTTACTTTACATTAGATAACCTGATGATTATGTTATATGTTGTTGATGAGAATGATAGTTAGCTTGATGATTAGGGTTATAGAATTTATACCTTGATGTTATATGTATCATGCTAAATTGGATTGGCCTATGCAGATGGTTATGGTTACGATATTCAGGTATAAGCCGACATATTTGTGATATGATGTTGTACTAATATGGATTGACTTTGCATATGTGTGAATGATAATTGTGTATGAGTTATGATGTAAACATGTCATCTAGTGAATATTTTGGATATCATGATCTTATTTATGTTTGAGTTGATATGTTGTGAAGTTATATCGTGCTAACTAGATTGATTGTGCAGACAAGATAGCCTCCCCTGAGACAGAGTAAGCTACGAGTTTGCTTATGTTGTATATTTGGTGCTTGACTGTTTGATTATGTTGTCTAGTTGATTTATTTAACATGGTATGTTGCAAGTTGGTTGAATGTTTGATGAATTGCATAATATGAGTATGTGTTCAAATGATCTTGTTTTAATATGATTATGTTAATACATATGAGTTGAGATAGTTGACATATACTTGAATGTAGTTAACAGTTGTAGCATTATGTCTAATTATTATGAGTTGACTATGGATTATGACATGATTGTTTGTAAAAGTTGATTTCAAATTGATAGATATGATTGTCTTGATATTTGGAAAATGTGGTTGACATATGTGAGCAGTTGCAGGGTAACATGTTAGGTATTAGCATGACAAGGTAACACTTGATGTGTTTATATAACCAAGGGTTGGGTGATGTGAGAGTACATAGTAAGCCTCGATTACAACAAAGTAAAAAGTTAAAAGGAAGGAATTAGACAATAATTCGTTTGGCTAAGTTTGGAAACCCTAATTCCAAATGAATGAGTGCTTTACATACAAGGAGTCTTCTTAACCTCGATTTTTTTGACATTATGTGGATATGTGCTAGATTCATGAACATGTACTTGACATGTATATTATCCAAACTCTAGTTACAGGTGGATCTCTCAAGATAATTGGAGCCCCTTGAGAGACTGCGTGGATGTGTTCAGTTGCAAGGCAGCAAGCTTGGCACAAGAAGATAAGGTAGCTTATGTATTGTTATGTTTATTTATTCACTGACATTGTGTGCTTATGGTAGTATAATGCAGGGATTTGCATGGCAAGAGAGATTGCCATGAATCTTGAAGAAGGCTCAGGTTGAGCTTTCCTTTGGAAGAACTGGGAACCATGGGGATGGAGTGATGGTGTATGTTGTTAGTCTTGTGTTTTTGGTATTTTTCCATTGTTGTGCTTGATTTGTGGTTTTGCATGTGTCTGGTGCATAGATATGCCACTTTATTGCAGTGTGGTATTGTTGTTATGGGTTTTCATGATCTTCTTCTTGTTTGTTTCTCGAGTTGCCTTTTATGTTTTGAGTCTTGGGAATTAGTTGGGAAAGAGGAAATTTAATGGAGCTTGGGGAGAGTTGTGTGGTCCCCAACAGGTAAGGTAAGACTCCTATGAAGCTATGTGCATGAGTAATTGCAGTGGAAGGTAAGATTATGACAGTCGGTTGGACTGGTTGGCCCATAGTGGTAAATGGATGGTGGCAATACAAACATGTGAAAGGTAACTAGAAAAGGTAAATTAAATGGATCTGAGGTGTCGGATGCCTTGGCTATGTTGGGAATGATTGTTCTCAATGTTTTACATGTTGTACATGGATAAAGGAAGTTCTCTTAACCTAGACCTTATGTTATCTGGTAATTATGTCATGATCATGATTATGTTGATGTTTATATATGTATATATGTATGTATGTATGCCATTTTGCAACAGGATCATGATTGTTTTATGCTAATGATTATATATGTATGTATGTATGTTGTCACTGTCTGACAGGGTTGTCAGGGATCGTTCTTATGGAGGAATGATTTCTTATGTAGGTGAATGGCATGAAGAGATTCCTGGTTCATGAGGAATCAAGTGGGAAGAGTAGTCATGACAAATATACGAGTTTAGTATCATGTGGATATCAATTGATATTGTATATTGTATTATGCATATGTTTATGACAAGTAAAGTGGAAGGATACATCAGTGAAATGAAAGCAGTGTGGTTTGTGACATGCTGGGACAAGCATAGATAAGACACTAGGAGCAAGGTTTCTTAGTAGAGACAGTGTGTACTATTGTTTCCTGGGAGAATAGATGTGAGGTACTATTGTTTTGCATATGTTGTACATGTTTCATCTGTGATATTTTGTGCATGCAGTGTTGTGTATACATAGCATGTGGACATGTTTTTTATGCAATGTTATGTACGGGATGGTACATATAGTGTTGTGTGAATATTTCATATGGTGTTGTGCACATGTTAGATATGCAGTGTTGTGTGTAGATGGTGTTATGTACATGTTGGATATGCAATGATATGTACATATGGTTTTCTATGCATGTTGTACATAAGGTGCTATGTACATATGGTGTTGTGTGCATGATTGTACAAATGGTGTTCATGTGAGCATGTGATGTCATGTACATGTTTTACTTGTGGTGTTGTATGCATGTGGTGTTGTGTACATGTCGTGCATGTGATGCTATGTACACGTGGTGTCGTTTGTTGAAAAGTGTGCAACAAGAAATACTAAAAACAGAAAATGTTAAAAATAGCACTGCTATAAATAGCGGTTCAGCCATTGGAGATCTTAGCAACAATGGGTGAAAAGCGAAAGTGCTAAAAATAGATTTTCTAAAAATAGCATTTCATGATCCCTTCTTATTTTACTCAGTCCCTGGACTAAACATAGGAAGTAAAATTCGAATTTGATATCAACAGCAGTTTGAAAATTAATTAATTAATTCATCTTGAGTTAATTAGTTAAGGAAAATCAAACTTGAAGTCTATGTGAGGACATGCAATAGTTTCTCCTTTGATTGAGGAATTTATCCATCAGTTAAAGAGATAAGGATGAGTTGTAATCAGTTGAATTAGTTTAACTTAGTCAAGTCCAGTTAGATTAATTTAACAGTTTGTTAAATTAATGAGAGTTCAGTTAGTTAATGCTTGCATGCATGTAACTATTGTATTTCAGATAACTGATTATTCACTCATGGATAACTCATCCATATCAGTTCAACCAGAGACCCAGTTGAGATCAGATGGAGGGACAGTGTACTATCAGTTGCTAGGATATTCCTTGGTGAATATTTCTTGCATGCAGAAGGAATATTATTCCTTATGGATTGTGCAGTTGGACCTGAGATTATAGTGAGTGTGATGAGGCCAATTCACACATGTGATATCATTGGACCCCAATCAAAACTGCGCAAGGAAATAAGAGGCTTGGAGGGCTTGAGGAAGATATATTCTATGTCTATTGAGTCTGTTATCTCAAAATCAAGCCCTGGAAGGCTGCTGATCAGGAAGACTTTGAGTAACTATTTCAAACCAAACTTTTGGCAAAAGGCTTAGCCTCCTCAGCCTGAGAGGGCTCTCTCAAAAGGGTTAATGATTTTGATTAAAGAATAAGATAGATGGCTAACTCTATGGTTTGTGATTGTATATGTTTATAGGTTGAAAGATGAAGGTTGGCTACCATTGGGCTATGGAGTCAAAGTATGTTCAGTACCACAGCAAGATCAGCTTAACATGAAGTCAAGGCATAGAGAGTTTTTATACATCAACAAAACAAAGATACAATGCAAGGAAACACAGTTTATAAATACATGAAGGAAGTTAGAGCATCATTGATGAATTCTAAGTAACATGTATTCATACCACTGCAAGTAAGTGAAAGAGGAAAGCCATGAGACAATAGGACATTAAAAACCCTCTTTGAATCCTGAGTAGTGAAGCCAAAACACTCTACCTAGCATGGAAGTCAAGGCATTATAGAGTTCAAGTGCAGAAATGCAAATATAAAACAGTGAAACACAGTTAGTTTATCTATGAAGGAAGTCAGAGCATCATTGATGAATTCTGAGTATCATAAGTAAACCTCACTGCAATGTAAGTATTGGAAGATGCCATCAAAACAAGAACATACAAGAACTCTTCATGAATCTTGAGTTGTCTTGTCGTGGCGGAAAAAGTCGTTTGTGCGGACACAACTGACCTCCCTAGGAGTCTAAACTCTCTAGCGACAAACAAGACAAAATGGAGCAATCTTTCTCTAAATATATCTTTTAAAATATGAAAACTACAAGTGTTTAGGCTTACCTTATTCCAAAACGCTGTTGTTGTAGTCCGTCCTTGCCGATCCGGATGAGCTCCTCCTTCACATCAATTCCTGCAACCACAAACAATCAAACAATTACCAAGCACTTGCATCTCATATAATAAAACATATATTCAACATGCAGACCAAGGAACACATGAAATAACTCATTAACATAAGCTATTGAGAAAAATGAACCAGTTTGTATTAATAACGAAACAAAGAAACTCTTACAACCTGGCCTTGGTGTTGTGCAAGTTCCTCCCAGGGTCCATCAAGGGTTTTCCTCTACTTTGACAAAGCTCACCCACTTCCAAGTAGAATCAAGCAAAGACAATCTCTCCTCACAAGGTTCTAAATGGGAGTCCTAATTCCTGCAGCATTTACCCAAAGAAAATGTATAGCTTCAACCTCCCCTCCCTCTGGCTCAATGCCTTTATTTATAGCGCTGTAAAGAGGTTATTCAGGTCCACCATCAATGGGATAATCCCCCTCTTTGGGTGGGATAGCTCCCTTATTGATGGGATAAGTTCCTCCTTAATAGGGATACATGAACCAACTAGAGGCGCATCCATTTCATCAAACCGACCTCTAGAAAGTTCTAGAAGTAACCACAAGTAACTTTTTTAAGATGAAACTTGCGCATTTTGCCTTTTACAGAAGGACGCACCTGTCCCTTAATATACAGAGCGTCCAAAGACGCAGTCTTTGTGAACATTGTGAGCGTCCCCGCAGCTAAGGCTTGAGAGAACCTGCGTCCCCAGAGATAAACACATTTTTTACAAGACTTTCTCTCTTCTTTGAGTTTGAGATGGATAGCAGAGGCATAAGACTTGCCTAAGAGGGTAGCATGACTGTTGATTGAGCCATACTAACTGTAAATAGTCATGGTGACATTTTTTAGTGTAACAGATTGCCCCCTAAAGTGCGAAGCCTGGAATAGATTAGGGTTTTGTAATTCTAGGAAGGGTGAAGCGCTTTATCATTTCAAGGATTGTCTTGTGGATGACCTGGTTGGAACCTGCAATTTTCAACACAAAATACATGTATAAGATTATATCATCACTGAGGTAGGCATTCCCATACTCAGATTCAAAACTTTAACTAATGGACTAACTACTCTGATACAGGAATGATCTTGCAGTACATCATCATTTTTATAGACTTTTGTAGACACAGTATGGACGTAGCCATCTGTTTATGATTAGTCTACATAGATAATGAATACAAAACTCCTCGCAGCCTGGATGGTAAAAACTAGATCCAGGGTCTTCACTTCTACTTCCCGAATTGGTACGATTCTAGCCATGTGATTAAATGATTTGATGTCGAACTTGTTAGAAACCACTTGATTACCAGTCGATGATGTAAACTGTTAACAAGCGTGAGAGAGACCACCAGTAATGTCAATGGTTCTCAAAGTACCAAGCACAACCCGTGAAATGTGAATAGATGTTTTGATGTCGAACACTTCACGGAATCCTTTGATCGAAAGTCAATGATGTAGACTGACGTCAAAGGCGAGAAACCTGCCATTGATGCATGCAAACTTCAAGGTACTGTCGATTCCTAAGTCATCTTTCTAGATAATGTGTCGATGTCGATAGAAAGCGACCCGTTGCAGGCAAGCCCGCAACACGAAATCATTGTTCAAGTTGAAGAAATGTTGTTGTAAGGACTGACTCAGGGATGGTCAAATGGATGACAAGTATTTTGCAGATGAAAGTTTTGCTTGCAGACCTCTTGAACACATAACGACACGACAGATGGCTTGGTAACGAATAACTCAAAGTTAATCCCCGGAACCCGGTTAAAGACTTTCAAAGTGGTTTGATCAACTGTGAGGTAAAAGATTTCCCAACCCAGGTGAATGAGACAGTGTCGTGTTCAAGAGCGGTGATAAAGTTTCTTTCGAGACAAAAGGTAACAAACAGGTTCATTCTTCTCTCTTTTCCCCCACCATTTCTGGCAAGTACCTCTTTATTTTTAACAAGCTTGAGGAGGATAACATATGCTTGATTATAAGCTCATCCTTCGGACGAGTCCAACCTAGTTTAAATTCGAACCCTAGGAAGGAGTGGTTCGTTCTTGTTTGTAATTGAACAGGTCCTCTTACTGTAAAAGTTTAACGAGCCCAGTATAGGAGAAACTCGACGTTTTTCAATTTTAGAGAGTCTGAAAAAACTAAAGGAGACTCCACGTTGAACTTTTTCGTACATTTGTGTCCCTCAAGCCCGAAAAAGTATAAAATAATACCTGGGGGAACCGCTTGATCTTGCGACCAAGGAGTACTTTCATAATAGTGTCGTTGACCTGAAAAGTAAAAAGCGATCAAGGACACGTCGTTTTATTTCCTTATCGAGTTTGAAACGACAAAAACCCGGCAATCTTTTCCTGATTTTGCGGTCAGAAAAGAGCTAAAAGGGGACCGTCTTTTAATTCCGTTTTAACGAGTGTAAAAGAAACGCTCGGCGATCTTTTCATTTTTTAGGAGTCAGAAAAGGGCTTAAAAGATGACTCTGATATTTTTGTTTGTGAAAAATGACAATTTCCCTCGAGATCCCTTTGTCCTGCACAAAAGCAACACATTACTCATACCTGTTTAAAATAGGCAAAAATACATCGAAAAACATCTTTTCATGGTAAAAAATGAACTAATTCATCCAAAAAACCTATAAAAAGACCTTTTACCATGTCATTTTTACCGTTTCACTGTTGAGGTTGAAAAAGGAGCTTTTGACAAGAAAATTTCCCGTGGTCGCTGCGGAAAATCTGACCGTCGGAATCGAACGCCGTCTTATCCAGGTATTTTACACATCCTACTCTGCATTTCTATCCGTTTAGAATCAATTTTTAGGTCTTAGTTTCATTTTTTGGGGGGGTTTTGGTTTTGGAATGCGCCTCTCGGCGGACGCGGGTGACCCGCGTCCCCCGACTTTTTCTCATACGGGAAAATAGTCGAAAGACGCGGCCCGCCTTCAGGCCAGCCGCGTCTGGGCGCCCTGTGCTACAAAGCCGGGGTGTGTCTTCCGAGAAGTGCGCATTTCAAAACCCCAACTCCCTCAAAAAACTACCAAAAATTCCCAAATCAATTTCTAATTGCTATTTCTGATGTGCAGGGCATTAACCATGTTAGATTGGAGAGAACGAGAGCATGTAGAGGATGATGAAGTTGCAATAAATCATCAACCTTCCCTGGATGCCCTAAGAGCATGCGGGTTATACAAATACTGGACCATACCGGGCATGAGGGGCCAGGTAAGATTCTTGGAATGGCTGGTTGAGCGATGGAACGTTCAAGAACAATGCTTTTACATAGGAGGGCACCAGCTCGAGATAGAGCCCTCGGATGTATACTTTCTCACTGGCTTGCCGAACAGAGGCGAGCAACTTAGTCTTGCGGGGACTAGGCCGGGTGGCCAATCCCTTGATAGTCTCCGCGACGAGTGGTGCACACCTGGGGCTCACCATTCGAAAGGCATAGAGATAAAACACATCACTCTGCGTGAACTCAAAGTCATAGCGTTCACGGTTACCAGAATTTGCGGCGCGGCCGCTTTACACATTGCTTCCGGATCCCAAATGCGGATGGCAATTGACTATTACCAAGGCACCATTTTCAACTGGTGTGAAGCTGTGTCGGCTCATATGAAGAGCCAACTGACCAAGGCAAAGAACGGACGACTAAAGACTTTTGGATATGGGCCTCTAGTCATGAGCTTTGCCTTGGAGAGAGTTCCAATGCTGATCCCTCAGCAACTCACTGTTGATATCTTGGGTCCTCGGGAGCCAAAGCTGATACGATGGGTTGCGGTGATGGCCCGGCATCCTGACGAGGGCATGGCGGTGGTTCGATTCTCAGATAGTTACTTTCACTGGTTAGAGGACCAGGTTTTTTCGATACAGGACTTTCCGTATGCCGGAGTGGATTTTAGAGGTGATCCGGACATGGTTCTTCCACCGGGAGAACAATGGGATGACAGAGGTACTTTATTTTTCACAAGTTTTCTAATTATGTATTTTTTTTATTTTTTTATATATATCGTCTCAAAACTAACAGTAAAATTTTCAAAATGCAGATGTTGGTCCACAGCGTCCAGCCAACCTCCGGCCTTTTGATAGACTACATCCAGCTGCACCGGTACCGGCCCCACAGGACGCGGCTACAGAAGTACTAGCTGAGTTGGAGCATGATCTAGAGCGTCTCACGGCAGATATACCTGAGACTACTATGGACGACATTCCTACCAGGCTTCAGCGCTTCGTAGTCGCGGTCCCTGGACCGTTTAGGAGATTTTTGCGTAAGGTAGCCCGTGCAGTGGTGTCATACAGAGAGCACCACCAGTGATTGACTAGTCACTTTTGTAGTCACATGTGACATTTTGACTTTTTGTACTTATCATTTTTGCCGATCATAAGGTGTTTTTCAACCTATGATCGAAGACGATGTATATTTTTTGACACACTCCTATCTATATATATATCACTATTACCGGCTTATCTTGTTTAACATATGTGATGAAATGTTTTTAAATTTACTTGCATGATTATCGTAAATGTCTGTCCAACATTCGAGAAGCAATTGCATCTGCTAATGTATTTAAAGACCTTGGAATATGCTGATATTCAATGTAATCAAATTCACGTTCCAAGAGACGCACTCTCAAAAACAACCTTAATAACACAGGATTTCTAATGGCATAAACTCTATTAAGCTGTAATACAACAAGTTCAGAATCTAACCTCACTATCAAACGTCGAATTCCAAATGAAATAGATTCGGATAATAATTCAACCACTGCACTGTATTCTGCAATGTTATTCGTTGTTTGACCGAGGCTTACCCCATGCATAGAAACTAACTCGTCAGAGGGCGAATAGATAACCCAAGCTGCGGAAGAGATATTCCGTGTACTACGACAAGCACCATCAGCAAATCCAATGTATGTTTGGAGAGGCGTCGACATCTACAATATCAAGAGTAAAACCAAGATAAGCCAGAATAACGACGAAAAAACACACTCTCTAAGCTAAGCACACTGACTAAACTAACAAACACGCTAGCTAGAAAGAAAATCTAACCTATCTAAAAATTTCTCCATCCACCATTTAAGCATAATACCTCTTTAGGTAAAGTCCATTTCTGGGTTTACCCAAAGAGTCCCCATCAAAATCAACCAGCTCATAAGCCCCTTTTGCTAGCTTTCGCTTTACAATGTAGGGTCCATGCCACATAGGAACGAATTTTCCAGCACCTAGCTTATCGTTAGCTTGATCATATAATAGCACTAGGTCTCCTTCCGAAAAACTTCGAGGGGTTACATTTCTATCATACTGAGCTTTCATTCGTTTCGCGTGAGTCTCGATTGCCAATGTAGCGTCACGTCGAGTCTCATCTAATTTAGCCAAGTATAATAAACGTTTCTCCTCTTCGGAAGTAGCTGGAAGTAATTCGACAGCCATTTGAAGTGATGGGATTTCGCATTCAATGGGTAACACAGCTTCCAAGCCATAAACTAGCTGGAAAGGAGTGAACCCTGTTGAATTTTTCACTGAGGTCCGGTATGCCCATAGCGCTGAAAATAACAAAGGAGTGAACCCTGTTGAATTTTTCACTGAGGTCCGGTATGCCCATAGCGCTGAAAATAACATGTTGTGCCAATTCGACCGATGAACACCAATGGTTCGTCGGATCATGATAACCAGAACTTTGTTGATAGACTCAACCAAACCGTTGGCTTGCGGATAATAAGGAGTAGAGCTATCGTGGCGCAAACCAAGCTGGCTTGTAAGCTCAGTCATCATGATGTTTCGAAAATGGCTCCCATGGTCAGTAATGATTGCTTGTGGGACACCAAACCTAGTTATGATATGATTGAATACGAAAACTGCAGCTGTTTTGCCGCTTGCGTCGAATGTAGGCATCGCCTCGGCCCACTTAGTAAAATAATCAACCGCAAGGATGATATACGCATGCCCCCCGGCCGAGTGAGGGTTACAAGTAATAAAGTCGATACCCCATTTGGCGAATGGACCAGCGGCAATTATAGGGTGGAGAGGAGCAGGTGGAGCGCGCATCTTGCGATCAAACACTTGACAGTTGTGGCATTTTCTGACGGCAATGATACAATCCTTAAACATAGACGGCCAGAAATAGCCAGCGCGCAACACCTTCTGAGCTGTGGCATACCCAGACATATGACCGCCACATGCTCCAGAGTGACAATCATTCAAAACTCTCTCAGCCTCTTCGTGAGTTAAACAACGTCGAAAAACTAAGTCTGCCCCCGGCGATAAAGTGTATCTCCAATAATTCTGTATGGCTGGGATTGAAACCGAATTTTTCGACGTTCCGCTTTGGAAGCTTCAGGCCGAAAGGTTTGGGTTTGGAGATAGATGATTATATCCCCGTACCACGGATCTACAGTACTGATAAGAAACAAAGATTCGTCCGCAATGGACTCTTCTGCCACAGTCTCTGTGTCAGCACTAGGGAAATCACACATCAATTCCGCGAAAACTAAGGATTTCTTAGACTTGGACTTCTCGAACTCCAAGTCGAACTCTTGCAGGATAACGATCCATTTAGAGTACTTGCCCCCTAGCAATTGTTTTGTCAAGATATAAATCATAGGGTTGCAATCCGAAATAACTGTAGTTTTACGGAGAAGAATGTAGTGACGAAAACGCTGGACAGCTTGAACGGCTGCCAGGGCCAATTTCTCCACATGCGAATATTTTAGCTCAGTGGGATTCAAGGTCCTACTAAGATAATATATCACATGCTCCGCTCCGAATTCATCTTCTTGAACTAACACCATTCCAATGGTGGAATGCGAAGCTGCGAGGTATAAGAAGTAGTCCTGGTTGTAGTTGGGAGGATGCAACAACGGTGCATGGGTCAACGCGTGTTTAAGTGCATCAAAAGATTGTTGGGCAATCTCGTCCCAAAAGAATTGTGCGTTCTGTTTCAACAACCGTGTAAAACCTTTAGTGACCTCGGCGTAGTTTGGGATGAATCGGCGTAAAAAGTTCGCTTTCCCTTGCAAACTTTGGAGTTGGCGCAAACTCGAAGGAGGAGGCAATTTGATGATAGCCTCGACTTTCGAGGGATCGACGCGAATGCCGGCTTTTGAAACAACAAATCCCAGCAATCGACCTGTTTCTATACAAAAAACACACTTGTGGGGATTCAACCGAATTCGATAATGCCTACACCTCATAAAGATTGCTCGTAGGTGGACAAGGTGATCAGCTCGATGTAAAGAATGAGCAGGCAAATCATCGAGATAGGGTTGCACAATGTGCTTGATGTCATGAAATGCATAAGACATCGCCCGTTGAAAAGTAGCCCCGGCATTCTTAAGCCCAAAAGGTAATTTGCAATAAGCAAATGTCCCCCATGGACAAATGAATGCCGTTTTTGGTTGGTCGGCAGGTAGAATATTGATTTGATTATAGCCCGAAAAACCATCCATAAAGGAAAACATTTCACTTCCGGCACAATCATCAATAATTTGATCGATATAAGGCGTAGGATAGTTGTCTTTTGGACAAGCTCGATTTATATCCCTATAGTCGATACAGATTCTTATTGTTCCTTGTTTCTTGTTGACTGGAACAATATTCGATACCCAATCCGTTAACGGGATCGGATAAATGAAACCTGCTTTCAACAGCTTTTCGACTTCTGCTTTAATCGCAGCCGCTTTTCGAGGGTGAATCTGACGCAACCGTTGCCGGACGGGTTTAGCATCCGGGTAGGTCTTTATTTCATGAACAACAATGGCAGGATCGATTCCCGGCATTTCCTCGTAAGACCAGGCAAACACATCGCGGAATTCTTGGAATAGGGCCTTGTAAATTTGGATTTCTTCTT
Source organism: Pinus tabuliformis (assembly GCA_031772625.1). Lineage (NCBI taxonomy): Eukaryota > Viridiplantae > Streptophyta > Pinopsida > Pinales > Pinaceae > Pinus > Pinus tabuliformis. The sequence goes on along the minus strand of CM062808.1, from coordinate 241,197,242 downwards.
CAGTACATGCGGCACCTATATGAATGTTCTCCTCAATTCCGGGCTTCACTGAAATATCAATGGGAATAGTACGAGAAATATTCCCTAAATTCAGCTCTGAATCAGAATGTTTCGTTGGATCCTGAGCGTCTTTGACATATTCAGCGGTAAAGATAGATGAAAAATCATTTTCAAATGCATCATCCTTAGGTAAAAACGAAGATCTGTGATGGAGATCCTCCCATGGTAGATCATCTACACTTAGGATTTCGCGAAGTTGTTCGTCAGATGACACGACTTCGGGAAACGCTATCCGTTCTAAGGTTGAGGTGAAAAGTGATTCTTCACTGACCACATTCATTTGGTCGATTTCGGTTGAATGCGAGTCGGTAAAAGACATGACAGCTTCATAAGCAATTTCATATGGACTCAAAGGCATAGCATCACCGAATGAGTCTATCTCAGAGTCAGATGGGACAATCCAAGGATCATCATAAATAATGTTTTCTGATGTAATCATATGAATTGTTGCAAATGAAGGGTCTACGTTGAGTGGAGGGAGAGGAAAAGTTCCCAGTAAACCGGAATCCTTAACTAAACCTACACCAACGTCCCTATAAGGGATTGTCGTCTTACCGACATGCTGGATACTCTCTGAAGAGGCTGGGTCGGATGAAAAGTATGTCAGCTGATCAATAGTCACGATCTTACCGTTATGTGGAAACTTAATTATTCTGAAGACCGATGAAACGACCGCTGTCATAGCATATGACCAACTTCGACCCAAAAGAAGGTTGTAGTCTAGAGGGGCATCAACCACTTCCACATCCAGACTAACGGTTTTACCTTCTACCCCTATAGGCAATTCTTGTAGAATACCAAACGGACGGAACCCACGGCCATCAAAGGCCTTAAGGATGGTGGGGGATTGGTTCAACGAAGGAGAACCAAGGGATCTCCAACATTGAATCGACATAATACACGTAGAAGCTCCCTCATCAATCACAGTCCGATGAATAGGCCTGTTTTTGACTATCACTGGAATTTGGAAAGCCATTTGATGGGGGAGACGCGGTGTACTATTTTCTAGATCGAAGATCATTAGATTTGGATCCTGAACATCAACAGCTCCGATAGCCGACAAAAGCAATTTTCGTTGTGCTGGGCATGATTGCAGCACTTCTAACGCCGACATTGCTGAGGGTGAAACAGCTAAGTCCTCAACAATGTTGTAATTCTGGGCTGCTCTCGCATGTGGATTGAAAGCAGACCTTCGAAGTACACCCTTGGCGGGCGGCTTAATCACTAAGTCTGGGTTAGGTTTTTCGATCTGTAGTGGATCGGAACCAGGAGCTGAGGTTGATGGGTTAGAGTGAGAAGATTCTGCTTCCTTACCATCAACAGGATTCTTACTACCATAATCTTGCGATCGAGTCGCAATCCTCACATGAGACATCATCAAAATGGGTTCTTCACTGGCATTCGAAGAAGAACCTATCATCTTATTTTCCTGCTCCGGAAATGGATTTTTTAACACAGCAGGAGTGGGAGAACCTTTGACTATTTTCACAACCTCGGCCCGATGAGGGCAATCTCTCGTAAAATGATCCTCTTCACAAATAAGACAAGGATATCGAGGTTTGCGCTTTTCGTCATTGGTTTCCGACTTTTCTTTTTTCTCCTTCGGAGCCTTGTCTGCTTTAGCCTTCTTCTTTCCTTTCTTCTTTCCACCGTTTTTTGATTTGGCCGTAGATGACTCTACAGCGTGAATATCGGCGGTAAGTTCAGGAGGAGAAGACTCTCCTGTCGGAGAATCAGGCAAAGTGATAATTGGAGTATTTGAAGCCTTGGAAGACTTCTTCTTACTCTTCGTAGTCACGATACCAATCATACCATCAGCGGCATGAGATCCCGAAGGAGCAGCAGCGATTTGATTCGACTTTGGAAGATCCGGAATCTTCTCGTGTAATGTACCCGACTGAGTGTAAACTAAGTCAAGGTATTGTGCCTGAGCAATGACTTGCTCCTCAGTAACTACTCCGGCCTTAGCTACATCTTCAGTAATCTTCGGTAATAATGATTTGACAAACCATTCAGCTAAGATTTGGTCCGGGATAAAAACTTTCACTAACCTCCTACGACGTCTCCACTCATGAATGTGATCAGAAATATACGTGGACGTCGATTGTTTTAGTGAAGTTAATAACTTCGTGCCGTTATCGTATCTGACCGGCAACTGAAAGTGAGTTAAGAACGAGGTAGCTAACTGGCTAAAGTTGTAAAAAGAGGCCCGTGGTAACTCAATGTACCACTTGGCCGCGAGACCAATGAGTGTACGTTGAAAAAGACGTAAGCGGATGGAATCATCTGAGATAGAATTCGAAGCACACCAGAGGTGGTAAGTCATCACGTGATTGGACGGATCCTCTCCAGACTTACCTTCGAACTTGGGTATATCACTGGGCAACTTATTTGGCATTGGCGGCCAGAATGGAAGATATTGAATTGGATCGTTCGTTAGGCGCGTCAAGTCTGGTAAATCCAAAGTTGTGATAAACGGTAACTGCCGGTTAGGATCTCTAAAACTCTGGGTCACAATACCAGCCCCAGGAGGAGGATATCCAGGATAACTAGGAACAGGAGTCGCATTTGGGATATTATATCCTCCTGGAAAACCAGGATTAACCGGACCGTACTGGGGTTGTTGAGGTTGTTGATAAGTGTACCCAGGATACGGTTGATACTGGTAAACCGGTTGTTGGACAGCTTGCCCATGTTGGTACTGTCCCTGGTACGGAGGTTGAACAAATTGAGGTTGAGTAGTAACAACCGTACTTATACCAGGCTGACCTATAGGCATCTGGACCGTGGTTTGAATCGTAGATCCAGACAACGGTAAAGATGTCTGAGGTGTGGTAACAGGGACAGTAGAAACTGGAGCCGTCGATACTCCAGAAGTAAGTATGGTAGATGTAGCGGTAGTTGCAGCAGCCGTTTGAGATGGAGTACTAGGTGCAATTGGCGGCTGAGTAACTACCGAAGTTACAGAAGTTTGAACATTTGGCTGGACAGGTTGCGGTTGCTGGGTTGGACCAGAAACTACAGGTTGTCCAGCTTGAGGAACCATCTGTACACTTGGCTGCAACACCTGTTGACCCTGTGATGGATCCCATACTAACATTCCAGGGTATTGACCCGTAACAGGTTGAGGATACTGAGATCCATAACCGGATTGAGGGTAGGATTGATAATTGTAAGGTGCAGTTCCCACACTTGGAACATATGACTGACCTTGAGGCGGTTGATAACCTTGACTCGAGTATTGACCTTGAGGTTGATAACCTTGAGGTAAATACTGATACTGGGGTTGACCTTGACCTTGAGGTTGGTACCCTTGAGGTTGATAACTTTGGGGTTGATACCCTTGAGGTTGCCATCCTTGAGGTTGCCATCCTTGAGGTTGATATTGATACTGAGGTTGACCCTGGGGTACATATTGAGGCTGGGGTTGACCTTGAGGCGCGTATTGCACCATAGGTGCATACTGACTTTGAGGTTGCCCCCCAGACACGATTTGTGTACCTTGAGGTTGCCCCCCAGGCGTTAACTGCGGTTGCCCCCCAGGCGGTAATTGGCCACCTTGAGGTTGAGAAACGGGAACTGAACCTGACATCATGTAAATGTCTCCTACACCCAATGGTACATTACCACTGTTTCCAATTAATAACCCACGATCAACGGGTTGAGGAGATGCCCCCGCAAAGGTACCAGAAAGAGATTGATACCCAGTGGGAACAGAAGGACCGCCGTGTAAAAAAGATTCAGGACTTTGAGTAAACACGGACGACTGACCAGTCATATTTACAGGAGTATAAATACCTCTAGGTGGAAAAGGAGTACGAGGTGGAGAAAAACCTACCCCTGAGTTGTCCAAATAATTGGTTAACGAAAGGTACCAAGTAGTACTTCTAGGAGGACTGTAAAAGATGGATTCACGCTCCCTTAGATCAATAGTAAGTTGACCTTCAAGGTTAGAGACACCTATATCCTCCTCTGGAGCAAGTTCTTCTATAGCAATCAAACCAGTAGGAAGATTTTCGGTGATAATTCTTTCTATTCTTGGTGAATCTGGAACACTAGAAGTTGGAGTAACAGGTTCAGATATTTCAGGTTCTTCGCCTGTATCACTAGCAGACGAAAAATTACCGACAAGCTCAGAAACTGAAACAGCTTCGGGATTATAACCTGTCTCTAAACTTTGGTAATCCGGATGGACTACCAAGGAAGATTCTCCTTCTTCAGGTGAACCTACTCTACTGTCACTAGGAGGAGTTACAAGGACCTTTAAACCTTCTAAATTACCCGGGTCGTCTCGAGGAGGTGATCCCCTAAGTCTACGGGATCTTCTCAACAATTCGGCCACAGAAACAACTTCAGGAGACTGGCCCCGAAGTCTACGGGACTGTCTCGGTAATTCCGCCACAATTAAAGATTTTTAACTACAACACACGAAAACAAAGTAAAAAATTTCAAATCAAACCACCTAAAGTCTTCTAAAGAAGCAAACAAATTTGAAGCACACGCCTAAAGAATCTAGAGCGTCAAACCAAACACAAACAGTAGTCTTCCGGACCAAAAGCGCTAGTTGGTGATGAAATCCAACCTCGCTGGATTCAGTACAGAAATGGCGGGTGGAACAGTTACCCCGGCAACCTGCTTAATGAATAGACCGGCACAAGTTCCTCCACTTTAACCGTCTCGAAGTGAAGTGAACCCCCCGGAAAATCCAAGTGAGTATAACCGACGTCTGTTCCAGGTACAGTGGGACCTTCCCTCCACCGTCACCTCGGTAGAACCCTAAAGATTATGGTCACTAAAGTTACCAATCACAACAATTACACCTGGGGGAACAGTCTAAACTCCGACAGCACGCAAGGGCAGAGTAACAAGCTCAATCCCCTTACCGGCTCCTTGACAGTAATCCAAGGTTTACCGATAAGTGACCCCTGGCTCCTCGACAATGGTTAATCCGAGGTTTACCGTTTGTAATACGTACTGTCTGGCGTCGTTCCCAACGAGGGGGAATGATCCCCTCACTGGTTCGGACACGAGCTCGTGCTTCTCCTTTAAGAGGAGCTTTCCCAGAATGCAATTGAAACAATTGGATTTATTCTACTCAAGATAAACTATCTGTTTGGTTTTGTAGTCTTGGAGAGTTAAGTACTCACCTACTCCAAGACCCTAGCCTAAGCTATGTTGGTGTTTCAGAGCCCTAGAAAAATAAAAATTACTAGATTGATTTTAATTTAAGCGTTACTTTTAAGGTTGTTTCTTAAGTCAAAAGGTGATGGAAGTGAAACCAGTGGTGTGTTGACTCGACTCGAAACCACTACAAAATGCACCTAGGATGATTTACCCACTACTTTACTTTTCGATGAATTGCTTAACTAAAAAGTTGAGAGAATGCACTTTTTATAAAAACAACTTCTTAATTAAGGACAATCAAAGAAACAATTCGTTTGTCTTTTCCAAGCATAAAAACATGACCACTCTTTACTTGCACGAAAAAACTCTTTTTCTTCCAAAAACTTTAAATGCTACTTGAAACAAAACTTTTAAAAGGAGATGTTTTTGTATTTTTCTTATTTAACGAAAAACATAAATCTATTTTAATAAAAATCAATTGCAAACTATGAAATCTATGAAAATTCACTCAAAAAACAAAACAAATCAAAAGGAAATTACCCTAATTAATCCTAATGAGGCAAAGCCAACAATGATTATTCTAAGGTGTTTTACTTGATCACAATCAAATCAAGGACTAGCTTATTGCAGAACCAAAAACTAGTCAAAACAAAACTCTAATCTTTTTGTTCTTTTGTAAAATGGAAATCAACACTTTATAAACAAGTAATTCGAAATTTGACCCAAAAGACAACTTAAATGGCAAGTTGCTCACACAAGGAGACTTTACGACAGGCCCGACTTCTAAGAAGGCTGACAAACCAGAGAGATCTAAGGCTGGACAACTTTCTACCGTCAAAGTCACTACAGGACCTATTCAAAAATCAAACCCTAGGCCTAAACTTCGTTGAAATCCACTAAAACACTCAAAGCTCACAAAACAAGTTCAGGTGAAAATTTTTGACAGGGTACTAAAGGATCTGGGCAGAAAACACTGAGAAAAAACAAAATCTAAAAGGAATTAAAGCAAGAATGGAGTTTTTCTAAATTTTTACAGGAAGACGCAGGCAACCCGTTATAACAGGCGCGGGCCCGCTCTGTGCAAACGGCAACAGCGCGTCCAAAGACGCACTGTGCAGTACTCAGAGGGTGCGTCTTTCTGGAAAAGTTAAGGAAAACCAAATCTAACTAAATCTAAAGCTAAGCCACCCAAATACTAATTCTCACAGTCAAAAACCAGAAAATAAAAATGATTTTCTCAGAGCAAAGTTCACACAAAGGAAAAGACTTTCACATTAATGGATTCCCCAGTGGAGTCGCTAATTTGTCGTGGCGGAAAAAGTCGTTTGTGCGGACACAACTGACCTCCCTAGGAGTCTAAACTCTCTAGCGACAAACAAGACAAAATGGAGCAATCTTTCTCTAAATATATCTTTTAAAATATGAAAACTACAAGTGTTTAGGCTTACCTTATTCCAAAACGCTGTTGTTGTAGTCCGTCCTTGCCGATCCGGATGAGCTCCTCCTTCACATCAATTCCTGCAACCACAAACAATCAAACAATTACCAAGCACTTGCATCTCATATAATAAAACATATATTCAACATGCAGACCAAGGAACACATGAAATAACTCATTAACATAAGCTATTGAGAAAAATGAACCAGTTTGTATTAATAACGAAACAAAGAAACTCTTACAACCTGGCCTTGGTGTTGTGCAAGTTCCTCCCAGGGTCCATCAAGGGTTTTCCTCTACTTTGACAAAGCTCACCCACTTCCAAGTAGAATCAAGCAAAGACAATCTCTCCTCACAAGGTTCTAAATGGGAGTCCTAATTCCTGCAGCATTTACCCAAAGAAAATGTATAGCTTCAACCTCCCCTCCCTCTGGCTCAATGCCTTTATTTATAGCGCTGTAAAGAGGTTATTCAGGTCCACCATCAATGGGATAATCCCCCTCTTTGGGTGGGATAGCTCCCTTATTGATGGGATAAGTTCCTCCTTAATAGGGATACATGAACCAACTGGAGGCGCATCCATTTCATCAAACCGACCTCTAGAAAGTTCTAGAAGTAACCACAAGTAACTTTTTTAAGATGAAACTTGCGCATTTTGCCTTTTACAGAAGGACACACCTGTCCCTTAATATACAGAGCGTCCAAAGACCCAGTCTTTGTGAACATTGTGAGCGTCCCCGCAGCTAAGGCTTGAGAGAACCTGCGTCCCCAGAGATAAACACATTTTTTACAAGACTTTCTCTCTTCTTTGAGTTTGAGATGGATAGCAGAGGCATAAGACTTGCCTAAGAGGGTAGCATGACTGTTGATTGAGCCATACTAACTGTAAATAGTCATGGTGACATTTTTTAGTGTAACATGTCTAAGTAGAAATTCTGCATTAGGTTAAAAATATACACAGTCTGCACATAGAGCAGCAGTTGAGCCAAAAAGTCTCCAACCCTTTGCTAATTCGACCTCTTGCTCTATATAAAGCATTTACAATTAGGATTCCATCATCCCTCCTCAAGAGAATTCGAATTTGCCATCAGTGACACCTATTCTAACCATAAAACAAACCATTAAATGTATTTGACACCTAACTAGTAGTCCTAGAGACCTAATACAACTAGGAGTGTAACTCCTTATTATGACTAAAACAACCTTATCTAGACATTTGAAGCATTCTTTGACACCTAACACTCCATGAAGTCGAATTTGATGAAGCCTCCCACGTGGTCACCCAACTGTTGATGACAAACCCTAGAAATTAGGGAACATGTTTCCTTGTTTTTAGGTTTAGAATCCCTGAAAATGGCACGTGGGACAGAGCCTTTATCTCCTCATCCATGACACATTTTACGAAAATGAAGGAGGTTTTTGTAGCCCATGTTGTCTAGAACAAAAACCTCTCCTGGTTTTTTAAAACATTCCTCCAGCTGTTCAGAATCTGTCCTTGAAAAACACGTGTCAAACAGGAAACTGTCCCTTGCTCTGTTCTGGCTGAAAAATAGGTCTTGGGACAGAGGTCATAACTTCTCGTACAAAATGTATTTGGAAAAACTGAAGGAGTTTTTTGTGAAACAATCCATGCTGAAAAAAAACCTCTTTTGGTTTTTTGAAACACTACTCCAGCTGCCCAGAATAAGTCTTTGAAAAACAGTTGTCAAACAGGAGATGAAAAACTGCACCTACAGCAGTTTCGTAGCGCAACTTTGGTCACCCTTTTCTCCCAGATCATAATCAATTTGAAGAAAGTGGAAGAGGTTTTTTCACTTTAGTATCTTAGGAATGAAAACCTCTTTCACTTTTCAGAGATAAGTTTTCAACTGCTCAGAAACTCTTCTAAACTTTGACTGGTAAAAACAAGAAGACAGTTTGACTGATAAGTTGACTGATAAAGTTTGGAGTTCAAAAATGTCTCTCCTTTTTTGCTTTTGGTCTCCACAAGGATCTTCTTTGATTACACAAAAATGTATTGAAGTGCCATGTTCTTGATGTGCTGTAGACCTTGTTCATGCACCCCTGTGAAAATAAAACCTCTTCAACGCTGCCTGAAGTATGATGAACAATAGTAGCTGTGATCACTTTTATAACAAATGGCTTTTGGTTCATATATGCTTTTCCTTTGCCCGTTTTTCCCTTGCTGGATGCTTGCATTGTGCAAATGATCATTCTTCAGAAACTCCCTTTCAAAAAAGGTTTCCCTTTTGTCCCTCAAAATTGGTTAACTACATCAAAATAGGCAGCTACAGCAGTTTCGTAGCGCAAGTTTAACCACACATTTCTCCCACCTCAGAATGGAATTGAAGAAACTGAAAGAGGTTTTTGTAATTCAACATGTTAGGAAGAAAAGCCTCTTTCAGTTTGCAAAAATGAGTTCTCAGCTGCTCTGGAAAGCTTCTGGAAGTTACCTAGTAAAACAGTTTTTTCTGCTGAAACAGGCTCCTACAGGGGTTTCGCAGCGCGCTGCGAAAACACTGATTTCGTAGCGCAAAATAGGATTTTTACACTGTCTGCGCTACGAAAACATGGATTCGTAGCTAGTTTCAAAATTTCTCCGAAATTATGTGAGATATGTCTACTAAACACATGGTGAGGCTTCTAGGACATGGAATGAGGCTATCAAACTTTATTTGAAGATGGACATGAGACTCTAACCCTATGACTTAGACTTTAAAACATAAAAATGACTTGACCATGACTTGACCATGACTGATACAAGAATTGAGAAACCATGTAAGTTGTCCAAACTTTTTAAGGAAGTTTTACAGTGATAACAGTGGCTCCACTAGGGATAGTGTGCCCTTGTGGTACATTAAGAACCTGTAGCTCCAGTGCCGCTATCCATCCTTTAGAAGAAAACTTTGAACTTCTGCCCAATTTGCTCCTCAAGCCTTTAATTATTTCTGAATGAAGAATTCCAACTGCACCTACTGAAACAGATGCTTAGTCAACCTACCCTGAGCTTATTTTCACATTCCTACCTACCCTATCAGCTGCAAGCTCCACTTGTAGCTCAAGCAACATGATATTTCCAATAAAGCCAATCAATTGTCCTTTCTGATATGGGAGGCTCTTGATTGCATTCAACCTCAAAATAACCATGATAGTGAGATGACCAAATCAACTTATAATGTATATGATCTTCATAATGCAAATGAAAATGAAATACTGATGTGAAAAACTTTGCCATGTCTTCATGTATAGGGTCAAAGAAAACATGGTTATTTTGATAATCATCATAACATTCTATCTCTTCAGACAACTGATCCTCAGCCACACAAAATTTCTTTGATGTGCTATCTAACTACCTTTATGCATGATTCTCATAGACAATGTAATTTTCCTCACTATTGTGATCATTATTTGAAGCTGCTGCAAGGAATTACAAAATTGAACAACCTTTTCCTCTGCCTGAGGGCTATAAAAGCTATTTTCCAGTACTTATTCTTGTTGTTTGCAATCAATTTCATACTCATAATGATCTGAAGCCTGACAAATCTGTTGCATCTCTACATCAATCTCAGAGGATGTAATATGATTTTCATAAGTAAACCCTTGTTGATCTTCATGCTGCATTTCATGTGATGTTATACTTTCTTCTTGGTGTTGAAATGCATTGTTTTGAAGAGCCTCTAAAATTTCTTCATCCATAAATTCATCATCATCATAACAATCCTCCAAGTACTGAATAAGACTTAAAGAATGTCTACAGCAATCTTTGAGCAACAATAAGGAAGGATGACATTCTTTATACATGTCATAAAACACATCATGGAAATCAGCAAGAGAATATAATGAACCATTTTCCAAACTTTTATACCAAGACCATTCTTTTCCTTCTAAAGTGGTCATAAACATCCTCATGAGACAATCCTCAGGAAAGTGAACCTTAAGACTGCGTACATGCATATGAAACCTAACCAAATGAAGAGCAGCATTGTCTTTCTTTTCATCTTTGAATATCGGAAGATCCTCTAACCAATCAACCTTTGGCATAGGATTTGGAAAACCAGGGATATGAGACCGATTCATAGGAGCATACCTGGCATTCATTCTTGCAGTGGAATTCATCTTGAAACTTCATCAAGCTACTGATCTTCTAGCAGTGGAGTCACCTTCCAATTTCTTATTTGATGTGTGGAGTCGCCAAGGTAGTTTTGCATCCTCAAAAAGATGTCTGAGCTCCTGCTACCTTCAGAAGTTCAGCCATTGATTTCGGGAATGAATAATCTTCAGGCTCCCGGCAGACGCACCAAAATGTTATCTCAAAATCAAGCCCTGGAAGGCTGCTGATCAGGAAGACTTTGAGTAACTATTTCAAACCAAACTTTTGGCTGAGGCTTAGCCTCCTCAGCCTGAGAGGGCTCTCTCAAAAGGGTTAATGATTTTGATTAAAGAATAAGATAGATGGCTAACTCTATGGTTTGTGATTGTATATGTTTATAGGTTGAAAGATGAAGGTTGGATACCATTGGGCTATGGAGTCAAAGTATGTTCAGTACCACAGCAAGATCAGCTTAACATGAAGTCAGGGCATAGAGAGTTTTTATACATCAACAAAACAAAGATACAATGCAAGGAAACACAGTTTATAAATACATGAAGGAAGTTAGAGCATCATTGATGAATTCTAAGTAACATGTATTCATACCACTGCAAGTAAGTGAAAGAGGAAAGCCATGAGACAATAGGACATTAAAAGCCCTCTTTGAATCCTGAGTAGTGAAGCCAAAACACTCTACCTAGCATGGAAGTCAAGGCATTATAGAGTTCAAGTGCAGAAATGCAAATATAAAACAGTGAAACACAGTTAGTTTATCTATGAAGGAAGTCAGAGCATCATTGATGAATTCTGAGTATCATAAGTAAACTTCACTGCAATGTAAGTATTGGAAGATGCCATCAAAACAAGAACATACAAGAACTCTTCATGAATCTTGAGTTGTCTAAGTAGAAATTCTGCATTAGGTTAAAAATATACACAGTCTGCACATAGAGCAGCAGTTGAGCCAAAAAGTCTCCAACCCTTTGCTAATTCGACCTCTTTCTCTATATAAAGCATTTACAATTAGGATTCCATCATCCCTCCTCAAGAGAATTCGAATTTGCCATCAGTGACACCTATTCTAACCATAAAACAAACCATTAAATGTATTTGACACCTAACTAGTAGTCCTAGAGACCTAATACAACTAGGAGTGTAACTCCTTATTATGACTAAAACAACCTTATCTAGACATTTGAAGCATTCTTTGACACCTAACACTCCATGAAGTCGAATTTGATGAAGCCTCCCACGTGGTCACCCAACTGTTGACAACAAACCCTAGAAATTAGGGAACATGTTTCCTTGTTTTTAGGTTTAGAATCCCTGAAAATGGCACGTGTGACAGAGCCTTTATCTCCTCATCCATGACACATTTTACGAAAATGAAGGAGGTTTTTGTAGCCCATGTTGTCTAGAACAAAAACCTCTCCTGGTTTTTTAAAACATTCCTCCAGCTGTTTAAAATCTGTCCTTGAAAAACACGTGTCAAACAGGAAACTGTCCCTTGCTCTGTTCTGGCTGAAAAATAGGTCTTAGGACAGAGGTCATAACTTCTCGTACAAAATGTATTTGGAAAACCTGAAGGAGGTTTTTGTGAAACAATCCATTCTGAACAAAAATCTCTTTTGGTTTTTTGGAACACTACTCCAGCTGCCCAGAATAAGTCTTTGAAAAACAGTGGTCAAACAGGAGATGAAAAACTGCACCTACAGCAGTTTCGTAGCGCAGCTTTGGTCACCCTTTTCTCCCAACTCATAATCAATTTGAAGAAAGTGGAAGAGTTTTTTGCACTTTAGTATCTTAGGAATGAAAACCTCTTTCACTTTTCAGAGATAAGTTTTCAACTGCTCAGAAACTCTTCTAGACGTTGACTGGTAAAAACAAGAAGACAGTTTGACTGATAAAGTTTGGAGTTCAAAAATGTCTCTCCTTTTTTGCTTTTGGTCTCCACAAGGATCTTCTTTGATTACACAAAAATGTATTGAAGTGCCATGTTCTTCATGTGCTGTAGACCTTGTTCATGCACCCCTGTGAAAATAAAACCTCTTCAACGCTGCCTGAAGTATGATGAACAATAGTAGCTGTGATCACTTTTATAACAAATGGCTTATGGTTCATATATGCTTTTCCTTTGCCCGTTTTTCCCTTGCTGGATGCTTGCATTGTGCAAATGATCATTCTTCAGAAACTCCCTTTCAAAAAAGGTTTCCCTTTTGTCCCTCAAAATTGGTTAACTACATCAAAATAGGCAGCTACAGCAGTTTCGTAGCGCAAGTTTAACCACACATTTCTCCCACCTCAGAATGGAATTGAAGAAACTGAAAGAGGTTTTTGTAATTCAACATGTTAGGAAGAAAAGCCTCTTTCAGTTTGCAAAATTGAGTTCTCAGCTGCTCTGGAAAGCTTCTGGAAGTTACCTAGTAAAACAGTTTTTTCTGCTGAAACAGGCTGCTACAGGGGTTTCGCAGCGCGCTGCGAAAACACTGATTTCGTAGCGCAAAATAGGATTTTTACACTGTCTGCGCTACGAAAACGTGGATTCGTAGCTAGTTTCAAAATTTCTCCGAAATTATGTGAGATATGTCTTCTAAACACATGGTGAGGCTTCTAGGACATGGAATGAGGCTATCAAACTTTATTTGAAGATGGACATGAGACTCTAACCCTATGACTTAGACTTTAAAACATAAAAATGACTTGACCATGACTTGACCATGACTGATACAAGAATTGAGAAACCATGTAAGTTGTCCAAACTTTTTAAGGAAGTTTTACAGTGATAACAGTGTCTGTGAGCTATATTGCTTGAGTGCAGAGAGAGCAGGATAGCTTGAGAGCTAATTCTTTTTGTAACTTGAACATGATTTCCACTTGTATGATAATACAGAGTTGGGGTTTTAGGCTGGTGCTTTCCCCAGTGATATATCTTCTATGTTATGGTTGTTTACTTCTCATTCTCAGTTATATCTGTTCATGCTTGATGATGCTCATATCTGTTTAAGCTTCTGCAAAGTTTATGGTAGAAGTAGATCTAGGATTATACTTTAGGACATTGCATATATCAGGTGATCTACGGTGAAAACTCTACATGGTATCAGAGAAAAGGTGATCAAGGAAGAATAGTATACAAGCAGGAGAAGTACAAAGTTTGGTTTCTGAATATTGAATTGAGTTCTTATCACATCTATTTCACCAATGGCATTCAGTGGTTTAAGACTCAAATATGCCCTTGATGACAGTTAGAATTATATAGCTTGGAAGGATCGCATGGAGGCAATATTGGAAGATAACGGTCTCAAGGACTTCATTGATCAAGAAGTCCAAAAGCCAACTGATGCTACTCAACTGGCGCAATGGAAAAAGTGTGTGGCTAGAGCAAGGAGAATCCTCCTAAAGGGAGTTTGAGATCACATTGTCTCGAGCCTCCATGGGGAGGAGACACTTTTTTCGATGTGGACAACATTGAAAGATCTTTATCAATATAGCAGCAATCAGAGGAAGATGGCGCTGAAGGACAAACTTCGAAAGATCAAGTGTGAAAAGGGCAAAACAATCTCTACATTCTTGAACAAGCTCACCACCTGTAGGGATGAGCTTGCAAGTGTAGGGGTCATGACTGTTGATGACGACATGGTGAGTCTAGCACTCCTCGGTCTTCCTAAGAGCTGGCATAGCTACCAGGACTTGGTTAATGGAAGAGAGAAACTGCCAGATTTGGAAAGACTTTGGTCGGACCTAATGTAGGAGGAGATAAGGCAAAGCACCAGGGATGGATCTTCATCAAAACAAGATGATGAAGAAAATCTAGATTTAGTGAGTAAAGCTAAGAAAGGGAAAGGGAAGGTATCCCAATCCAAATCTTCTCATGGTGGGAAGAAGGTTGACAAGTTGAAGGTGCGATGCTTTCACTGTCATGAAGTGGGCCATTATGCTATGAATTGTCCAGAGAAGAAATCCAAGAAGGGTTCCTCCAAGGGATCTGATGGTGATGCACTAGCTTCACAATTTGAGCTGGATTTTTTGCTTATCGCATGCATGGTCTCATCCATGGTGGGATGTGTTTGGAACCTGGACATTGGAGCTTCTTTCCACATGTCAAATGATAAGAATATTTTCAGTACCTTAGAGGAGAAGGATCTCTAGATGCGGATCGAGATGGGCGATGATGGAAAATATGGTCTCAGGTGAAGGTACAGTTGTGTTTCAAAGGGAGCGTGGTGCTCCTCTCACCCTATCTTGTTAAAATTGGCAACCAGGGAAAAACTTCATGTGGGTCATCTTATTCATGGCTAATAATATTTTTATTAGATTCCTCTCGTCGAGAGGTGTAGGATTGATATAAAGTTCATCCAATTCCGATAAGTATTCATGGAGATATGAATTTATTTTGATTATGGAATTATTATCAAGCCGACCTACAACTCATGTAGGCTCAGAAGCCCAACAGTCGCATCTATTCACCCACCAACGTTGTGTATAAATATAAGAGGACTTTTCCTCATTTGGACTCACTCATCTCATCACATCTCTCTCTCTCTCTACTGCGCAGATATGAGTCTCTTCTCTACTGCGTTGAAATGGGTCTCTCTCTCTCACACATGTGAAGCCGGAAGCTATTGAATTTGAAGCTGCAACTGCAGAAGTAAATATTGACTTGCGTGGCCTAGAAGATCTCCTCTTTGGAACTGCACTGTAGGTTCATCTGAACCTCCTTTGAAAGCCGCAACTTTTGGTGGTGGAATGAAGTCAATCCAACGAACGGTTTGCAAGATATCGACTACCCTAGTTTGAAGCCAGAAACTACTGAAACTGAAGTTGCAACTACAGAAGTAAAGATTGACTTGCATGGCCTAGAAGATCTCCTCATCTGAACTGCGTTGTAGGTTCATCTGAACCTCCTCTGGAAGCCGAAACTTTTGGTGGTGGAATGAAGTCAATCCGACGGTCGGTTTGTGAGATATGGTCTGCCCTAGTTTGATAATGAAGCTGCTAATGCTAATGCTACTGATCTAGGGTTTTCTACTGCTGATATGAATCAGATTTATTGTACTATTTCTCTCTGCTGAATTATTTAAGATAAAAGAAGATTTGATCAAAGGGTTTCCCCACACATTGTGGGGTTTGTCCCTGGCTAGCCGCCACATCTTGTGTCTCTTGTCTTAGCTTGTTTTCTGTCAATCATTTAATGTTCTATCTGCATTTTACTTTATGTACGTGTGATTGCTAATCTTTGGAATATAATAAGGAAAAGAAGTAAACTGTTATAGGCATAGAACATACCATAACTTAACATGGTATCAGAGCTGAGGTGAAGACAAAGCCCGAGCAAGAGCAAGAGCAATCATCGAAGAGAAGATTGGCAAGGCTATTCTAAAAGAACTATGGGGTCCTCAACACTCTTTTCTGCCAAAGACAAGCTCCATGAGAACGCTGACTATCACGGATGGAAGATGTCTATCGATCTAACCCTTGAAGATCAAGGAGTGTTGGACCATGTGAGAGGCAATATTGTTGAGCCTCCATCAAATGCATCCATTGCTGCCTGGAACAAATGAAAAAATGGAGAAGTCAAAACAATAGAAGATCATCCGGGACTCTATCAACAAGCACTTGGTGGCCTACATCTCTGAACTTGACACCTCCAAGGAAATCTACGATAGACTAGTGAGTTTATTTAAAATTAATGATGCAAATCAAGTTTTGTTTCTTAGAAATAAGTTGAGGGAAATCAAGAAGGGTAAAGATGAAAGTATGCAAGCATACTTCTTAAGAATCACCGAGATCAAGAACGATCTCCTATCTATTGGGGAAACTATTAATGACAGAGAAATGGCACTCACAACTCTTGGAGGATTACCATCCGAATGGTACGTGTTCAAGACTACTCTTCTGAACTATAATGTAATTCCTGGTTTCGAGGAATTAATGGGTAGATGCATTCAAGAAGAAACAAGGGAAGAAGTCAAGAAATGCCCATGCCTAAAGGTCCTCCTGCTACCTTTTCTTCTCATGCAAAGAGAAGAAAGGACTCACACCGGGACGATGATCAAAATCCCTCTGATGGCAAATCAAAGGAATGACAAATTCAACAGCAAAGGTAAGAGGAGAGCTGGAGATCGAGGAAGAGGACAACCATTCAAGAAGGCTAGAAATTCTAGGATGTATTAAATGCACCTGACCTCAAAAGGAACCTAGTGTCCATCTTGGAAATGGAAGACAGAGGCTACAAGGTAACATTCAGCAATGGCAAGGTATGTATATGGAAAAATAATGTCAAAGATGCCTTTAATCTTGGGTTTACTGTTGATTCATTATATCAGGTCGATGGAAGTCTGCTAGGTGTCATGTCTTGTGACACATCGCTTCAGTACGAACTTTGGCATCGGAGGTTTGCCCACCTTCATTACAAAGCTCTACCCGATGTAAGACAGATGGTAACAGGGATGCCCGAATTCCAAGTAGAGAAAGAAGGTGTATGTCCGGGATGTGCCAAAGGAAAGCTCAAAAGGGGACCATTCCCCTCAATCCAAAGCAAGACCTCTGATATATTACAATTGGTTTACTCGGGCATACCTGAGATTGGCATTAAGAGGGAGACTACTACACCACATACTCCTGAGCAGAATGGTGTGGTGGGAAGGAAGAACCACACGATGATGGAAGTTGTCCGGGCCATGCTACATGATCAAAGACTTCCAAAGTTTCTATGGGCTGAAACTACAATCACCGTTGTATATGTACAAAATCGATGCCCTCATCAACCATTGGGTTCTAAGACTCCTGAAGAAAAATTCACCGGTAAGAAACCTGATGTTTCTCATTTTAAAATTTTTGGAAGCCCTGTATACTTTCATGTGCCGAAAGAGAAAAGAAATAAATTGGGAGCATCTGGAAAGAAGGGAATTTTCGTGGGCTATGGTGAAAATACTAAAGGCTATAGAATCTGTGTAGCCGGTCAAAGGGAAGTCATAATTAGTCATGATGTCACCTTTGACGAAGATATGGCTATCAGCAAGGTGGACAATCTGCTGACTTTGAGTAGCTCTCAAGAAGCCGACACCAGGGAACCGAAGGAAAAGGATGATGAATCAATGCCCATGGATCCGATTGATCCTCATCCACATGAGCCTTCCTCTTCTAGGAAGAGGCCTTCATGGCTTAGGGGGATACTTGATGATGCTGAAGGACATGCTGCACCCTGAGGAACCTTCCATTAAAGTAAGAAACTTAATAGGTATCAAGGATACCTGACCATCATGAGCACGATCATACAAAATGAGCCTTCGTCATTCTCAGATGCCGTCAAGCATCAAGTATGGAAGGATGCTATGACCGAAGAATATGAATCTATCATAAAGAATGATGTTTGGGAAGTAGTTCCCAGACCCCAGGACAAGACTGTTGTTACTTCCAAATGGCTTTACAAGATAAAGCATGCAGCAGATGGAAGCACGGAAAAGTATAAGGCTCGTTTTGTTGCTCGAGGTTTCTCCCAAAAGGAAGGTATAGACTATGATGAGATATTTGCACCTGTTGCCAGATATACGACCATCCGCTCGATCATAGCCCTTGTCGCTTCACAAGGATGGAACCTACATCAGATGGATGTCAAGACTGCGTTCTTGCACGACTCGATCAAAGAAGAGGTCTACGTGGAGCAACCTGAAGGATTTGAGATTTATGATCGAAAATCTCATGTATGCAGGTTGAAGAAAGCTCTCTATGGGTTGAAGCAAGCACCCCGAGCATGGTATAAGAGGATCGATAGCTACTTGATTAAGCTGGGATTCACTAGGAGTGAAGCCGATCCTAACCTTTACTTTAAGGTTAAAAGCCTCTCATACTGGTGTTGTATGTGGATGACCTCTTTGTAACAGGTGCAGACTCTCTCATTCACAAATGTAAGAGGGAGCTGGCTTCTGAATTTGAAATGAAGGACCAAGGTCTTGAAGTGTGGCAGAAGCCAAGGGAAATTTTCCTATCTCAAGGAAAATATGTGGTAAATATATTGGAAAGATTCGGTATGATGGACTGCAAGCCTGTGACTACCTCGAGGATCTTAACTTTTAGAAGTTATATGGTAGTGATGTCGGACCAGACTTGGGAAATGCCTCTGAGTTTCAAAAACTCATTCGCATTGATGTTCTTGGTGAACCTCCATCCGAACATATGTTTTGCAGTTAGCATTGTGAGCTCATATTTGGTTGAGCCTCACTGGATTGAAGCCAGGAATCTTCTGAGATGTCTTCAGGACACAATCTCTCATGGATTAAGATACACTGCCGGAGATGTGAGACTACTTGGATATACTGATGTTGATTGGCCAGGCAGTGTGGTGGACCGTAAGAGCACTTCCGGGTACTGTTTCACCTTGGGATCTGCTTCGATATCCTGGATGAGCAGGAAGCAGAAGTCGGTGGCTTTGAGCACCACCAAAGTAGGATATATTGTTGCTAGCATAACCTCATGTGAGGCAGTCTGGTTGCGAAAGCTCTTTAGTGAGTTGTTTGGATTTACATTGGATACCACTGTGATTCTCTGTAACAACCAGAGGTGGGATTCGATTATTGAGGAATCCCGTATTCATCAATTGCTCCAGCAGATAGACATCATCTGGGATATGGTAAGTCGATGAGAAAGGAAGCTCCATCACATTAAGATGATGTACAGGTTGATACACCTTTTCAAAGCCCCGAGGAAAGATCTAATCTGTGATTTTCCCAAACGACTTGGAGTCGGCAAGAAACCCTTGTACAAGGGTCCTGCATGTTGCATACATTGAGCTCTGGGAGCTCTAAGGGCTTGCGGTTCCTACTGGAGCAACATATGACCACAGGGTGACTCACCCTCCCCTGGTGGTGCACACTAGAACAAGATGATTCACTCTCTTGTGGGACAAGATGATTCGCTCTCTTGTGGAACAGGATGATTCGCTCTCCTGTGTAGCAGGATGATTAGTTCTCCTGTGAGGCCTGGATTGATGTGTTCTCCATGGCAGCCTGGATTGATGTGTTCTCCATGGTAATTGTAGCAGGATTGATGTGTTCTCCTATGAGGCCTGGATTGATGTGTTCTCCATGGAAATTTTAGCAGGATTGATGTGTTCTCCTGTGAGGCCTGGATTGATGTGTTCTCCATGGAAATTGTAACTGGATTGATGTGTTCTCCTGTGAGGACAAGATTGATTAGTTCTCCTGTCGAGGCATCCTACCCATGCAGTCTGGGACTCATGGGAAGTACCTCTCATCTGATCAATGAGTAGGGAAATGAAGTTAGGGACCATAGTAGTACCGATGGACGCATCGTTGTAACTACCGTACTCCCTATGCTAGGATGACCTCCATTGATCTGGGATCAATGATACTGGTCTGTGACCAGTGGTAGGAGTGTACCATACTATGACGCTGACTTCGGGTCGGTTGAGACTGGTCTGGGATCAGTGGTACATACTCCGAGACTGACTTTGAGTCAGTGGAGGATGATATTGGTCTGGGACCATTGGAGTTGTACTCACTGTGACGCTGACTTTGAGTTGGTTGAGACTGGTCTGGGACCAGTGGTACATACTCTGAGACTGACTTTGAGTCAGTATGATACATCCTCGATCATTTCTTCTTCTTCATAATTCGGACAAAAGCAGAGTAGAACAGAACAATGCAAGAGCAGAGCAGAACAAAACAAAACAATATAGATCAGTGCAGGGCAGAACAAGACAAAGCAGAATAGGAAAAATAGAGCAGAGCAGGGCAAGGGTCAGGTTGTACAAGGTAGTGCATTTGATGGATGAATAGTAACGACCGATAGACAGATTGCAGATGAAGTTCACCATGGTTGAGAGGGAGTGTTAAAATTGGCAACCAGGGCAAAACTTCATGTGGGTCATCTTATTCATGGCTAATAATATTTTTATTAGAATCCTCTCGTCGAGAGTTGTAGGATTGATATAAAGTTCATCCAATTCCGATAAGTATTCATGGAGATATGAATTTATTTTGATTATGGAATTATTATCAAGCCGACCTACAACTCATGTAGGCTCAGAAGCCCAACAGTCGCATCTATTCACCCACCAACGTTGTGTATAAATATAAGAGGACTTCCTCATTTGGACTCACTCATCTCATCACATCTCTTTCTCTCTACTGCGCAGATATGAGTCTCTTCTCTACTGCGCTGAAATGGGTCTCTCTCTCTCACACATGTGAAGCCGGAAGCTGTTGAATTTGAAGTTGCAACTGCAGAAGTAAAGATTGACTTGCGTGGCCTAGAAGATCTCCTCTTTGGAACTGCACTGTAGGTTCATCTGAACCTCCTTTGAAAGCCGCAACTTTTGGTGGTGGAATGAAGTCAATCCGACGAACGGTTTGCAAGATATCGACTGCCCTAGTTTGAAGCCAGAAACTATTGAAACTGAAGTTGCAACTGCAGAAGTAAAGATTGACTTGCGTGGCCTAGAAGATCTCCTCATCTGAACTATGTTGTAGGTTCATCTGAACCTCCTCTGGAAGCCGAAACTTTTGGTGGTGTAATGAAGTCAATCCGACGGTCGGTTTGTGAGATATGGTCTGCCCTAGTTTGATAATGAAGTTGCTAATGCTGATGCTACTGATCTAGGGTTTGCTACTGCTGATATGAATCAGATTTATTGTACTATTTCTCTCTGCTGAATTATTGAAGATAAAAGAATATTTGATCAAAGGGTTTCCCCACACATTGTGGGGTTTGTCCCTGGCTAGCCGCCACATCTTGTGTCTCTTGTCTTGGCTTCTTTTCTGTCGATCATTTAATGTTCTATCTGCACTTTACTTTATGTACGTGTGATTGCTAATCTTTGGAATATAATAAGGAAAAGAAGTAAATTGTTATAAGAATAGAACATACCATAACTTAGCATATCTGTTGTTAAGTATGTACCAGGTCTGAAAAAGAATCTTGTGTCTGTTGCTATGCTAGAAGATAAAGGCTATGATGTAGTCTTTAGTAAAGGAAAAGTGTTCCTGAGGCATATCGGCACCAGACAAACCAAGCAAATTGGGATTCGAGTAAAGAATCTCTACAAGCTAGAGGTAGATGACTATGCTACACTGAGTTCCAAAGCAGAGGTGGTGCAAAGCCAAGATGTTGGCGAGCTGTGGCATAGGAGACTGGGCCACTTGCATCACGGGGCCTTGAAGATCATGCAGCAAATTTCTACCAGCTTACCCAAGGGAAAACTGGAGCAAACAGATACATGCAAAGGATGCACCCTGGGTAAGTATGTGAAATCTTCCTTTTAGGATCGAGATAGTAGAGCTAGAGCAATCCTGGAGCGAGTTCACTCAGATGTATGTGGACCATTCTCTACAGCCTCCACTGCTAAGCAAAGGTACTATGTTATTTTTATTGATGATTTTTCTCGTAGATGTTGGATCTACTTTATGCAAAAGAAGGATCAGACCTTCTTGAGGTTTTGTGAGTTTAAAGCCTTGGCAAAGAAAGAATCTGGAAAGAAAGTAAAAGCCTTGCGTAGCGACAATGGTGGAGAGTATGCTTCCTAGCAGTTTAAAGACTTTTGCGTTGTAGAAGGAATTAAAAGGGAACTGACGGCACCCCATAACCCACAACAGAATGGGGTGGCCGAAAGGAAGAACAGATCTATTGTGGGAGTAGCTCGAGTGATGTTGCATGACCCAATCCTACCACTTCATCTGTGCACTGAGGCATGCAACATAGCAGTGTATCTTCAGAACAGAAGTCCTCATCGTATCTTGGGGATGAAGACACCTATGGAGGCTTTTTCGCGCAAGCGACCAGATGTGAGTCACTTCCACATCTTTGGATTATCAGTTTACTATCATGTGACCAAAGATGCTCAGAAGAAGCTAGACCTAACAGCTGAGTTGGGGATATTTGTGGGGTACACAAATACACCCCACAACTATCATGTGTTTCTGCCTACCAGTCAGAGGACCGTAGTGCGCAGGGATCTGAAGTTCAACGAGCAGAGAGCCATGCGAGTGTCACTTGAGAGGGAGCTCAAGTTGCATGGTGATGAGGAACTGTTAGTTCCAAAGGAGGAGGAGCCTCTTAATGATGTGTATCATCCACATGCAGAGGATCCGGTAGTGGAGACCACCACTTCTGGAGAGTCTTCCAGAGATGAGAGGAAACGCTCACAGGAAGCTAACAGATTGATGCTAGATACAAGAGAGAATTTGGGGCAGCCATCCTCAGCGCAAACAGAGGAGATCTCCCGAGAGATACACTGGCTACATGGCCCTGGTTGGGGAGTGTGTAGCAACCGAACCTTCTTCTTTTCAGGAGGCAGTGCAGCAACCAGTCTGGGCTGATGCAATGGTAGAAGAGTACAATTCTATCATATGGAACAGTGTGAGTGATGTTGTCCCTAGACCTGGCGACAAGTCAGTGGTTAGTTCCCGATGGCTTTACAAGGTAAAGCAGGTAGCTGATGGTAGTGTTGAGAAACACAAGGTAAGGTTTGTTGCCCGAGGTTTCTCACAGGTTGAGGGGATCAACTACGATGAGACCTTTGCTCCCGTAGCAAGGTACTCATCTATCAAATCGATGCTAGCTCTATCAGCTCAGATGGGTTGGAAGATCCATCAGATGGATGTGAAGACAACATTCCTCAATGGGAAGATTGAGGAAGAGGTATACATTGAGCAGCCCGAAGGATTTGAGACCTTCGATCGCAAGTCGCATGTCTGCTGACTCAAGCAAGCATTGTATGGGCTAAAGCAAGCACCCTGTGCTTGGTATACCAGGATCAGTAGCTATTTCACTGGGTTGGGCTTCAGTAAGAGTGAAGGAGATGCAAACCTATACCACATCATGGTAGATGGTAAGCCATTGATTATTATACTTTATGTCGATGATCTGATTTTGACAAGTGATGACTAGCTGATACAGTCTTGTAAGGAGGACCTTGCAAGAGAGTTCGAGATGAAGGACATGGGCCTCATGCACTACTTTCTAGGCATGGAAGTGTGGCAGAAAGATGGGGAAGTATTTGTGTCTTAAGGCAAGTATGCCAATGAGATAATTAGGCTCTTTCACATGGAGAAGTGTAAGCCCATGCAGACTCCTCTAGCTGGGAACTGGAGGAAGGAGGATGCTACTTCAAGTGAGGTAGTAGCTGCTACTGTTTATCAGCAGCTGGTGCGTTCACTTATGTATTTAGTGAACACACAAACCGACTTATGCTTTGCGGTGAACCAGCTGAGTCAAGCTATGGTTCAGCCTACCAAGCTATTTTGGAAGACAGCAAAGCATGTGCTGAGATATCTCAGAGGCACTACACAATATGGATTGTGGTATATACAGACAAAGGGAGTGAAGGGCTTCACGGATGCGGATTGGGCACGTAGTCCATAAGACTGGAAGAGCACTTCTGGAGGAATCTTCAACCTTGGTTCAGCTACAATTTCTTGGTATAGCAGGAAACAAAGATCAGTTGCACTTAGCTCAACAGAGGCTGAATACATGGCTGCCAGTCAAGCAGCATGCGAGGCCATTTGGATGTGGAAGATTCTAGTGGGATTGTTCGATCAGATGATGGATCCTACAGTGATATACTGTGATAATCAAAGTTGCATAAATCTCTCTGAGAATCTAGGTTTTCATGACAGGGGTAGGTTTTAACCCTGTACAGAAATTACCTGCATACGAATTCTTAAACAAAGAAAATAAACAATGCGAGAGCATAACCCATAAAACACATATGCACAAAGATTTTTCCCTGGATCCCAAAACTGGGACTACCAGCTTGATTTTTCATTATGTTCCTTTCAATGTTACAATACATATTTATACATGCCGAAGCATCCAATACCATGGACCGAAAACCATCGCGTCCAATACCATGGACCGAAAACCATCGCGTCCAAAAAACATGTGCGAAAATCATGCACAAAACCATAGGTGGGTCCGCCTAACCTAACATATGGTCCAAAACCAAAATTTTCCGAGGCGCTGCCCCGGACCCCATAAAGTGGGGTTACGGGTGCCCTTCAAACCCCCTATTAACTACGTGGAAAGAATATAACACAACCCAACAATCTCCCACTTGTTGTTTCCTTTCCACAGGGGGCCACAGGAGAGATTAGTCAATTTTTCAGCCCTGAGATTCCCATTTCTTCTCTACACCAAGAGAACTTCTCAGAGCTCACAGATTTTGTCAATGCATCTACAGTATTCTTCAAAGTGTCCACCTTTACCAGCAACACCTTTCTGTCTTCTATTATATCCCTCACAAAGTGATACTGAACATCAATGTGCTTTGTCTTTGAATGATAAGCAGGGTTCTTTGCCAAGAAAATTGCACTTTGGCTGTCACAGTCTATTCTTATAGCTACCTGTACTAACCCCATACTTGAACACAATCTCTGCAACCAAACTGCTTCCTTGCTTGCATGAGTGGCTGCCATGTATTCTGCCTCTGTAGTTGATAGTGCCACTACAGATTGTTTCTTACTCATCCAACTGACTGCACCTCCAAATAGGTTAAACACATACCCACTTGTAGATCTTCTCTGATCCAGATCTCCAACCCAGTCTGCATCAACAAAGCCATGAATATCCAACACTCTGTCCAATCCTGGTCTTCCTTGGTAGCACAAACCATAATCACTAGTGCCACGCAAATACCTGAAAACCCGCTTCACTGCTGTCAAGTGCTCCTTCCCAGGTTTTGACATAAACCTGCTCAATACTCCCACTGCATGTGCAATGTTTGGTCTAGTACAGACCATTGCATACATCAGGCTACCCACTGCACTTGCATATGGAACACGGGACATGTCCTCTTCCTCTTCTTGTGTCTTGGGACACTGTTCAGCAGATAACCTCACACCTATAGGAATAGGAACCTTCACCGGTTTACTATCCTGCATATTAAACCTCTGGAGTATTGTCTCGACATACTTCCTCTGGTTTAACCAGAGCTTCCTCTTTTACCGATCTCTTTTAATTTCCATGCCCAAAATATAGTTTGCAGCACCAAGATCTTTCATGTCGAATTTGGAGGACAATTGGGTCTTCAAATCCTGGATAATTTCTTTGTCATTTCCAACCAGCAACATATCATCCACATACAAGACCAGATAAATAATACGGTCACCAATTAATTTAAAATACACACAATGATCTGCTTTGCTTCTGGTGAAGCCAAGTCCCCGTATAAATGTATCAAATTTCTGATACCACATCCTTGGTGACTGTTTTAACCCATACAAAGACTTCTTTAACTTGCATACCAGTTCTTTCTTACCCTTCACCGCAAAGCCTTCAGGTTGCTTCATGTAGATTTCCTTTTCCAAATCCCCGTGAAGAAATGTTGTCTTCACATCCATCTGTTCTACCTCAAAATCAAAAGCAGCAGCAACAGATAAAAGTAATCTAATAGAAGTTACCTTGGCAATAGGAGAAAAAATATCACCAAAATCAATTCCCGGCACCTGGGAATAACCTTTTGCAAACAACCGAGCTTTGTATTTCTCCACCTTTCCTTCTGCATTTGTCTTCTTCTTGAACACCCATTTGCTGCCAATGGGTTTCCTTCCAGCCGGCAACTCCACCAGATCCCAAGCCTCATTTTTGTGCAAAGATGCCATTTCATCGACCATGGCCTCTTTCCAGAGTTTTCCATCCTCTGAATCCACTGCTTCCTTCACAGTTCTGGGATCATTATCAGTAACAGACAAAGCAAAATTTGAATTGAAAGCAGATGGACTATACCTTTCTGGCTGCCTTCTTTCTCGAACTGATCTTCTCACAGCCGGAGTTTGTGGCTCTTCATCTTCTGATTCCTCCTCTGCTGCAGAGTCTGATTCTTCCTCCTTTGGCTCAAACTCTATCTTCTCTGGTTCCTTTGGTTGGACTTCATGTTGAATAACATCTTTTACCTCTCTGAACAACACATCTCGGCTGTACACAACCTTCTGTGTGACTGGGTTCCAAAGCTTATAACCCTTTAAACCATCCTTATACCCAATAAAGATGCACTTTTCAGATTTACTATCCAACTTGGTTCGTTTCTCCTTTGGAACATGTACATATGCATCACATCCAAATACCCTTAGATGTGAAAGAGAGGGTTGCTTACCAGTCCATACTTCTTGTGGAGTCTTATCCTCCAACGCTGATGAAGGTGATCTGTTGATCAGGTAACATGCAGTATCCATCGCCTCTACCCAGAATTCCTGTCCTAACCCGGCACCACTGAGCATGCTTCTTGCCCTTTCCATCAACGTCTTGTTCATTCTTTCTGCGACTCCATTTTGCTGAGGTGTATATGGAGTAGTCTTCTGCCGTGATATACCACACTTCTTACAAAATTCTTCAAATTCCTTGCTACAAAATTCTC
Organism: Pinus tabuliformis; assembly: GCA_031772625.1. NCBI lineage: Eukaryota > Viridiplantae > Streptophyta > Pinopsida > Pinales > Pinaceae > Pinus > Pinus tabuliformis. Next base: position 241,170,164 of record CM062808.1, on the reverse strand, counting down.
CACCATTATCTGTTCTCAGCACCTTTATCTTCTTCTCTGACTGATTTTCCACTAGAGCCTTAAATTCTTTAAACCTGTCAAAGACTTCAGATTTCTTCTTAAGAAAATATATCCATGTATTCCTTGAGAAGTCATCTATGAATGATACATAGTACACAGACTTACCCAGTGATGGAACCTTCACAAGTCCAAACACATCACTGTGCACAAGCTCTAATATCTGTTTCGTCCTCTTACCACCAGAGGGGAAACTCACCCGATTCTGCTTCCCATATACACAATTTTCACAGAAATCAAAATCCAGAGAGCTATTATTCATACCTTCTACCATACCTTTACCATGAAGTATTCGAAGGCCCTTATCTCCAATATGTCCAAGCCTTTGATGCCACAACATGGTCTTCTCTCCAGAGACCACTAGATTCTCTACTCCATTTTCAGGAACCATAGAACTATTGCACCCATCAACAACAGTGCTACCTTGCAGCTTGTACAGAGTTCCAATCCGAACTCCCCACATTAATATCAGTGCTCCTCGAGCCATCTTGCAGGTATCTTTCTCGAACACCGTCTTTACACCTGCATCATCCAACTTGCTTACAGAAATCAGATTTCTGGCCAATGCAGGAATATGTAGAACACCCGGAAGTGTTCTAACCCTTCCACCTTGCAACTTCAACTTTACTTTTCCCCGACCAATGATTCTAGCCTTCCTATCATTTCCTAAGAAGACATCACCACCATCGTATTTCTCATACTCGCAGAACCACTCTCTATGGGGAGTGAAGTGAAAGGATGCACCTGAGTCAATCAACCATGCCTCATGATCTACATGTGTACTTGAAGAAGCCAAGTACACATCCCCACCTTCATCTGAGGTGGTTTTCGCCTCTGCAGAAGGAGCATCATCAGATCCCTTTCCTTTATCAGGAGCTTTAGATTTACAATCCCTTCTGAAGTGCCCTTCCTTTCCGCATTTCTAGCACACCACCTTTGTAGGTTTTCCTGGAGATTTAGATCTCCCTCTAGATTTAGATCTCCCACTCGATGACTTATTTTTGTTTCTGTTCTGGGATCGTCCTCGTACAGACAAGGCATCATCATTCTAGTTGTCCATATTTTTCCGTCTCATCTCCTCCGTCAGCAAGGCTAAGACTATTTCATCAAACTGCAAAGCAGTTGCATTGCTACCTATTGCAATAACCAGACTATCCCACGAATCTGGTAGAGAACACAACAGACTGATGCACTTATCTTCATCTGAAATTTTAATATCAACAGATAATAACTGACTTACCACAGTATTAAACGCATTCAGATGCTCTGTCACCGAATCTCCATCTTTCATCCTCAGGTTATACAGCTTTTTCCGCAGGAACAATTTATTCACCAGAGACTTAGATTGGTACAAAGTCCCTAACTTGACCCACAAAGCCTTTGCCGTAGCTTCCCCTGATACATTCAGCAATACTGAATCCGAGACACACAATCGTATTGTGCTCTTTGCCTTCTGATCCAACTTCTTCCATTCTTCATCGGTCACTCCCGATGGTTTAGTACCCGGATCTACCGCGATCCACTGATCTTTATCCACCAACAGATCCTCCATCTTGAGTTTCCACAACTCAAAATTCTGACCATTGAACTTCTCAATCTCTATCTTTCCACTGCTCGCCATCTTCTTTCACTACCAGAATCGATCTCGCAGATCTCCCACTGAACAGGGTCTACCACAGGCCCGAGCGAAACCCCTCAGCAACAAAGGCGTCCCCTTGAAGCCAAAACAGCTCTGATACCAAATGTAGGTTTTAACCCTGTACAGAAATTACCTGCATACGAATTCTTAAACAAACAAAATAAACAATGCGAGAGCATAACCCATAAAACACATATGCACAGAGATTTTTCCCTGGATCCCAAAACCGGGACTACCAGCTTGATTTTTCATTATGTTCCTTTCAATGTTACAATACATATTTATACATGCCGAAGCATCCAATACCATGGACCGAAAACCATCGCCTCCAATACCATGGACCGAAAACCATCGCGTCCAAAAAACATGTGCGAAAATCATGCACAAAACCATAGGTGGGTCCGCCCAACCTAACATATGGTCCAAAACCAAAATTTTCCGGGGCGCTGCCCCCGGACCCCATAAAGTGGGGTTACGGGTGCCCTTCAAACCCCCTATTAACTACGTGGAAAGAATATAACACAACCCAACAACAGGTCCAAGCATATAGATATTCGTTACCATCATCTATGGACTGTGTGGTCAAGAGGATCATGATGTTGCAGTATGTTTCGACCGAGGAGCAGGATGCAGATATTTTGACAAAGGCATTGTCAAAAATGCAAGTTCGAGTTCCACAAAGATAGGATTGGGGTTACTGATAATCCCTTTCTTGTTGAGAGGGAGTGTTGAAAAGTGTGCAACAAGAAATGCTATAAATAGCTCGGTTATAAATAGTTGTTCAGCTATTGGAGATCTTAGCAACAATGGGTGAAAAGTGAAAGTGCTAAAAATAGATTTTCTAAAAATAGCATTTCGATATCCCTTCTTATTTAGTTAGTCCCTGGACTAAACATAGGAAGTAAAATTTGAATTTGATATCAACAGCAGTTTGAAAATTAATTAATTAATTCATCTTGAGTTAATTAGTTAAGGAAAATCAAACTTGAAGTCTATGTGAGGACATGCAACAATTTCTCCTTTGATTGAGGAATTTATCCATCAGTTAAAGAGATAAGGATGAGTTGTAATATTGAGTTGTAATCAGTTGACTTAGTTTAACTTAGTCAAGTCCAGTTAGATTAATTTAATAGTTTTTTAAATTAATGAGAGTTCAGTTAGTTAATGCTTGCATGCATGTAACTACTTTATTTCAGATAACTGAGTATTCACTCATGGATAACTCATGCATGTCAGTTAAGTCAGAGACCCAGTTGAGATCAGATGGAGGGACAGTTTACTATCAGTTGCTAGGATATTCCTTGGTGAATATTCCTTGCATGCAGAAGGAATATTATTCCTCATGGATTGCACAGTTGGACCTGAGGTTACAGTGATTGTAATGAGGCCAATTCACACATGTGATATCATTGGACCCCAATCAAAACTACGCGAGGAAATAGGAGGCTTGGAGGGCTTGAGGAATATATATTCTGTCTATTGAGTCTATGAGCTGTATTTTTTGAGTGCAGAGAGAGCAGGATAGCTTGAGAGCTGATTCCTTTTGTAACTTGAACAAAATTTCCACTTGTATGATAATACAGAGTTGGGGTTTTAGGCTAGTGCTTTCCCCAGTGATATATCTTCTGTTTTATGGTTGTTTACTTCTCATTCTCAGTTATATCTATTCATGCTTGATGATGCTCATATATGTTTAAGCTTCTGCAAAGTTTATGGTAGAAGTAGATCTAGTATTATGCTTTAGGACATTGCATATATCAGGTGATCTACAGTGAAAATTCTACATCGTGCTCATGTTAGGCATGTGATGTTATGTACATGTTGTATTGTGTACACATTGTATAGATGGTGCAGTGTACATATGGCATTGTGTACACGTTGTACAGGTGGTTTCGTGTACATGTGATGTTTTGCACACATTGTGCAAGTGTTGTGGTGTACAAGTGGTACTATGTATCTATTGTACATATGGAACCGGTGTACATATGAGATTATGTGCATGTCGTATATGTTGTGTTGTGTACATGCGGTACTATCTGTATGTACACATGCTGGAGGAGAAGGCACTGGGTGTTTGCAGAGTGTGTCAACCAATCTGAGGTGTGTACGGAATAAGGAAAAAGGTGGAAGATAAGGATTGATTAAAGGATAAGTATCAATATTTTACTTCGGTTTTATTATGCATGTGATTTATGATTATGGTCTATGATGATTACATGTGATTTAGGATTCTGGTTTATGATGGTTACATATGATTTATGATTTTGATGGTTTTTTTTTGAGCTAATGTGATGTGATATATTTATACATGTTGATTTGGTCAAATATGTTAGTTTGACTTGTTGTGACAGGAAGGGAATAGGATTGCAAGTGTACCTTATTGACAAACTAGCAATGAGGTATGATTTGAGGATATTTCAATTTATTTGAATGTAATGGAAATTATGTTTGTGGAATAGGAATTCATGAACATGCCCGGTTGAGTGGTCGAAATTGACTGCAAGTATTGGTAGAAACAAAAAAAGGATTGGAACATTCAACAGTATGTGGGTAAAACACTTCAGGAGCAGGGCCATTATGGGACACTGGTACCCAATAGTGTCCATCGATTTCCAAGAGCATGCTACGACCAGTATGATGGTTTGAGGCAGGTATATGCCTTGGTTGTTGATCTTCCTATGTGAGGAAGCCTTGCCAAGGGATGGATCGCCCGAGATAGGGGACTCCGTAGAACTTGTAATGTGAGTGACTTCACAGAAGGGGGTGACTGGATTTCCTGAGGAAATGTGTATCAGAGAAGAGAAGGTCACATATATATTTGTTTTGATCATTAGCATTATCAAATGGAATCAAACGCATACTGGGAGTGCGCCCTGGAAAAATGAGCCGGTAATTGTTCATTGAGAGGACAAGTGGCGCAGGATTATAGCGCTATACATTGTATGCATATTTGACTGTGACAGTGGATTCTAGACTTCCTAGGAAGGAGGTGAATCCTGGTATTACCTTGAGGGTGGAGGTGTGATCCTCTGGAATCCCTCGTTGATTGATACGGGCATCGTATCCTTTTCTTTTTTGGTTTAGAAAATGTGCATATGTGTATATGTTGTTATTGTAAATATCGTAATGAGTTGTGTTATAAAGCTCCAGTATAAAGTATGGTTGTTATTTGATCATGTTGTCATGATGTTTTTCTATTAAGCAGGTCATTCATTGTAAATATTCCAACGAGCTAAGTTATAAAGCTCCATACGAAGTATGTTTGTTTTTCAGTAGTTTTGATGAGTTCATGTTGTGGTTTAACATCATGGACAGTGTTCCCCAAAGGGGGGGGGGGGTTCTGTAATAGCCCTGGTGAAAAATTCATGTAATAAAAGTTAATAAAGGCAAAAAATAAGAATACGAGTAAGGGACACTTATTCCAAGCTGAATGTTGGGCAAAGATATCCTAGTGGGCATCACCGGATGTGTGTTTTGGCTAAGGAAAATTGGAAAAGGCATTAAAAGGAAAAAAATCACTTTTGGCACATTTATTTATGAAAATAAAGGAAATTAGGAGAAAAGTAAGGTGAAATGTCATAGGTTGCATGAGAGGAGGAAATTGAAGGAGAATAATGGAAAATGAAGAAAATAGAGGCCTCATTAATAAAAAGGCTTCTGAGGATCAGTTGGCAAGATCTTAGCTCAAGCTTATTTAGTGTAACCTTTTGTCAGTTCAAGTTTGGAGCTCTCTCATTATTCTATCTCACTCTTGGTCACTTAAAGTTTTCTTGGAGCAATCTAGTTTGGAGAAAGGAAAGGAAAGAAAGAAAATAAAAGGAAAAGAAAGCAAGGATCAAGGAAAGGGAAGCATGACTCAAGCAGATTCAACAGGAATACTTGCAGGTAACCTTTTGAATGTGTGATCTCCTAGCTGGTTTGGACATGCATGGCTTTGCATGTCAATGTATGGTTCTCTTGTTGTTGGTGGCATGGTTTTGTTAGGTTATGACAATGGATTTCAGCCTAGCCTAGCCTTTTTCCAGATGCCATGGTATTTTTGGATGTTTATTTCGGTTTTTGAGCTTTGATTTTCCAGATGGATTTTGAAATCCGGGGTGGAGGTAGTCTCAAGTTCCATTCCCAAAGGCCTAGGAATCCCTTGACCGGTTTCGGCGAGATACACGGTAAATCCTGAGGGAGAAGTCTGGGTTTAGGGCCTAGTGATCAGGTTTTAGATTGCAGTCAATCTTGAGAGATTGGTCTCAGTTTAGGGCCTAGTGATCCGATTTGGATTGCGTAAAGCCTGAAAGACAAGGAGACAGAAAATTCCTGAAGGATAGTGATGGATTCTGGATGGCATTCCAAGTTTTGTTTGGTTGTGATCAAAGCACACGTTTTGGTGTAATCATGGTTTGATTAGGGTGGAGGTGGTTTAACCTCTAGATTCCCTTGGTTGTTCTTGGATTGGTTATTCTATGAGATCCCACATTCATGCTTGGAATATGGCACGGGGTTGACTGGCTGAAAGAGTGATTTGGTTCATCCATGTCTATGGTCAGTTGCTACGTGGAAGTCCCGAATCTAGTCAGATTTGCCTATGATTAATAAAAGCTAAGTTCCCTTAATTTTTCACTGATTTATATGTGGATTTAATGGTTTCCATATCTCTTATATTTATATGGTTTTATGTTGGTTATAAGCATGGTTGGATGCTTGGTTTATGTCATGGTTATTTCGTATGTTTACTTATAAATATTAAATGGATGGATGCAAGAGCTAATTGATGATGTAGTAGTTCAATGGAGAAGGAGGTGATCCTTTTGGTTATGTTTCATAAGTTCTTTCAGTTTTTTATGCTATGTCTTGTATCCTCGCCCTGTAGGTTGCATTGATGCCAAGTGTTTGACAGAATGTCACTCCCAGTTGGGGATGCTCATGCCTAGTTTTGAGGGTGATTTTTGATTCATCAACATTTTTATCATGTTTTTAATTAATTTTGGGAGTTACAACAAGTTCTAGGAAGAGGCCAAGATTCTGGGCTAGAAAATTGGCTTAATTCCTGGGGTTGCTAGCATAGAACTAGCAATTTTGGTTCACATTTGCTAGCAGGGATGCTTGTGAGAGTGAATTTGGGTTTTTGGTCACTCCCTTGCCCATAGCATGAGAGTGACTATGGCCTAAGAGCTGCAAAATAACAGTGGGACCCAAGGACAAGTTGTTTGAGTGGCTAACTTGTCTCCTGTGGGTTCCGTTGATGATGGTGGATGATCGTACGTGATGTTTCGTCGATTCCACTTCCTTAAGGTGACATAGGAGGTTGAATCTGATTATAGTAGAATCTCTCCTCATGTTTACCCAGGTTGGCATGGTTACTTTGGGTATACATGGTATGAGGGTGTTACACATCGCACGGGTTGGAGCCTATAAATCAAGGGTTTGGAGCCTCCTTCTATTGGAGCTGAAAACTTGATGAAATTATTTTTGAAGACAAATATTAAGAAGCGTTCAGTGGTTTTTGACCTAAAGGGGGTTTTCCACCTAAAAATATCTATGTCTATTTCCTTGATTATTGTGCATTATTGAATTGTGTTATTTACTATTTATATTGATGAAATATTAAAGATAATCAATGCTTTGAAAGATCAAAAATACTAATTGATAAGAAATATTAATTCACCCCCCTCTAAGTATTTCCAACAATTGCATAAAAGTAAAATTTGCAAACACAATCACGGTTATTGCAATCACTTTCATAACCTCCACCCATTGTTATTGAAATCATTGTCATCATCTACAACCACTATCATGAACAATGTCATAAACTCTCGTGTAAACCATTGTCACTGGTTGTCATGTTGTTTTCTATAATCCACTTCAACTTATCCATCAATTTGGTCACACATAACCCTTCTCGAAACCTATTTTCACCATGTATTCAAAACCACTACATTCTTCTCAAAGACGTTCAAAACATGCAAAAGAGATTATGACCATAAAATAAGTGTCGACAAGACATTACATGCCCTTAGTTGCATCCATATCTAAGTATTGATGACCCAGCATCTTTCGTAATCCAATTTGGACCAATATTGCCCCTAGAAAATCATAAAAACTATATAAAAATATATAATAAACTAAAGATTCTACAAAATACCCTTTTGTGGGTGCACTTCCACAGAATGTCTCTACTCTAGATATCAATGGGTGGAGGTAAAACCCGTGACCTGGGGGTCCCCACTAGAATTCAATAACAATTGTGTTGTTGGGTGTTTCCTGCAACACAACAATCACATTTCTTTTGTTTTAATAGGATCACCCTCAATGAGAAGAGGGCTTGGATAGCCCTCATGGATTTTCAATGTGCCATAGACCTAGAATGACATCTAACGTGGCTTTAGCTCTTGTTACAATTAATTTTTGTATCAATGTTCAGGGTCAGTGCTCTGTCTACATATCACTATGTAGCCTGACCCTACCAACTATTTGTCGTCACATGTATATATGTACACTATCAATGATTCCAATCACCTCAGCCAAGCCTTGGTTAGATTTGGCTACACCTCCACTAAGATAGTGGATTCTGCTATGTCTTGTGATATCATAAGCATGCCAAATTTCCATCAACCATAGAGGTATAAAAACCAAGACTTCATTTTGCAATATCCATCGGGATAAATTAAAACTGGAATGGAAAAAATTCCATTGTTAAAGAACCAAACCAAAGGGCGACCCAACTTCAAATCTCGGGCTTATCCTTCGATTTCAACCTTGAGACTTATGTTCTTCACCAGTGCATCTTGTGGAGGTTTTAGTCACATGTATATATAGTTTCCTTGTGGTCCAAAAATATAAAAGGCCAACCATGGGATAGCAAAGAATACACCTCAGGTCACGGACAAAGATTCAACCACATGACCTTGAATAATGTTTAAGTGATAATGAGACTTGGCCCCTTTAACTATATGTCCATTCCATATGACCATGTCATAAGGGTCCCTAGTCATCCACATGATGATGTCATCATTCCATATGGCATGCAGTGAGTGGTGCCACCTGTCACTCATTTAGCCTTTCCACCAACCAAAACATGACACGTGTCCTTGCCACATGTCACAGCTTGGTGATGCCACATCACTATGATGATATTGTTTGCTAACATGTCATGTTGATGGTTTTGTTGACTGTGTGAAAGAGCCATGTGTCAGTCATAAAAGGGTCCACATCATTGTGATATGAAATGCTACCACATATCATTCTTGGGTTGATAGGTGAGGTTAAACATCATGCAACTTTAGACCACATCTACCATTCAATCATTTAACGTTGTTGTCGAATCTGTTTGATCTATGAGAGTTATGTGGCATTTAATAGTGTTAAAAGTCATGCATGTTTGCTAAAGATCCATTGTTGATCAAAATGTTGAACTTTCGATCCACCCAAAAGCTACACAATTTTTAACAAATTTCGTGTCAGGGGTCTTTGCACTATATTTTAGATCCTCTACTTAAAATTGAACTTCAAATTTCCATAACTTCTCATCCAAGAGGAATTTTTCCTAAAAGGATATATTGTTGGAAAAGTATCGATGAGACCTACACAACCACATAGTTTATAGGATCATTTGGACATCATACATACATTAAAAACTTAAATAACTTCAAGCACCTTCAACTTCACTTGATGAGAATCTATAAGAGGTTTATCTATGATATTTATTCATAGAGAGTCTTGTTGTTTCCTTAGGAATCATCAATGATAATATTGTTGTCTCATACATCAAATTTATCATCAATGACATCCTTTTTTCATCAATGGAAACACAATGTGCAACACAAGATTTGAAAGCAGAAGTAGAGGTTGCATTAAAGGAAAATATATAAGTATAAAGTGCATGTACATGAGAAGAAGTGTTAGAAGAAGAATCAAGATTGATGTTGTGCTTCTGCTACTTCCAAGTCCTCCATTTTTTAAAACAATTTCACTATAGATGTCCTTATTTCCCATAATAATTGTAATGTTTGTGTCTTCTTACTCTTTGATTTTGCGCCTTTGTCATCATTGGGAGTAGAAGTTGGTTGAGAGGGTTTGGAGCCCTTATTTTTCTTGTGGTTTCGAGGATGTTTCTTCTTTGGATGCTTAGTTTCATCTCTCTTTCGGGCCAATATAGCCTTGCTAGACATACCTGTAAAATTGCTCCAATATGTCGCGATCTTGTCTTGTTCTATAATCAAATAGTTGCAAAAATATTCAAGATATTTTTTTAGGGGTAGTCCACAAATTTTCTTTAGTGCCATAAAATGTAGATACAAAAAATAATATGTAGAACGAAGCGTGGAAGGAATAATATATATGCAATGTCCATCTTCTAGTTCAACTTGACAGTCTTTAAGTAAATGTCTAAGATTTTTAAACTTATACAAATAATATTCAATGTAAAATAAATCATTAGGAATTAAATTCAAACTAATTTCAAGTTGATGAGACCTAATAATATCAGGTTCACCAAATATATTTTTCAACTTTTCCAATACTTAATTTGGGTCATCGATTCATTGAAGATGAAATTGCAAATTAGGATTGAAAACCTAGAAGTAGAAAGTGCATGTACGTGAGAAGAAGTGTTAGAAGAAGAATCAAGATTGATGGTGTGCTTATGGTACTTCCATGTCCTCCTTTTTTTAAAACATTTGGACTCTACTTGTTCTTCTTTCCCATAATAATTGTAATGTTTATCTCTCTTCTTACTCTTTGATTTTTCTCCTTTGTCATCATCAGGAGTAGAATTTTGTTGAGAGGGTTTGGAACCCTTATTTTGCTTGTTGTTGTGAGGATTTTGTTTCTTTGGATGCTTGGTTTTATCTTACTGTTGGGACACTACGGCCTTTCTAGACGTACATGTAATTCTAATTGCTCCAATATGTAATAGCTTGCCTTTGTCTCTAATCAAATAGTTGTAAAAATATTCAAGAGAAGTTTTTTGATAGGAAGTCCATAAATTTTATTTAGTGGCATAAATTGTAGATACAAAAAAAGAATATGTAGAACCAAAATTGGAAAGAATAATATATATGCAATGTCCAACCTCTAGTTCAACTTGACAGTCTTCAAGTAAATGTCTAATTGTTTTAAACGTATATAAACAATATTCAATGCAAGAGAAATCAATAGGAATTACATTCATGATCTAATTTTCAAGTTTATGAGACCTAATAGTATTAGGTTCACCAAATATATTTTTCAACTTTTCCAATACTTAATTTGGGTCATAAATTCCTTGAATATGAAATTGCAAATTAGCCATTGAAAAAATAGAATTAGAAAGTGCATGTACATGAGAAGAAGTGTTAAAAGAAGAATCAAGATTGATGTTGTGCTTATGCTACTTCCAATTCCTCCATTTTTTAAAACATTTGGACAATAGATGTTCTTCTTTCCCATAATAATTGTAATGCTTATCACTCTTCTTACACTTTGATTTTTCTCCTTTATCGTCATCAAGAGTAGAAGTTGGTTGAGAGGGGTTGGAACCCTTATTCTGCTTGTTGTTGTGAGGATGTTTTCTTTGGATGCTTGGTTTTATCTTTTTTTGGGCCACTAGGGACTTTCTAGACATACTTGTAATTCTAATTGCTCCAATATGTAAGCGCTTATCTTGTTCTTTGAACAAATAGTTGCAAAAGTATTCAAGAGAAGTTTTTTGATAGGAAGTCCACAAAATTTCTTTGGTGGCATAAAATGTAGATACAAAAAAAGAATATGTAGAATCAAGCTTTGAAAGAATAATTTGTTATATGGAATCTACGACTGCGAATAGAAGTATCTTCCCTAGACCTAGTGGCCTAGTCTAGAACAATAGAAATCAAATGCTATAAAGTTATCCTTAGAGAAATTGGAGAATAGAAATATGCTTACTTGTGATCTGTAGCAAGCTCTTCTCTCCTCTTGGCTTATAAACGCCAAGCATAGCTATGATCGCTATAATTAGAACTTGCAGAAATAAATAACACAAGAGAAAGATCTACAACATCCATGTAGCATTATCCAATCACTGTATTCAATGGATCAACATAATATGGAAATATATTAATGTAAATTGTAACATAACACATATAGGAAAACAATATACTCTTTGTATTTATATGAAAGGGAGATATTTTACAACCAAAAGTGGAATTTGATCTTGTAGAGATCCCTCCAAGTTTATTTTTCCTTCGTTGCCACACTGTACACCTTAAAGCCACCCTAATGCATGGGGATGATAACTCTCTTATGATCAAAGCAACATCATAAGGGTATGATTGGTCTCCAAAATCCAAACCCTAACTTGTGGATGGCAATAAATATATATCAGAGGATGGTAGTTTAGGAATTCTTATCCATTTACCAATCTAGGCTTAAGATCCACTCTTGATGGGAGGATGAGCTCAAGGGATAAGAGGTGAAATCTCCAAGGTAGGATCATATAGGATTCAAAGTTCTTATCTAAGGTAAATGGTTGTAACAACTCCTGGAAGCTTCTGGAAGAGGAAGCTTTAGTATTCTTTTTATTTTTTCCTAAATTTATAGAATCAGCACACCCCAAACAAGGGAAAACTTGCTCTGATCAGAGCAGGTGTAGAACTGAGCAAATTGTTACTGAAAGCAGGTCCCTAAAGTTCCAGGGTGCGTTGGGCCTTAAAATCACTAGAATGAAGCAGTCAAGGTCAGAAACTTAGGGATTTGGAAGATTCATGCTTAGGGATTTGTTTAGGGATGATGACAAGGTGTTCATGGATGTTGATTGAACATGTTTGTAGTCCTATTGACTAGATGTGACAAAATTTCCAAAAACAGACTGCCCCCTTGTTATAGATCCATTTGGGCACATCACTCCCATCATTCAGATCAATACCATTAGGGCTCATCAAACTCTAATTCAGTTGCTACATGCCCTATACAAGTCACCATTTTGCATGCCTCCTTCCCTAAGAGTTTCTTGTCATGAAACCCTCCATAATTTCCTCCTTGAGGGACCAACGTAGCCTTGGACAGGGGTAAGTGCACTTTATTGCAAGTAGGCCCATGTCAGGGTGCTCTGCAGAGCACCTAGGCCCAGTTTGACCTGTGTTGGACGAGATTGAGCGAAATTCACATAGAGTTCTGGGAATATTCTTATCTTCTGGATCCATCTAGAAGATTCACACACTTATCATCTCCTATGAGCTTGAAATTGGATAGGGAATGAGTTAAGTAACCTCCTATCCTCTCATCCCTTCCTTCATGGAAACTAACTCTAAGTTTGGAAGGCCATTGAATACCCTCATTTATGACCAAACCTCCTCCATTTGCCTATAAATTGAGCACTCATCTAAGTGATCAAGGGCTGGACTTTGAGAATTTGTAAGGAGATAATGTTGGTGTGAGAATTGATAATATAAGCAAGTAGTGTTATGCTGTCGGAGTGTTGTGCTATCAATGTGATGTTGGTTGGAACCCAAGTTGGAAGAGTGGCAATGGATTGAACTTCATGGTTGTAATTCTTCCGTCTACTTAATAAAAAATTTTACACCTTTTTCCATATGCTTATCTTGATATATGATGTTTATATGTGTGAATGTATCTGATTCCATTTACTTATAGTCGATAGGTCTCTTGCTTCGATTGGTTCTTTGTCTTTTGTTTATGCTTGCAGGCACTTTTTGAGCGAGTTAAGTTCGAGAAGGAGCGACAGGATTCATACAAAGGATAAAAAAGGAAAGCGAAAGAACAAGTAGGTCCTTTGATTCCCTTGTCTTATTTATTGTCTATAGAAAAAGGATAAACGCTTTAAATATGTTGTTCTAGGTATAGCTACCTACCTAGGGAATTAGTATTTATCCGTAGATGCAAAATTCCTCATAACGAATTGGCGACTTTGTTGGGAAATGATCGTTATTCCGGGTAGTTTACCTTCATCCTAGTACACTACTTGCTTCCATTGATCTTCTTTCAGCCTTTTGAAGTGTTTTTTGGTGAAAATTGTGTTTGTAAGCCCCTAGTATGGCCTCTCTAGCACCAGCGTAGGTTTGGCCTAGAGACAGAGCATTGTAGAGCACCCTTGGCTTGAGGGCAGTGCTCCGAAGCACACTGTTTCCCATTTAAGGCTACGTTGATCCTCCTTAGGACAAAAATCCCTTCTTTGAGTTGATTTTCCTCCAAATTTCCTTCTGTTTTTGCTTGCTAAAAGGTCAATGATGCTTGTGTCTCTGAAATCAATTTGTGTTTCCTTTGCCAACCCTACTTTGTCTTTGATTGTTTAGTATTTCTTAAATGATTTCTTTATCACTATCAATTCATTGTAAAAGTTAGTTTATAGTCGATTAATCTTTGTTCAAAAGAAAGTGTCGTAAAAGTCTTCATTTCTTTCGAAAAGGAACTGTCGTAAAGTCTTCATTCTTGCAAAAAGATTGATTGATTGTATGTGCATTAGTTTCCTTTTGTTCATCACAACATTAAGGGAATTGAAAAGAAAAACTTACATTGTGCATTGAAAGAGTTTGTGTGTGCTCATAGGAATAGTTTAGGGAAATTGCATTAGATGTGTTCTTTGTTCTTTTATTACAGTGATTGCTCTATCCCTACTAGCTAAGGTTTTCAATGTCAAAATTGAATCAAAAGAATGTTTATCATAATAGTTGCATTCTAGGAATTGCAAACATGCATCACGCAGTGAACCTTGAAAGGAAAATTCTAAAGAAGATCAACTTAAAATTCATCTGAATTAACCTAATGGAGCATTGTCATCTAACGCAAAACATTTAGAGGTTTTGGGCTAGAGATGTGTTCTGATGTGATAAAACATAGCAGCTATCGCTAACTTGTCTGTGATACATTTCGAGTGTGATACATCATTCCACGTACGTGAGTATACCGTAGCTTGTCCACGTACATTTGGGTATATAGGGCAGTGTTACAGTATGTGAAGTATATGGGAATGCTCTCATTGTGTGGTTTCGCATTAGACAACGCTAATACAAATTGGGCCTCCACGTACTTTCGGGTATATATGGGAGGACAATGCTAGGTTGCTATCCATCCTTAGGTAACTGAGTCGGCCGCCTTGTACACTATGATACACTGAACACAACATTCGGGGAGATTTCTTGCCCATACTTCTTGATTCGTCAGGAGGTATTCTGCAGTTCAAAGTTACTTGGTAATCCTTTTGCCTAGGTCATCCATCTTTTGTTTTGTTTTTTTATTTTGATTAAAATAAATTTAATTGGCCACGGATAACATCCTCCATGCTCACTCCTTAGTTGATCTTAGGTTGAGACATATGGAGACAAATCCGGAGTCCATCGATCAAGGAATTCCTTTTCCTCCTTTCGGAAATATTGGTGCTCCTTATATGGCTACATTGTCCCTTCCGAGACTTACCATTGGCTTTCCAGTAAGGTTGTTTTCAACCTCCTTGGTTCAAAATGTCATGATTTCTCCGTAATCGAGTACTCCAACTAGACAAAATCAACCTCCAGTTGATCCTAAAGTTGACCCTTTGCCTTCTTCCTCGGTTGTTTCTTCCTCCCCTTCTTCCTCTTCGCCTGGTGAAAGTATTGGTACTAGTAACAAGGTGGCTAAGAATAAGAAGAAAGGGAAGAAGAAGAAGAAGAATAAAATTAAGCAAGGGGGCAACCGAGCAACCATTGCTTTGAATGCATCTTCTGATGAGAAACCGTCCAATAAGCCTCACAAAGTTCGATATCCATGCAAACTTTGTACGGGAAACCATATTCTTCAAAATTGTTCTCGTATTCCTTAGATCTTAGAAGAATGGTCTTCTCGTTCACATCATCTTGTGTCATCAACTTCTAGAGATCATGCTGGTGACACACCATCAACTAGTGGTAGTAAATTTCATGGAAATAAGGGTAAAGTTAAGTTTCCCTGTAGATTATGTGAAGGGAATCACCCCATTCACCTTTGTCCCTATCTGAATGAAGCCAAAAAAGTGTTGGATAATCGTCGTGCTTCTCCGCAGCGACTTCCATCTGGTTACAGGAGACTCTCCCTTAATCTTTCACTAGTTGATAAAGTGACTAACCCAAATCAACCGTTGGTCAAACCCACTCTCTCTGAATGTGAATCCAATGAGTCTACACCTCACCCATCACAGGTTGAGGAAACAGTTGACCCGATTTCACCTTTAGTTAATCATACCTTTCCCGTAGAGACTGAGTATGATAACACTCAGGTTCTTTTTGTTTCTTCAAATTCTAATGAGCTTGGAGACAACCCCGATGTTCCATCAAGACAGGAGGAAAATCCTCCCATTCTCGTAACACAAGGGGATAATACTCTTGTTTCTACTGTACCCCCTCCAAGTAGTCTAGTCACTTCCTTTGATTGGAATCGACTGGTAGGATGTCATCTTCCTTCTTATGTGCCTTTATAGATCATAGTACAGGTTTGTAATATGATTTTACCTGGCACTAATATAGATAAAGGTGCATCTGTGAGTATCCTTTCCTCCACTACTTGGCAAGTGCTCTGTTCGCCGCCACTTGTGCCTGTTACCCAGAATCTGTTAGCTTTTAACAGAGAAACCAGTCAACCATTAGGGATCCTTCCTTAGTTTCCTATTACCTTGGGAGGAAAAATCGTTTATCTGAATGTGATGGTAGTCCTAGGTCCTTTATATTACAATTTACTTCTTGGGCGCGACTATGTTTATGACATGGGAGCTATTGTTTCAACACTCTTTCGAGTGATTTGTTTCCCACATGAAGGCAGAATTGTCACCATTGACTAGTGTTCATTTCCCGGTCCAAATATGGCTTCCAGTCAACCATCTTCCCTAAATTGTCCTTTTGTACCAATGGTATCATCCCCGCCATGGGTTAATTATGTGGCAACCCGTTCCATGCCTACATCAACGGACGATCAATTCCGTGATGTTGTACATGATGTGTTAGGGGCATTGGAACCAGATCTCTCTAATGGATTCCTTGCTACGTATCCCTTCCAAAGCATTGTTCTCCCATCTAATGAGAACCTCTTGTAAGTCATGACCTCTTATGGGTCGTGATCAGTTCCTATGAGGATGGTTCCTGGTCTTGTGTCAACCTCGTTGAAAAAGGAAACAAAGGAATATGAGCATAGTTCCTTGTCTTGTGTCAAGCTCGTTAAAAATTGAAACAAAGGAATATGAGAATAGTTCCTGGTCTTGTGTCAACCTCGTTAAAAAATGAAACAAAGGAATATGAGCATAGTTCCTTGTCTTGTGTCAAGCTCGTGAAAAAATGAAACAAATGAATATGAGGATAGTTCGTGGTCTTGTGTCAACCTCGTTAAAAAAAAAAAAACAAGGAATATGAGCAGAGTTCCTTGTCTTGTGTCAAGCTCATTAAAAAATAAAACAAGGAATATGAGGATAGTTCTTTTATTGTGCCAACCTCATTAAAAAATGAAACAGGTCCCAGAGCATAGTTCCTTTTCTTGTGTCAAGCTTGTTAAAAAATGAAACAAGGAATCTGAGTAGAGTTTCTTGTCTTGTGTTAAGCTCATTAAAAAATGAAACAAGGTCCCCTGGAGCAAAGTTCCAATTCGAGTCTTTGACTAGATCTCATAAAATCCCAGTCGAGTCTTTCACTTGATCTCATAAATGAACCTTCATTCGATCCACCTGATAGCCACGAGTAGTCTACTTAGGTGAATGCAATGAAACTTGGGGGGCATGCACCTAGAATCGAGTAATCATGTTGGGGGCATGTAAACTAAATCCAAGCATAATTTTTTGTTTCATGCTTGGGTCTTGTGTAAAAATGAAACTGAATCCAAGCATAGTTTTTCATTTCAAGCTCGTGTAAACATGAAACTGAATCCAAGCATAGTTCCCCATGGTTCAAGCTTGTGTAAAAATGAACCCATCTCCATTTTAACCCTCGTGATTGCCATTCTATTAGCCTCTTTGGTCATATGAGTCTTGGTTTTTCTCCTTCCATCGTCACTATTTGCTTAGCTGATCATACGCTTTCACTTGGTTGTTTTACCTTTTTGAGAAACAGTTGTAATGAGTGGTCTTATTAGCCAGCCTCTTCACATAAATCAACATGTTTTGAAAATTTCCAACATCATCGGAACCAGTTGCTATCCTAGACACCACTCGTTCCTCTTAGTGGAGTCCTATTTAAGATCTTTCAGACTCAAAATATGAAAATATTGTCAAGCGCTTGTCCTTTTCAGCTCGTTAACGGATTGGAAATGACATATACTCAGTATAAGTTTAACCCTTTTTCAGGCTGAGATAGATCATTTACGAAAAAGGAATATGTTGACCGAACATGGTCAATAGGTTCTCTCTTGTATTCTTTTATGCTTTTTCGGACTTGAGAGACAAATTTATGAAAAAGAACTTGTGGAGTTTTCTTTTTGTCCCTTTTCAAACTCTCTAAACATTAAAAGGACCAAGTTATCATTGTCGTTAAACTCATTAAAACATCAAATAGCGACAAACTTGTCCATCATGACAAGACCAAGTTTTACCTTCGCTAGACTCGTTAAAACATCACATAGTGATGGATTCACCCGAAGGGTGGAATTATACAACAAGCATATGTTATCCTCTTCAAGCTTGATAAAAACAAAGAGGTATTGGTCAGCAATGACTAGAGAAAATGGGAAAAGGGGTAAACCACTTTATGGCAGCAGGTCACTCTTGAACATGACACTTTCACTTCATCATTGTGACTATTTGGGTTGGGTTATCTGCTTGATGGTCATCATACCTTGGTCTATCATACCATCCATTACTTTTGTTTTGGGTCAATGCTACCAATCCATTCAGTGTCACTGACATGTTCAAGAGAAGTCACTCAATTTAAAATTCATCCTTTGCAATACTCATAAACCTTCATTTTCATGACCGCCATTCCTGAACCTTGTGTCGTCAGTCAAATTCCGTCTCCAAAATCATTACACTCGTTTTGTGTCATTGATGTGGGATACATCAAGGCCCTCCTGCGACGAGTCACTTCTTGTCGACATCAGCACATTATCCAAGAAGTTGACTTAGAAACACCCTTCCAGTACCTTGAGGCTTGCATACATCAATGGCAGGTTTCTCACTTCCGGCGATAGGTTGACATCACTGGCCTTCGACCGAAAGACTTT
The DNA here is from genome assembly GCA_031772625.1 of Pinus tabuliformis. NCBI lineage: Eukaryota > Viridiplantae > Streptophyta > Pinopsida > Pinales > Pinaceae > Pinus > Pinus tabuliformis. Next base: position 241,151,356 of record CM062808.1, on the reverse strand, counting down.
GTATGGTGTTTGACATCAAAACATACATTCACACCATGTAGAATGTAATGTAGTACCTTGAGGATCATTATCATTATTGGTGATTTCTCTCGCATATGTTAACATCTTACATCATTGGTTGGTAATCAGACGATGTCTTCCCATGTTCGACTTCAAATTGCATATTCACATGGTTAGACTCGTACTTGAGCAAACATTTGAATGAGATAGAAGACCACGGATCTAATTTCATCCATTCAGGCTACGATTTCAGGAAATGTACCAAATCATCCGTACAATGGCTTTACATTGATGGTCATCCTATCATGGGTCTATATCTGTAGACAACTATCTATGTACTTGTAATGAAAGTTCATATGCTGAGCATGGGTATGCCCTCCCCAGCGATTCATGAGAAAAAATCAAAATATCATGATATTATGTATTGTAATCGATGCAGGTCACCGACCACTTCGGAACCTCCTCATCACATCGTAAAGCATATCACTCGACATCATTATTTTTGACTTCATGCTTTAGGGGGCAGCTGTTACAGATCCATTTGGGCACATCACTCCCATCACAGTACCATTATGGCTCATCAAACCCTAATTCAGTTGCTACATGCCCTAGACAAGTCACCATTTTGAATTCCTCCTTCCCTCAGAGTTTCTTGGCCTGAAACCCTCAAGAATTTCCTCCTTGAGGGACCAGCGCAGCCTTAGACAAGGGTAAGTGCACTTCAATGTAGGTAGGCCCATGTCAAGGTGCTCTATGGAGCACCTAGGCTCACTTTGACCTTCATTAGGCGAGATTAAGCAAAATTTACATAGGGTTTTGGGAATATTCTTATCTTCTGGAGCCATCTAGAAGATTCCCACACTTATCATCTCCTATGAGCTTGAAATTGGATAGGGAATGAGTTAAGTAACCTCCTATCCTCACATCCCTTCCTCCATGGAAACTAACTCTAAGTTTGGAAGGCCATTCAATACCTTCATTTATGACCAAACCTCCTCCATTTGCCTATAAATTAAGCACTCATCTGAGTGATCAAGGGTTGGACTTTGAGAATTTGTAAGGAGATATTGTTGGTGTGAGAATTGAGAATATAAGCAAGTAGTGTTATGCTGCCAAAGTGTTGTGCTATTGATGTGATGTTGGTTGGAACCCAAGCTAGAAGAGTGGAAATGGATCGAACTTCATGGTTGTAATTCTTCCTTCTACTTAATAAAGTTGTTTACACATTTTTCCATATGATTATCTTGATATATGATGTTTATATGTGTGAATGTATCTCATTCCATTTACTTATAGTCGACAAATATCTTGCTTTGATTGGTTCTATGTCTTATGTTTATGCTTGTAGGTACTTTTTGAGCGAGTTAAGTTCTAGAAGGAGCGACGAGAGTGATACAAAGGAGACAAAAGGAAAGCGAAAGAACAAGTAGGTCCTTTGATTCCCTTGTCTTATTTATCATCTATAGAAAAAGGATAAGTGCCTTAAATTTGTTTTTCTAGGTATAGCTACCTACCTAGGGAATTAGTATTTATCCGTAGATGCAAAATTCCTCATAACACCCCTAAAGCACAAAGTCAAAAATGGAAAATGATGACTGAAGTGCTTTACCTTGTGACAAGTTCGGATGAATAACAGCTGGTTGGATCATCATATGTTACAATACATTTCATCATGATATCTTTGTTGAGGGAGTCATACCCATGCTCAGCACATAAGCCAACATTACATGTACAATGATCAAGAATACATGTTCACTGATGACAAAGGGTGGACCCATGATTGGATAAATCTATGTATGATCATAGCCATCATATATTGTGATCTTGTATTAATCATGAAATCATAGCCCGGACAGATGGAACTAGGTAAAATGTCTTCCATCTCGTTCACTCGATCATCTAATATACGAGTCTAACCATGCGAACAAAGGAGCTAGATTCGAACATGGCAGTGATCGAACACTCAATATTTAGCTCAAAAATCAAAGTTCTCAGAATGGCTCGAAACCTAAACGACCGTGTCTGTCCTGGAAAAATAATCCTAGCACAATTCGTTTCACTAAAAATCGAGTTCGTATGAGGAAGTTATTGAGCTTTATTCGCTTTGTTAAATAGGTGAAATTTGCAAAAAAAAATGCCTATTCACTGCATAGTCAGCAGTCCATACTACTCACGTGGAAAGTGACTAGGCAGGTTCAATGGATGGTCAACATCTAATCACAAGGTGATAAGTATCATGTTCTTATTGGGTTTTAGATTGGTGACGTGGTGCAGTTTGATTGGTTAGTTTTGGAACAATGAGAGAATTCCACATGGCAAGCCTAGAGTCTGCCACATGGCACCTCCCAATGGCCTAAGCAGAGGGAAGTTCAACAAAATTTATGTGGAGGTATCGGGGTTCAACTCGACGACCTCCCCTCCACAGTCCAAGCCTTCTACCATCTCTCCTACGTTGGTTCTTAACCACTATAGTGGATCGTTTGTATTTAAATTGTAATGGTTTTTGGGATGGCAGTTAGGAGGGCCAGCCCGCAGACCAGCCCTCCACATGTGAACACCTAACATCTGGAAGTTGATTTTAATGTTAATATCAGTTGATCCGGCAGCTCCAGCAGGACCATTACCCCGACAGTTAAGTGCAAAACATGTGAACGCAACCATAGTTACACCAAACAGTTATGCAGGCGACTCCACAAAACTTAACCCCGACAGTTACGCGCCATGTGAACACACAATGATGGTGATTAAGGTTACCGCAACAGCCAGGGCTCCAATGCAAATGAAACCATTAACATTTATTAAGTTATGTGTCTGCTCCTCCAAAATCGTCGAGTCACGGTTAGTTAACTGTGCAATAATTGCGCACTAATTTGTAGTTAACTACTAATTAACTCCATGTAAATTTAATTAAACCTGGATTAGTAGTTGGCAGACTTTTAGCGGACTCCACCATTTTTGGTGCCAACCCCAAATTTAGCAGCCCTAACTAGAGTTCTTCCAGATTTGGAGGAGAAATTGTAGGGAAAAATTATTTGAGCCATAACTTCAGCAATTTTCGACCAAATTGAGCTCAGGAAATGGTGTTCCTAGCTAATTTTGACATTGGGAACATGTTGGTATAGGTATCAGGAGTGGTAAAGCTTTATAAACAACATTTTTTCCATATTGAGCTAATACAGAGTCCCAAGCCATGGAAGCTGGACCAAGGAGATGTAGCCCAGGAGGGGTGAACTCCTTCATCAAAACATTGTGTTAAATTCTCTTGTTGATGGTTTGTTGTACTTTGAATGTTTGTTGTTCAGTAATTGTTTTTGAAGCTATTTTGTTCATGTCTGTCACATTAAACTTGATGAAATTTACCTGTTTCAATCATCAAACAACCTAAGGAAATTTATGCACATGAAGCAGTGAACAAGCATGTGTTTATAAATCTGTAATTGAAATTAGCACAACAAAACTAACATTCAATAACAGATCAAGTTGGTATCATAGCAAAGGTTGATTTGCTTGATTGCTTGAGTTGTGTGCAATTAGGGTTTTAATGGTTGCAAAACTGTGATGCTTCCAAGGTTAAAGTTGCAGAAAGGAGAAGGGAAATTTTTGGTTGCAACTCTTAAGGTTATGCCTAGAAGAAGGAGAGCCACAAGGCCATAATCTCCAACACCCAAAGTTCCAATTACAGCTGCACTTGAAACTCCTCAAGTTTTTCCTTCAATTGATATTGAAGAGGTACAAGCAGTACCAGTTTCTAACCCTGAATCCACGGCCATTATGTCTGGAGAAAGAGAGCCTGAAGGTCCTTCTTTAGAAGAGGAAGAATTTAAGAAATCTTTCTATACTTTAACTGAGATGGTTAAATTCCTCTATGAAGAGAGGAACACTAGAATGATTGGAGAGAGTTCTAAACCTCCACATGGAGAAGGAACCTCAAGAGACAAAAAAAATGATAAGAAGGATTCCACGGGTAATGGAGGGAAACCACCTCCATCTCCACCATATTCATCATCTTACTCATCATCTTCATCATCCTCAACATCTCAAACATCTTCCACTTCCACCACCAAAGTTGTTCATACTCATTCCCATACCTCAAAAGGAAAAGCTCCATTACTCAAATTGGACATTAAGTTGAACTTCCCATGTACAGTGGAGAGGTGAGTGCAGAAAAGTTAGACAATTGGATTCAACAATTAGAAGTATATTGTAGAATTTAGAACCTTCAAGAAGATGAAATAAAGATCCAGTTGGCTTCATTGAGGCTAGAAGGAGCAGCATTAGTCTAGTGGGAAGAAAAGACTCAAGAGGAAATGTGAATTCATGGGAAGATATCCATTTCTTGGGTTGAATTTGTTTCTACAATTAAAAGACAGCTTTAAACTTTAACCTATATGCAAAAATCCATTATGAGTTTGCAAAATTTTAGGCAGCTTAAAGGCCAAACAGTCCAAGACTATACCTAGGAGTTTAGAAAGAGGGCTTTGTTGTTAGGAGTAAATTTGAATTCCCAAGATACATTGTTGAAATATATTTGGGGTTTACATTCCTATTTGAAACATACTATCCTTATGTTCAATCCAAGCAATTTGGATTAGGTATGTGTGCAAGCCACGCACCTTGAAGCAAGGGGAAGAACATTCAGGAAGAGGGTAGTAAGAATAAGCCTTTCAAGGGTAAGGAGAAAGAGAAGGGTGGAAATGGAAGGGAAAGAAGAATGCAAGTGTGAAGAAAGAAGGGGAGAAAACCATATGCCAACATTGTTCCACAGTTGGGCATGATGAAGCCCATTGTTGGAAATTACATCCCTAACTAAGGCCCAAGAAACAAAACAATAAGGAAAAACAAAAAACAACCACTACCACACAACATGAACTTGGTTCAGATTTTGGTGATGAGACCAATATTTCAGCCATGGTCACAAAAGGGAAAGAATTTGTTGCAAGCACTAGTTCCTCAAACAGTCAAAACAACACTCCAAATGAAGAATCAAGAATAGAGTTGTTTCATGTAAGGGTAATTTCAAATCATACAAATATTGATGCATTATTCGATAGTGGTTCACAATCAAACTTAATTTCAGAAGACTTGGTCAAAAATCTCAACCTTGAAATTGTACCTCATCATAAGCCATATCCATTGGGTTGGATAGTTAACAATGCAAACTTACAGGTTACAAGGAAGTGTTTGTTCAAGATCGCCAATACTAAAAAGTTCATTGATGAAGTTGAGTTAGATGTAGTTCCGATTGACATCTCAAGAATAATTTTGGGTAGTCCATATTTGTATGATAGGAAAGCGGTATTTTATCGCCATGAAAACAAATACTTATTTCTCAAGAATGGGGTGGAGTACATTGTGAGATCCCATCGCAAAAAGTTGAACATTTCTTTGGTTAATGCAGGACAGCTGAAGAGACTAGTAAATTCAAGTAATTTTTGTACTTCTCATGATCAAGAAAAAGAATGATATTGATTATGAATCTTTTGAAGGTTGTGACGACAATTTGAAATTTGATTTGTTTGATGTGGTAAGCAAGCATGGCGAGATGTTTCAGGAACCAAAGGGGTTACCTCCTAAGAGGGGAATTCAGCATGAGAAATAACTGCAGCAGGATGTTCCTCTTCCAAATATTGGCATGTATCGCATGTCGAATATGGAGAGCATGGAAATCAAGAAGCAAATTCAAGAATTTTTGAACAAAGGTACCATACGCCCATCTACTTCGCCATGTGGTTCGCCCATTGTTTTTGTGCCAAAGAAGGACGGGACTTGGCACATGTGTGTGGATTTCCATGCACTCAAAAAAATCACAGTAAAGAACCGTTATCCACTCCCAAGAATTGATGATTTTCTTGATCAGTTGAGCCATGTAAAGTATTTCACTAAGTTAGATTTACGAAGTGGTTATCATCAAGTTAGAATAGCTGAAGAGGACATTTGGAAAACCGCATTTAAAAGTAAACAAGGATTTTTGAGTGCCTTGTTATGCCTTTCGGTCTTACAACTGCTCCAACTACATTCATGAGAGTAATGAATGATGCAGTGAGACCATTTCTAGATGACTTTTCCATTGTGTACTTAGATGATATACTCATATTCAGCAAATCCAAAGATGAACATGTCATGCATGTAAACAAAGTACTTGATTTCTTGAGAAAAGAATAGTTGTTTTTAAAGATGTCAAAGTGTGAATTTGGCAAGACTTCTTTAGTGTATTTGGGACACATTGTTGGAGGAGGGGAGTTGAATATCAAACCTTCTAAAGTTGAGGTCATTCTGAATTGGCCCAAGCCCAATACAGTTACAGAGGTAAGAAGATTTTTAGGGTTAGCACAATATTGGAGAAAGTTTATTGCTAATTTTTCTTCCATTGCAGATCCATTACTTGCATTGACAAGTCTCAAGAAATTATTCCATTGGGGAGATGTACAGCAGAAAGCATTTGATGCTTTGAAACAAAAGATCATTTCAACACTAACATTGGCTCTTCCGGATCTTAGACAACCATTTGAGATTCAAACGGATGCTAGTGATTATGCCATGGGAGCAGTGCTTATCCAGCATGGTAAGCCCATTTCACTTCATTCTTAAATTTTTAATGGAGTTGTAACTAACTATCCCACTTATGAAAAAGAACTTTACACATTGGTAGAAAGCATTAAGAAATGGAAGCACTACTTTATGGGAAAAGAGACCATTATCCATACCGACCATCAACCATTGCAGTACTTACAGTCACATTCAAAGTTGCAATAGTCACGACATTTCAGATGAATGGGTTTTCTACAACAATTTCATTTGGTTATCAAGTATAAAAAGGGAATCTACAATAAGGTAGCTGATATGATTTCAAGGACTATTGTAAATTCATCTGTTATACTTAAGCATAATTCTGTTTTACATGAAAGTTACATTGAGCAATATGCAAATGATGGTGACTTTCAAGATGTGTATGCAAGCTTGAATCAAGGCAACCAAATTGAAGAGTTGGATTATCATGTACATAATAGTTTGTTGTATCATTTGGGCAAGTTTTGTATTCCACGGGGAGAAAGAAACAGTATCATAAGGGAAGCGCACACTTCATTGATTGCTGCACACTTTGGTGTAGGCAAGACAATAGTGAATCTCCAAAGGTATTGTTATTGGCCACGCATGTTTGATAATGTTTCTCATCTCATAAGGGAATGTTTTTTGTGTGCAACAAGTAAGCCTAGCAATAGGAAACTTGGATTGTACACTCTACTTCTGGTACCTTCACGTCCATGGGAGAGTATCTCAATGGATTTTATAGGAGGTCTTCCATTGTCAAGGAAATGTCACCATTACTTGTATGTAGTTGCAGACAGGTTCAACAAAATGTGTATCTTAACACCATGTAAAAATAAAATTACAGCTAAACAGCGCATCTTTTCTTCCAAAACATTTGGGTTCATTTTGGTCTTCCTACTTCTATTGTAAGTGATCGAGATTATCGATTTGTTGGGATTTTTTGGTCAAATTTGTGGGACATGATGGACACAAAGTTGAAGAAGAGTACAGCCTTTCATCCGCAAACAGATGGACAAACCGAGGTGGTCAACAGAATAGTCATTCATCTTCTTAGAGGATATTACAGCAAACATCCCAAGTTGTGGGATGAACAATTGTATTACATACAAAATGCATATAACAGGGAAAAACATTCTTCCACAAACACATCGCCATTTGAGGCATGTTATGGGTACTTGCCAAGATCGCCATTGGACTTCATATTTGAGAGATATGTCACCATCGATGGTCACAGTGACATCGATCAGGCAAGGAAGTTCATTCAGAAAATTCAGTTGAAACATCATACAGTGCAGGAATAGTTGGAAAAGAGTCAAAGAAGCTACAAGGAAAGGCATGACAAACACCGAGTTGATCATAAAATTCAAGTTGGAGACGAAGTTTGGTTATATATTAGAAAAGGGAGACTTCAAGGAGAAGGTAAAAAGCTTAAACCGATCCGTTATGGTCCTTTTAAAATTCTGGAAAAGATTGGTAACAATGCATTTAAGCTTGCTTTGCCTCCTTATATGCAAATATACTATGTTGTTAATGTTGAGAAATTGAGATTGTTTGAGCCTCCTTTGATTGATGATCAGGGAGGGCATGTTCAGTTTCCATAAATAGATGAATTCTCGCCAGAGTATCTTGATGAACTTCAGCGGGATCTCTTACTTGATAGAATAACCAGGACTTCGAAAAGAGGGGATCTTGAATACCTTAGAGTGGGACTCAAGGGACAAAAGCCTTCTAAATCCAAATGGTTGCAAATTGAGAAGGTGAGGCAGTTGTACCCTCACCAATTGAACAATTGATAGTATCTTTTGGGTCCAAAAGGATTCTAGTGGGGAGGAATGATCAGACGCTCAGTATTTAGCTCAAAAATCAAAGTTCTCATAATGGTTCGTAACCTAAATGATCGTGTCCATCCCAGAAAAATTATCCTAACGCAACTCGTTTCACTAAAAACTGAATTCGTATGAGGAATTTATTGAGTTCTATTCGCTTTGCTAAAGAGGCGAAATTTTCAACAACAAAAATGCCCAGTCACTGCATAGTCAGCAGTCTATACTGCTGACGTGGAAAGTGACTAGGCAGGGTCAATGGACGGTCAACATGTAATCACAGTGTAATAAGTGTCGTGTTCTTATTGGGTTTCAGATTGGTGACCTGGTGCAGTTTGATTGATTAGTTTTGGACAAACGAGAGAATGCCACGTGGCAAGCCCGAAGGCCGCCACATGGCACCTCCAAACGGCCTAGGCAAAGGGAAGTTCAACAAAATTTATGTGGAGGCATTAGGGTTCGACCCACAACCTCCCCTCTATAGTCCAAGCCTTCTACCATCTCTCCTACATTGGTTCTTAACCACTATAGTGGATCGTTTATATTTAAACTGTAATGGCTTTTGGGATGGCGGTTAGGAGGGCTAGCCCGTAGGCCAGCCCTGCACATGTGAACACCTAACATCCGGAAGTTTTGGTTGATGTTAAGGTCAGTTGACCAGTCAGCTCTAGCAAGACCATTACCCCGACGGTTAAGCACAAAACATGTGAACGCAACCACGGCTACACCAAACGGTTATGTAGGTGACTCCACAAAACTTAACCCCGACAATTACGTGCCATGTGAACACGCAACGATGGAGGTTAAGGTTACTGCAACTATTGGGGCTCCAATTCAAATGAAACTGTTAACATTTATTAAGCCATGTGTCTGCTCCTCCAAAACCGTCGAGTCACGATTAGTTAACTGCGCGATAATTGTGCATTAATCTACAGTTAACTACTAATTAACTCCACTTAAATTTAATTAAACCTGGATTAGTAGTTGGTAGAATTTTAGTGAACTCCACCATTTTTGGTGCCAAACCCAAATTTAGTGGCCCTAACTCGAGTTCTTCCAAATTTGGAGGAGAAATTGTAGGGAAAAATTGTTTGAGCCATAACTGGAGCAATTTTCAACCAAATTGAGCTCAGGAAAAGGTGTTCCTAGATAATTTCGACATTGTGAACACATTGGTGCTAGTATCAGGAGCAGTAGAGCTTTGCAAACAACATTTTTTCCATATTGAGCTAATATAGAGGCCCAAGCCATGGAAATTGGACCAAGGAGATGTAGCCCAAAAGGGGTGAACTCCTTCATCAAAACATTGTGATAAATGCTCTTGCTAATGGTTTGTTGTACTTTGAATTTCTATTGTTCAGTACTTATTTTTGAAGTTATTTTGTTCATGCATGTCACATTAACCTTGATGAAATTTACCTGTTTCAATCACCAAACAACCTAAGGAAATCTATGCACAAGACGCAATGAACAAGCATGTGTTTATAAATATGTAATTGAAATTAGCACAACAAAACTAACATTCAATAACAGATTAGGTAAAAACCATTTGATTACCAACCAATGATGTAAGTTGTAAACAAATGAGAGAAACCACCAATGATTTTAATGGCTCTCAAGGTATTGTAGTACAATCTGCATGGTGTGAATAAATGAGTTGAATTCGAACACCACACAGAATCTATCGGTCGAAGACGACTAATGAAAACTTGTCATCGAGAGTGAGGAAACTTGCCATTGATGTATGTAAGCCCCAAATGAAGAGTTTCTAAGTCAACTTCCTAGATAATGAGTTGATGTCAATGGGAAGCGACCCATTTCATGAGGGCCTTCATGTATCCCCCATCAAAAACATGAAATGGGTATCATGATTCACGGCAGAATGACATCAATGTTGAATTGGTTCAAGGATGACAGACATGGAATGAAGGCTTAAGAATATTGTAGCAAATATTAACTGAATGACTTCTCTTCAATGCATTGACAGCACTGAATGGAGTTGGAAACATTGACCCAAACCCAAATCAAAGGCTTTGAAATGGTGTGATGAACCAAAAGACAAACAGATTTCCCAACCCAACAGCCATGGAGGTGAAGTGGAAGAGTGTCATGTTCAAGAGTGACTCGCTACGATAATAGGTGGAGTATCCCATTTTCCCAATTTCCCCAACCATTTTTTATCAGTACCTCTTTATTTTTTAACAATATTGAGGAGGATAACATATGCTTGATCTATAAGTTCATCCTTCGGATTAATCCCTCCAAGTATGTTTAAAAAACCCTAAGAAGGAGTGGTTCGTTCCCGTCATGTTCGACAAGTCCATCGAAGGTCTAACTCAACATATTTTTAATGTTTAGATAGTTTGAAAAAGAGGAGAAAAAGAAAACTCCAAAGGTTCATTTTCATTGATAGTCTCTTGAGTCCAAAAAGGTAGAAAACGATACTGAAGAGAACTTCTTAACCATGTTCGACTAAGGTATTCCTTTTTCATAATTATTCTATCTCGGTCCAGAAAAGGGTTAAACTTATACTGAGTATACTTATTTTCATTTACTTTAAAAAGTTCGAAAAGGAAAGTGCTCAACAATATTTCCATGTTTAGGGAGTGTGAAAAGAGTTGAAAGAGGACTCAAGGGTGTTCTTTTTTCGTAGTTTTATAAAGCCCCAAAAAGTGATAAAAGTATGCTCCTTGGTCAAAATGACATGTTTCAATTTAAACATAATCAAATCCATTAAAATAGTTGTCATCTTGCTCAAAACACCACCAAAATATTAAAAATACTTGTTTCGTGATCAAACTGAGTCATATTTAGGACAAAACACTAATAAATTAATAAAGTAATGATGAAAATGACCATAAAATAGGAAAAAGGTAACTCAGTTTTACCATTTCACATTTACCTCTTGGAGAGTGAGGTTTGAATGACTCTTCACCTAATCTTTTATAGTTGATTTCGACCAATGCAGTGAATCATTTTAAGCATTGTCACTTCCAGGTAGGAGCTAGAACTTTTCTCTTTTATTTTCATGGTTCCATTTTGTGATTTCATGCACATTTTCTAATATTTTGAGGGCCCTAGGGATCTAATTCCTCACCCTAGGTCCAACGCACCCCTATAAGGCTGAAAGTTGCATTGATCAAGAGAGAAATACATTGGAGGTAGCACTTCAATGCATTTTCTTCCCTAAGGAGGGTGCATTGGGCGTAATCTCCAACTTTGTTTTGCTTCTTTGCCTCAAAATTTCTCTAGTTTTTTACATGAATTTCATCTTAATGATCCTCCTTGTGATATTGTAGGTGTCTATTGGAAAAAAATGGCCTTGATATGGAGGGAAAGAGAACATGAAGAACAATATTTTTCTACAACTAATGATCCTGCCACAATCCAAGATTTAAGAGATTGTGGACTTTACAAATTCTTTTGGCTTCCTCATATGAGGAAGCAAATAGAATTATAGAAGTATCTTGTCTGTGCATGGGATGTTTAAGTGCAATAATTTATGTTTGGTGCACATAAACTAGAAATATAGGTAGATGACATATATTTATTGACTGTTCTGTCAAGGCGAGGTGCCTCTGTCTCTTTGTCAGGTTCAAGGAGTGGTGGAGAGACAGTCAAATATTATGTCAGTGCACATTGTCGACCGAGATCCCAACCGACTAAGGATGGAAAATCGACATCAAGGATGTAATTTGTTTTCCTTTAATAATGAGCTTGTTCATTATTTTCAAATTGGACAGTGGTACATCTCTTCATGTGGCGAATAAGTCACATATGCAGTATGCTCTAGAATGTCTGGAGCCAACAGTATTCAACTGGAGTGAAGGGGTACTGGTAAACATGAAAGAGAAGTTGAATAAGGAAAAAGATGGATGGTTAAAGAATTTTGGCTATTATTCAATTCTAATTTCTTTTTCTTTAGAACAGATTCCATTGTTCAGACCACAACATATGTGCTCAAGCCCACAGATCTAAGAATCCCACAAATGAGGAGATGGGTGGATCTAATGTCTAGACATGCAAGTCCATCATTAATGAGCTTCACACATGTCTTCTTTAGTTGGTTGCACATGAAAATCATTATGATAGAAGACTATCCATACGCAGGGATGGATTTCCGTAGAGACCCAGAGCTCGTGCTACCTGATGGTGAGTGATGGGGTGCCATAGGTAAAACATTTTGACCATTTTTGTATTTTTAAGTTTTACAATTTTTGGTGATTTTTTATGTATCCGAGACTAAACTAGTGGTTTGTACACATGCAGATATCAGACCCGTTCAACCAGTGGATTATTTTTATCTTCATCATGTATGATAGCCAAAACAAGAATCAGTAGTAGTATAGGTTGTTGCAGTAGGACGAGAGGTGCTATGGGATCTCAATGTGGTCGAGACCCTAATATATGTTGAGTGTCATATTGAGGGGTTGACCCATGGCATAGCTGAGACTAGGGTCGACGAGCTCCCTATGAGACTGCAATGACATATTATCGGTGTGCCCGGCCATATCAATTCGCCATTGTGCAAAATGACTCACGCAATGGCATGCTACCATGAGCACTATGATTAGTCTACTAGGAGGCCTGTAGCCATATTTTACAACATGTATATTTTAGGTCGTGTGGCCACATGTGTCTCGGGCATAACTTTCATAGAACTGAAACTTTGATATATATATATATATATATATATATATATATATATATATATATACATATACACATATACACATATACACATATATATAGATATATATATATATATATATATATATATATATATATATATATATATATATATATATATATATATATATCTTCATTGTTTCTTATGGTTCCCTTATTTCTTTCAATGTGATGTGATGTGTATTGAATTAATCTACATGTGCCACATATGTCTATATAAAACATGATTAGCCAATGCATCTGTTAATGTATTTAGATTTCTAGAAATATGTTAATACTTGATGAAATAAAAATATCTTTCTAGAAGACGAAACCTCATGAATATGTGAAACATAGTTGGATTTCTAACTTAATAGACAATCAATTGTAGTACTACAAGTTGTGAGTTGAGTCTGATAACTATACGATGGATACCATGGGAGCTAGCATCAAACAACAGTTCGATCATTGTGCTATACTCAAGGATATTTTTTGTAGAGTGACTAATACAAATGCCTTAGAAACTCACTAACTCAACATTTGTAGCATACATAGCCCAAGTTGCGGAAGAGAGGTTCCAAGTACTACAACTAGCACCATCAACATAACCAACGTATGGTTCGAGGGATGTCGACATATGCAAACCAAATGTAAATAGGATTAAATAAAACCTAGGAAACTCTGAAGGGAACACACTCAATCACACCTATATACAGTATTTACACAGTGCACTACGCAAAAAAATCAAGCATAGTATTTCTTAAGGTACAACCTATTTCTAGGTTGCGACAAAGGAACTCCGTCAAAATCAACTAGTTCATAGTCCCCTTTAGCAAGAACATGTTTGACAATATATGGACCCAACATCATTGGCTTGAACTTCCCCAATCCTAATTTATCAAACTCTTGATTGTATAACAAAAAAAGGTCTCCTTCTGAGAAGACACGAGGCTTGACACTCTTGTCATATTGCACCTTGATACATTTCTTATGGGCTTCATTAGCCATTGCGGCATCACATTGGGTTTCATCTAAGCACGTCAGATGTAAGAGACGTTCCTCTTCCACGGAAGTGGCAAGGAGGAGTTCAACAGCAAGTTTGAGGGATGGAATTTCACATTCAATCAAAAGGATTGCTTCTAGACCATAATCCAATTGGAATGGTGTGTACTTGGTAGAATTCCTAACAAAGGTTCTGTACGCCCACAAGGCCGCATAAAGAATAAGATGCAAGTCTGATTTATGGACCCCTATCATATGTTGAAGCATTGTTTTGAGAACTTTATTAATTGCCTCAACTTTCCCATTTGCCTGAGGGTAGTAGCAAGTAGAACTTTCATCGGAAATTCGTAGCCTGGCAGTTAGTTAGGACATCATGTGGTTAGAAAAATGTTTTCCATGGTCCATGACTACAACCTGCATGACACCAAACCGTGCAATGACATGGTTGAAGAAAAATAGAGCAGTTGTTTTGTTGATATTGTTATATGTAGGCATTGCCTTGGCCCACTTGGTAAAATAATCAACCGCTATGATGATATAGCCATGCCCCCCAGTCGAGTGAGGGTTACATGTCATGAAATAAATGCCCCATTTCACAAAAGGACAAATGTCAATAATAGGATGTAAAGGAGCAAGTGAAGCACGGGTCTTACGATCATAAATATGGCATGCATGACACTTTTGGATAGCGAGGATACAATCATGAAATATGGTGGGCCAAAAGTAACAAGCATGTACAATCTTTTGTGCGATGGAATATCCAGACAAATGGTTGCCACATGCCCCCAAATGGCATTCATTTAAGACTCTCTCAGCCTCCTCATGGGTGAGGCACCTTTGAAAAACTATATCGATACTGTGGCGATAAAGAGTGTCACTGATTATAATATAATGTTTGGCTTGATATCAGATACATCCCTGGTCAGGGTGAGAGGTATCATACTAGAAAGTTTGGGTCTGGAGATATATGATAATGTCTCCATACCACATTTCATATGACGAGATCAAAAACAACAACTCATCTGCAATATAATCGCTAGATGTTGTTTGAGCTTCATAATTAGGAACGTCGCAAATTAACTCAGTAAAAACTAAGGATTTCTTCGACTTGGATTTGATGAATTCCAAATCGAACTTTTGTAGAATGACAATCCACTTAGAGTATTTTCCTCCTAGTAGTTGTCATGATAAGATGTACATCATAGGTTTCAATCTAAAACAACCATAGTTTTGCGAAGCAAGATGTAATGGCGAAATTTTTGGATAGCTTAGACAGCTGCCAAAGCTAACTTCTCAACAGGGGTGTATTTGACTTCGGTATCATTGATATTTTGACTCAAGTAATAAATAGGATGTCTAGTTCCTACATCATCCTCCTAAACCAATACCCTAGCAATGATAGTAACTGTAGCAACGAGGTTAAGGAAATAATCACATTGTTAATCAGGGAGGTATAACAAGGATGCTCAAATCAGTACATCATTTAAGGCATCGAATTCCTTTTTAGCAGCATCCTCTCAATTGAAGGGAACCCCTTTCTGAGCAAGTGAGTAAATCCTTTGGTTAGTTGAGCGTAATTGGAAACAAACCTCCAAATAAATTTAGCCTTCCCTTGGAGTCATTGAAGCTGAAGGAGGAAAGAAGGAGAAAGCAAATCAATGATTGCCTGAAAATTCAAGGGATCAATACAAATTCCTTGTTTTGATACAAAAAATCTAAGAAGATGACCGGAGCTTACACAAAACACACATTTGTGCGGATTGAGTCGAATGTTCTAATGGCCCTAAGATGCATCGGCTAATCAGCCTGATTTTGCGAATGAGAAAATAGATCGTCCAAATAAGGTTGCACAATATATTTGATGCAATGGAAGGCATAACTCATCTCCCTCTGAAATGTATCTCCATCATCCCTTCATCTGAAAGGGAGTTTTATATACGCAAATGTGACTCGAGGACAAATGAATGCAATTTTATGTTGGTCTACCAGGAGAATGTTGATTTGATTATAGTCATTCATCCATAAATGAAAATATCTCACAACCGGCACAATCATCAACGATTTGGTCGTTGAATAGGGTGGGATAGTTGTCCTTCGGATAAGCATGATTTATGTCTCGATAATCGACACATACAGGGATTGTTCCATGTTTCTTTATGACAGGAACAATATTAGATACCCAGACAATTAAAGGTAAGATATAGATGAAACCAACGCGTAGAAGTTTTTTAAATTCGGCTATAATAGCAATGAAATTCTTAGGATGAACATGACGAAGCCATTGCTGAACTGGTTTAGCATCAGGATACATTTTAATTTCATGCACAATGATGTTCATATCAATACCAGGAATTTCTTCGTAAGACTAGGAAAAAACATCTTCTAATTCCTGGAATAGGACTTTATAAGTCTTGACCTCATCAGGAGAGAAAGATGCACCAATATGTATATTTTCAGCAATGTTAGGTTTAATTAAAATGTCGAGAGGGATAGTTTCTTCAATGTTCGCCAATTTCTTCTCAGAATCGACATCATAGATAGATTCACAATTTGTAGATAACTCAATGATATTGGGTTGATAAAGTTCATTAATATTGTCCTCAAAGGAATCTGACAACAAGGAGTGATCATGATGATCGTCCCATGGAGCATCATCTGGAATCATGATCTCCATGATGCTCTCATCGGTAGAAAACATACGAGAGAAAGGATCAAACAATGTACCATAATCTAAAGAACAATAAACCTAGTTAATCCAAGAGGAAGGGTCAGAATAGGCTATGCAAGTTGAATGGAGGGTTTCATAATCTAGGTCAATGGGGATGAGTGGCATACAGTCACCAAAACTGTCAATATTAGATTGATATGGTAATACCCATGGATCAACTGGAGTAGTACAAGAAGATATCATATTAATATAGGAAACCAAAGTATATCTATTGGGAAGTAAGGGAGGAAGAAGCAAAAAGGGTCCCATGAGAGAGGAATCCTTAAGAATTCCAACTCCAACATGTTGATATGGGTGAGGGGTTTCCCCCACGAGAGGAACACTTCTAGTAACTAAAGAATCAGTGGAAAAAAGTGAGTTGATCAATAGTTACGACACTGCCTTTATGAGGAAAAGTGATCATTCAAAAATATGTGGAAACAACCGCAGCCATGGCATAGAACCATGTATGACCTAATAGAAGATTATAATGTAAAGTTCCTTTGATAAATTCGACTTCTACTGATACAATATTTCCACCTAGTTCTACTTGTAGAGAATTCAAAATCCCACACGAATTATAAGTTATTCCATCAAAAGCCTTGAAAGTGGTTGGTGACTGGCTCAATTGCGGAGAACCAATAGCCTTCCAGCAAGACATGGACATAATATAGGTTGAGGAACCTTCTTCCACAATGGAATGATGGATATTCTTACCACGAACAACAACCTAAATCATGAAGGATAATTGTGTCGGAAGTTTAGGTGTATGGTTCTCATGGTTAAAAACTACTAGGTTAGAATCTGAAGGATCCATGCATCCAATTACCAAGAGAAAAGCCTTCTTTTGGCTGGGGAAATTTTGCAACACTTCAAGAGTTGACATAGCTGATGGAGCCTGAGCCAGATCCTCAACTATGTTATAATTTTGAGCAGCTCTTGCACGATGGTTGAATGTTGATTTATGGATAACACCTTTGGAGGATTAATTGTTAATTCAAAGGTACGACATTTGGAGTAGGATCTGATGGAGATGCATTCGAACTGGTAGGTTGATCAGTTTCCTGACCGTTCAAAGGATTCACATTATCGTAGTCCTTAATTAGCCACCATAACTTCATTTTTGGTAGTAGAGGAAAGCATCAAAACCAAGTAAGAGGAAGTGGGGTCCCATGCAACCATATTGGTCCCCTAATTCAGAAATGGCTCTGTGAACACAACAAGTGTAGCGGATGATTTAAGGAATTGATTCACCTCCCCCCAGTGTGGAAAATCATGAGTAGATTTCTCCTCATTACATATCAAATATGGGTAACAAGGTTCCCTCTTCTCTTCAGGAGATTGGTTATTTTGTTTATCCTATGGAGCATTTTATTTCTTCTTCTTGCCTTTGCCTTTCTTCTTACTTCCTAGTTGTGGAGATTTTCCTTTAGATGATTGAACAACATTAATATCAAAAGTAGAAGCCATAGGAGTGGAAGGAGGGATTTGAGTAGTGACAGCAAGAGTTGAACCAGATGGTTTACTCATCGATTGTTGATTGGTGGAACCAATCACGCCATCGACAACATGTGATTCTTTACCAGGGATTTGAGAAACAATATCAGTAGGTCACGGAGCATTTGGTATCTTATCATACAGCTTATAAGATTAGGTATAGATGAGATCCAAGTACTAGGCACATGAAATAACCTACTCTTTAGTTACAACTCCACCTGTAGCAGCGTATTTCCTAATAAATTCCAATAGAGACTTAATGAACCATTCAGCTAACAATTGGTCATGAACGAAAGTCTTAACCAAATGACGATGATGTCGCCACTCATGAAGATGATCAGAGATGTGTGGGGCATTATTCTGTTTGAAATTTTGTTAATAGTTTTATTCCAATTGCATATCTGATGGGTAACTAGAAATGTGTTATGAATGTAGTAGCCAAGGCGCTAAAGTTATCAAACAAATCTCGAGGTAATTCAATGTACTATTTAGCTTTCATAATAGTGAGTGTACATTGGAAAAGACACAAACGAACAAAATCATCATTGAGGGAGTTTGAAGAATACCACAAATGATAAGTCATTATGGGCATGGATGGGTATTCTCTAGGATTTCCATTGAATTTAGGAATATCAAAAGGCAACTTGGTAGGAATAACCAACCACTAAGGAGAATGATCAATGGGATCATTAGTGAGTCTGGTCAAATCTAGCAATTCGAGAGTTGTTACGAATGGCAGCTACCTATTAAGGTTCGGTGGAGGATATCCTAGTTAAGATGTGATAACCTGAGAAACAAGTATATGTGTCCCAGGATAGGGAGGATTTTGATAACCAGTATACACATAACCTTGTTTTCCAGCTCCAGGATAACCTTGCAAAGGTTGAAACGACTGAGTTTGGACTTGTTGATCGTAAGGAATTTGAGGGATACCTTGATACGGTGGATATTGTTTCCTTGTGGGATTTTGCATCATCCTAACATAAGGTGGATTCGATTGTGGTTGTGTTTGTGCCATACCATACACATTCTTACCCATTTGAGTTTGAGGAATGGCCTGCCCAAACTATTGTGATTGTAAGTTACCTTGAAGAGGCTGGGTATACATGGTTAGGGATGCGCCCGATACCGGTGGAATGGGTTGAGTTAAAGGTACATCCTGTAAAGTTTGGCTCACATTCATTTGAGGGAATTCCATATTTAGATATCATGGGAGAGGTCCATAGACTGGATGTTGCAGTAGAGAAGGTATGAGACAAGGATTGGTAACTAGGCGAGACGGAAGGGCCACCATACAAATGTGCCTCTGGTGTCATTACAAAAATGGATGAGGTTGTAACTTGGGTTGTCTCAAACATGGTAGCATATACAGGCTAAGAAACCATAGCAAACTCAATCATGGTTATCTATCCTAAATAATATTTCCAAGGGAAACTCAAAGGTGAGTTGAAAGGAAAATAATTAGACAAAGGAGGCTGAAATGGAGTATGAGGAGAAGGAAAAGGATGGGCCTGATAAAAATGAGCCCCTACTCGAATGGGAGAGGAGGGTTGAGGCTCTTCCTATGGAATCTCTTCGATACTCACAAGACCAGGTGGAAGGGGTTCACCGTCGGGTCCAAGATATATAGTTTGGGGTTGTGTCTAAGATAGAGGAAGAGAATGAGAAGGTCCTGAAGTAATAGGTGTAGATGGATGAGGTACCTCAAGTTGTATAACCTTAGGTTGAGTTGTCTCTGATTCAATAAATTTAGGTTCAATAACCTCAGGTAAAGAGATTTTAGGTGCTTCGATTTTGACTGTGTGAGAGTCGCCAGCCAATGGATAGGAAACATCGAGCTTCGTACTCATAATAAAATATGATTCTCGTGGATCTATATCAGATGGAGGACCAGAAGTAATAGTCCCTGAAGTACTGGATTCGATAGTCTACATTTTCTTATGCTTCTAATGATGGCCAAGAGTTTCCTCTGGTGGAATAGGAGGCTTATTTTGCATTCTATGCGAACGAGAGGGTAAATAGTTTTGTTCTTCCATGTTGTATTAATAAATTTTAACAATTAACATATATAAAAAAAATTCAAAGAGTGTGAAATAAGCATAATGGTTTACCATGCAACTGTGAACTGCAATATACAACCTTGGAGAACCAAGGATTTACGTACAGGCAGGCAATATCCTTTAATGTTGTGTTCGGTGTATCACAGTGTACAAGGCAGTCAACTTGGTTACGTATGGCAAGGATAGCAACCTATGGTGGACTTCCAAAATATACTCGATGGTACATGGAATTGCAGTCTATGTTATTGTTGTCTAATGCATATGATGAGAGAATTCCCATATAATTTTCATGCGTGGAGCGCCATCCAATAAACCCAAAGGTACGTGGAGAACGGTCTGATACATTTACGTATGTGGAATAGGATATCACCCTCGGAATGCAACGCTAGAAAAAAATGATAGCTCCTATGTTTATAGTTGTCGTAGCACGTCTCTAGCCTAGACATATAGATGTTTGTGTTAATGTTACAAATGCTCCTTAGGTTGGTTCAGTAAATTTTAAAGTGTATCTTGAGTTAAGTTTCGGCTTTCAAGGCTCACCATGAATTTCACCTTAATATCATAAAATGAAAACTAGCATGATAGAATGATATTTTTCTTTTCAATGAAAATATATGTATGGGAGGGAAGAGAACAAAGAATATGCAACAAATAAGATTGTTAAGAAATTCCCCTAATGCAATTGTTTCTAATTACAATTTTCACTCACAAAACCCTATATGCAATGCATAATGCATCAGATTTTTCTTTTCAATTCCACTTAATTTTCAGATGAAAACTAAGATATTCGCCTAATCACTGATAAAAAACACTTTTCAGAATGATGACTGAAACACCAATTATTATCAAAAGGCACTCAAAACCAAAAGAAAACAAGATGAATGTTTTGAGAGATCTAAAAACACTCAGGGACATAAGGAGGACCAACTAGAACCAAGTTAATCAGAGATCGAAGCATGAAAAGACATTTTTTTGCATGAAACAGGGATCAATGCATATGCAAAGAGGCTACTAGTGCTCTACAATGTAGGTACAGAGAATGCCAGGGTGCTCTATAATGCTCTATCAATAGACCAGGGGGTGCATTGATCAAGGAAATGGGAGTTTTCGACACAAAAAATCAAATGCATATCAATGAAAGGTATTCCTAAGGTCAATTCTGACTGGGTGAGGCACTAGAGGTTTGTTTAAGAGGTGTAACAAGGGATAAAGTCAAGGAAACCACTAAGGAAATGAATCAATCCCCACTATGGTCAGTAGTTTATTATACATAATCTACAACTGCGGACAAAAGTATCTTCCCTAGACCTAGTGGCCTGGTCTAGAACAATAGAAATCAAAGACTATAAAGTTCTCCCTAGAGGAATTGGAGAATGGAAATATGCCTACTTGTGATCTATCACAAGCTCTTCTCTCCTATTGGTTTGTAAGCTCCAATAGTATCTTTGATCGCTATAATTAGAACCTGTACAAACAAACAACACAAGCCAAATATCTATGACAACTATGTAGCATTTTCCAATCAATTTATTCAATGGATCAGCATAACATTGAAATATATGAATGTAAACATAACATAACACATATAGGAAAATAGTATACTCTTTGTATTAATATGAAAGGGAGAGAGTTTACAACCAAAAGTGGAAGTTGATCTTGTAGAGATCCCTCCAAGTTGACTTGTCCTTCCTTGCCACAATGTACACCTCAAAGCCACCCTAATGCATGGGAATGATAACTCTCTTATGATCAAAGAAGCAGCATAAGGGTATGATTAGTCTCCAAAATCCAACATCTAACTTGTGGATGGCAGTAAATTTATAGGAGACGATGCTAGTTTAGGAATTCTTATCCATTTACTAATCTAAGATTGAGATCCACTCTTAATGGGAGGATGAGCTCAAGGGATAAGAGGTGAAATCTCCAAGGTAGGATCAAATAGGATTTGAAGTTCTTATCCAAGGTAAACGGTTTTAACAACTCCTAGAAGCTTCCAGAAGAGGAAGCTTTGGGGTTATTTTTATTTTTCCCAAATTTATAGAATCGGCGCACCCCCAACAAGGGAAAACCTTCTCTGATCAGAACAGATGCATAAATGAGCAAACCTATTTCTGAACGTAGGTCCCTAAAGGGCTAGGGTGTGTTGGGCCTTAAAAGCACTAGAATGAAGCAATCAAGGTCAGAAACTGAAGGATTTAGAAGATTCATGCTTAGGTTTTTGTGTAGGGATGATGACAAGGTGTTCATGGATGTTGATTGATCCAATTTGTCGACATATTGACCAGATGTGACAAAATGGCTTATATCAATAATATATATACAATGTCCATCCTCTAGTTCGACTTGACATTCTTTAAGTAAATGTCTAAGTGTTTTAAACTTATATAAGTAATCTTCAATGCAAGATAAATCATTAGGAATTAAAGTCATGATCTAATTTTCAAGTTGATGAGACCTAATAATATTAGGTTCACCAAAAACCTTCTTCAACTTTTCCAATACTTATTTGGGTCATTGATTCCTTGAATATGAAATTGCAAATTGGGATTGAAAAGCTAGAAGTAGAAGGTGCATGTACATGAGAAGAAGTGTTAGAAGAAGAATCAAGATTGATGTTGTGATTTTGCTACTTCCAAGTCCTCCATTTTTTAAAACATTTGGACTCTAGATGTTCTTATTTCCCATAATAATTGTAATGTATATCAAAAATCTTACACTTTGAGTAGAATTTGATTGAGAGGGTTTGGAACCCTTATTTTTGTTAGACAAAAGTAATATTGAGAGGGGGGTGAATCAGTATTACGGAAATATAAAAATTATTTCTACAAATAAAACTTATTCATAAATTAACTTCAAAAATATATATCAATATCATGCACATGAAAAACACAAACAATCATCACATGTAGACACTTGTATTTTAGATGGAAAAACCCCCCTCCAGGGAAAAAACGATTGAAATATTTGTTGCTACTTCTTATTATTTATTGCTTCAAAATATTCTCATTTACATTACATCATATAGACAACACTAGCAATGGAGCACACACCCCTTGACTGAAATGAGAAATGTTGGCTACAACCAACTTGGAGCACCCACTCCTACAATAGACAATCTACATGCACTTAGCTTGAATACCCCACTTCAAGTACAAAAAAATTTATGTAATAAGATAATAAAATTCAAAATTGAAAGCACTACTGCATAAAAAAAAAAAAAAAAAACAAAAAAACCAAAAAACAAAAAAACAAAACAAAACAAAACAAAAAACAAAAAACAAAACAAAACAAAACAAAAAAAAAAAACAAAACAAAAAAAAAACAAAAAAACAAAACAAAACAAATAAACAAAAAAACAAAAAACAAAAAACAAAAAACAAAAACGAAAACAAAAACAAAACAAAACAAAAAAACAAAAAACAAAAAAACAAAAACAAAAAAAACAAAAAAAACAAAAAAACAAAAAACAAAAACAAAACAACAACAACAACTAGCAACAAATAAGCACCATCATGCAGCCACAAATCCACACTCCAAATTAGAGAACAAAAATCTCTACACACACTCTCCAAACTAGTCTTCAACGTCTGCACACAACTCTGAAACTCTACTGAAGAATAATCTCTAAAGCACACTGCAATTCTAAAACTTTGAACTCACTGCAAAAATCACTGGTTTTGCACTAGGAACTCATGCACACTCACTCACTCACACTGTTAGAGAATCAACCAAATGAACTTCCTGCCTTCACATATTTGTAGAATCTGGAGATGGTTAAGTCAATTAATTTTTCATATGATGTATCTCACTCAAAAGCTTTTTACATGCATCAGATATGATTGAGATTTTCATTTTGACCAAATAAAGGCACTCATTCCACCATCCCTTTGATAATTTCAACTTTAACATCCTTCTAGAGGCCCCATGACTTATTTCGACCTTTTTTATAGAAAATTCTGATAATAGACTCCGCAAAAAGAAAATTAATTCCAGAGGGGAGTGAGAGATCTGGAGAAAAACTTGTGAATTCTCTTGGTCACACACACAAGCCTAGACAAAATCAACTGGAAGATTCAGTCATTCGCATGGGCATGTCCTCTAAGCGACTGGATTTTTTCAGTCACTCTGATGAGCCTCCATCCATGTGACTAGGGAAAAGCATAAGTTGAAACAAGAGATCCATCCCTCAAACTTTCAACAAACCTTCAAGGGAGTCAAATGACTTGTAAACCATCCTTCCAAAATCATCTTAACATCAGGAACCCAGTCGCATAACTTCAACAAGACATCACATACATCATCAACTATACCTCTAGGAAAAATGTAGCTCAGCTTCATATGAGGCCTTGTTACCTCATGACACCTCTCCTACAAACCTTTTGAGACTTATGACAACATTTACATCAGCATGATAGCCTTCAACAAGGATACAACAAACTCAAGACTTGACATATAGACTCATGAGTACGTGACTTCAACAGGTGACATCAATGGCAACACAAACATGTCAACATTTTTTCTTGTTGCTGCGAGGGATGTTGCTTTTTTAGATGCTTAGTTTTATCTTTATGTTGGGACACTAAGGCCTTGCTAGACGTACCTGTAATTCCAATTGATCTAAATGTAAGAGCTTGTCTTTCTCTTTGATCAAATAGTTGCAAAAATATTCCAAAGAAGTTTTTTGATAAGAAGTCCACAAAATGTCTTTAGTGGCGTAAAATGTAGATACCAAAAAATATTATGTTGAACAAAGCTTGGAAAGAATAATATATATGCAATGTCCATCCTTTAGTTCGACTTGACAATATTTAAGTAAATTTCTAAGTGTTTTAAACTTATATAAATAATCTTCAATACAAGAGAAATCATTATGAATTAAATTGATGATCTAATTTTCAAGTTGGTGAGACCTAATAATATTAGGTTCACCAAATATCGTTTTCAACTTTTCCAACACATAATTTGGGTCATTGATTCCTTGAATATGAAATTGCAAATTAGGATTAAAAATATAGAACTAGAAAGTGCATTTATATGAGAAGAAGTGTTAGAAGAAGAATCAAGATCGATGTTGTGCTTCTGCTACTTCCAAGTCCACCATTTTTTAGAACATTTGGACTCTAGATGTTCTTCTTTCCCATAATAATTGTAATGTTTATCAGTCTTCTTACTCTTTGACTTTTCTCCTTTGTCATCATCAAGAGTAGAATTTGATTGAGAGGGATTGACACCCTTATTTTTCAT
Source organism: Pinus tabuliformis (assembly GCA_031772625.1). Taxonomy (NCBI): domain Eukaryota; kingdom Viridiplantae; phylum Streptophyta; class Pinopsida; order Pinales; family Pinaceae; genus Pinus; species Pinus tabuliformis. Next base: position 241,125,806 of record CM062808.1, on the reverse strand, counting down.
GCTTCTACAATGATATTGCTCCTTTGGATTCTTGGTTTTATCTTTTTGTTGGGCCACTAGGGCCTAGCTAGATGTACTTGTAATTCTAATTGCTCCAATATGTAAGCGCTTGTCTTGTTCTTGAATCAAATAGTTGCATAAATATTCAAGAGGAGTTTTTTGATAGGTAGTCCACAAAGTTTCTTTAGTGGCATTAAATGTCGATACAAAAAAAGAATATGTAGAACCAAGCTTGGAAAGAATAATATATATGCAATTTCCATCCTCTAGTTCTACTTGACAGCCTTTAATTAAATGTCTAAGTGTTTTAAACTTATATAAATAATATTCAATACAAGAGAAATCATTAGGAATTAAAGTCATTATCTAATTTTCAAGTTGATGAGACCTAATAATATTAGGTTCACCAAATATATTTTTCAACTTCTCCAATACTTAATGATCTGAAATGAACATTTATTAAAACTGATGTAGAATTGATTAACCATTAATGAATTGAATGTTAGCTAACAGTGCAGAAATCGAGGAAAACTGCTTGAGAAGAAGACTTTACGACAATTGATTAAACACAAGAAATATGCATAACAGAAGTGAAAATAGTAAAAACACAGCGATACCAGACATTAAAGTTGATTACAGAGTTCGTCTCTGATGGACTACATCTCTAGGCTTGCTTTCAAATGGGCATCCGTTTTTATTAGGAATGAAAAGAAGGAGTTGATTACACAGTGATTCTATCAGGTTGAACTTGCACACGGCAAATTCTAACCTCTGTAACTAGGAATCTCTCTGAACCATCTTTCCAATGTTGCTCACGGATTCCAAATCTGACTCCAGATTTCCAAGATATGATCAAAACACCAACCGCCTCTCTGTCTCAGCCTCTAAATGACAAGTTCCAAAAACACTCAAAATCCTCCCTAACTCTTCACAAGTTTGCAAATTCTCATTTATACAGTGGTTAGATTCATCATAACCACTGTTACTCAGTTTGGGATGCATTAGCTTACTTGAAGGTACAATTTAGGGTTTGGGATGAGTTTTAGGTGTGTCACATAGTGACTTTACAAAAGTTGTTTGTAAATAATTAGTTACAACCAAAATAAAACCCACTTTAGACTTTCGACTACCCGAAACCACTAGATGGCAGCTAACCGGGCGGAGGCGCTTACAGTGCATGTGCACAGGTGGGTTAACCCCGCGGTTAAAGCTCTGTCGGTTCGGGTAATTGATGGTGACTGTGCGGTCTTCTATTGTGTGTTGAGATAGTGCTGCCACACCTAACCATAACTTCCCACCAAACTTGCTGCAACTAAACTCCTGACTATTCACATGGCGATGTCTCCGATGCGGTTTGCAACTGGCGGTCCTGACATAGCATGTTCACATGTGACGGTTGCGGTTAAACCTCCGATGCGGTTACCACCTAACCTCTACGGTTCCGAAGACCCAAACAGTTTAACTAATGTTGCGTTCACATGTTCTCTGACGCGATTAGGCTGCTAGCAGTTTAGGTGACTATTTATTGCATTGTTTTTATAATGTTTGTTTGTTTAAACTTATGGCTGAGAGTTGATTTAGGCTAGGGTTGATGTTGTGTAATGCGATAGGACTTAGGTTTTGTATTGCATAGGTTTTTGTATAGTTATTTGAAATACATATTATTGTAATGTAGATGGATAGGGTTGCAACTTAGGTGATAGATTTGATAGTGCATTTGGTAGATTAGGATTAGGGTTTTCATTTTTGTTTTTAAAAAACCCATGTACAAAATATTCTCACAATGTGACGAAACCAAATACATATTGTTGACACAATCTATAGTTGCGAAGACACCCCTGACGACATATCGAACCTCTACCACAAACGACACCTATGTCGACACCAAAACCTACGAAGATGAATGACAAAACACATGTCATCAACCAATCCTAGCGAAACTATCGATGAACACAAGTCGACAGCCAGGTACTAACCCATATCAACTGAACGCCATGAAAATCATATTACCTAAACAACCTGATCCATAACCAACACTGTCGAAGCTGACAACACCGAACTAAATTGACGATGATTCTGAACATTGACGATGATGCTTGAACACCTGTGCAATGATCTAACGAGATCCTCCTGGATCATTCCTCTCCACTTGAAAGCTTTTGGACCACAAAAGTTTGACTAAACAATAAGTCAATGAGGGTAGAACTCCCTCTCTTTCCACCTTCACCTGAAGATGTACCAATACATTTGATCAATCACCTGCAAGTGATGACCTTGATGATGTTGACCATGGCACATTTTGATCTGGTGACCTGTTCTCTCCATCTGTAGTATAAGCAACTTGCAACAATGGGCAAACAACCTGTTATAAACATGGCAATTGAATTCTTTCCATGAAGAACCATGAGTTAGTGATTCACAATCTTTGAAAACAGTCTCTATTGGATGTTGTTTAATACCATCAACATGTATAAACAATCTATTTTGCGGAATAAGAGAGACAATGAAAGATATTTTTGACCTCAAACCAGCTACTTGACTAAACATACTTTCCTAATTCCTGATTACTAAGTGAACTTGGTGCAATGAACCTATCAAACTGTAAGGTGAAAGCTGCTGCAACTTAGTTTGTCTTTGAAAGTATTGAATTAGTTGTTGATTTGTTTGAATCACTTTTCCTTCATTTAAATGATGTTTCCATTGATTAACACTTTCCTCTGATGCATAAGTCCCCATTAGACACTTTGGCACTGCTTTAGAAAAGGCTTTGATCTTAAAACAAATAGATTTCCCCTCCACTTGAAAAGAGGTTTCCAAACTATTTGAAACATGAACTAGTGACACAATACAAGAGAAATCGAACACTGATTTTCCCCAATACTGATATGTATCCCTGTAACTGTTAAGTTCCAAATTTAAACTGAATTGATTCATTCTGACATTAGGAATAGGAGTTTTAGGCACACACTGTAATTCATGTTGTAATCCCTACTTATGAATAAGATGTTTGGTTTTTCATAAAACTGGAATAGTTTCTATCTCTTTAATCAAACCATCTTTAAGTTGAGTCTCATAACTTAAACAACCATCATGTCGATTGTTATGTTTTCCTTTCATACACATGATTACAAATCTCTTGTTTGAACTTATTAATCACTTCATCTGATTAACATTAACTGAATTCAAGTGATTTTTGTTTTGATGTGCCCTAACAATAAATTCAACCCCATCTTTCTTGAGGTGATATTTATGTTCTCTCTTGTAAAATACTGCATCACGATCATAAAGATAAGGACTTCCTAAGACAACTCCACATATGTCTACTAGAACCACATCTAATTCCACTTCATCAATGTAATTAGCTGTAATGGAAAATCTTAATCGACATTGTTTGGTGACTTTTATCTGAGTTGATTTATTTAGCCATCCTAATGGGTAAGGTCTTGGATGATTCCATGTTTCCAAACCCAAACTTTTAACTAAATATTCAGAGATTAAATTCGCCTGTGATCCACTGTCAAACATTGTATCTATATGTGTATGCTTAGAAGTTATCCTTATGTTAAACAATTCAACTCTTTTATCCTTATGTGAAGGATTTATGTTTGAAGAAGATGTAATAGTTTTCGAACTTGAACCAATGTCTGAAGTTTTACCTGTCGTAACCATGGTGGTTATCCTCCTTTCATCACTTGAATCTGAACCTAGATCTTGCTGGACTGCTGCAATTGCCTTCTTTCCATCCTTCTTCTTAAGGAACTTTTTGGGCTTAAGTTCTCGATGAAGTTTCCAACACTTAGATTCATCATGACCGAGTCTCTGGAATGAGAACAAGTAGGTCTTTCCTTCTGAGCTATCACTGATTTCTTTCTCTTCGAAATGTTCTTCCCCTTATTGTCACTAGAATCTTTGGTTTCCAACTCTTTGGATGACTACAATGAAAACTTGAATGGTCTGCCACCTGATTCTATATGTATGGCCTGAACACACACTTCATCAAAACCATCAATATTAAACATCAATAGTGTATGCTGCAAATATGAATGTAAATTGTCGATGTATTTTAACAAAGTTTCACGTGTATCCAATGAAATACCAAGCACCAATGCTTTCTTTCTGAATTCCTGAGTAAACTCTTGAACACTCTGCCCTTTACCTTGCCTCAAATGCTACCAAAAAATAACAGCTTGCTGCATGTATCGTAAAGGATAGAATTGTTTCCTAAGAGCTTTTAAAAACTTAGACCATGAAGAGATGACTTTTCCTTTACGCTTTACATCTATCTAAGTTTTACTTTCCCACCAGATTAAATTTGTTCTCACCATTCTAAGTGTAGCTAACTGAATTTTAGTTTTATTGTTAGAAATGTTTTGAATGAGACAATACACTTCCAGTTGCTTAATCCAGTTATCTAACTTTTCAGGATTCTTTTCGACATCATAAATAGGTAACTCAAATTTCACATCAAGTTTCAAAAGAGATGTTTTCTTAGGTTTCTTTTTTGTTTCAGATTCTACACTGGAAGAAGAAGAATAAGAAGATGATGATGATAGACATGATGGAAGTGAAGGTGGTTTATCAGCCTTGCCTTTACCTTTGTCCTTCTTCGATGCCTTTGAAGAAGAAGCTGCATCTCTTGCCTTCTTGTCTTCATAGAGTTATCCCAACATCTTTTGCATAGTAAAGAATGCTTGCTGAAATTGTTCTTCACTCATCTTAGTTTCAGTGTTTCACCTGCATCAGATCCTGACATGGTCAATTTATGAACAACTCGTCACTTTCCAATCTCTAGATGGATCTGCTCAAGGATTCCTTCTCCTCATTGCGACTTTGACCTGGTTAACATTCAATGGCAAATTCTACAAACGCAACCTGCTCTGATACCAAATTATATGATCTAAAATGATCATTTATTAAAACTAATGTAGAATTGATTAACCATTAATGAATTGAATGTTAGCTAAAAGTGCGTAAATTGAGGAAAACTACTTGAGAAGAAGACTTTATGACAGCTAATTAAACACAAAAAAGATGCATAACAGAAGTGAAAACAGTAAAAACACAGCGATACCAGATAGAAAAGTTGATTACGAAGTTCGTCCCTGATGGACTATGTCTCTGGGTCTGCTTTCAAGATCGGCGTCCATTTTTATTAGGAATGAAAAGAAGGAGTTGATTACACAGTGATTCTGTCAGACTGAACTTGCACACAGGAAATTCTAACCTTTGTAACCAGGAAGCTCTCTGAACCATCTTTCCAACGCTGCTTACGGATTCCAAATCCAACTCTGGATGCCCAAGATATGATCAAAACATCGACTGCCTCTCTGTAGCAAAATAGGAATATAGAAGAAAAAGAATTAAATATGAACTTTGCAAAAAATATTTCTAAAAAGGGTGTATTCACACTGTATACCTCTAGATCTGAGAAAAAAAAAATTAAACAAAAAAAAAATGAAAAAATAAAAATAAAATAAATGTTTAATCTTAGGAAAAATGGACAGCTTCTTGGATTACAAAAAGGAATTCTTAGTTGAAAATAGCATTTCATACCTAATGAAATGGGTGTTCAATCCAAAATGTTGAAAAAAATAGTAGATCTTGGAAAAGACAATAATGCAAGCTCAAGACCTCGATCACCAATAGGAACAATTCTTTAAATGGGTTCTAATACCATGTTTGGGAAAATAATTTATTCCATATACGATGAACACATTTTGCAACCACTCATACAACCAAATCAAATATTGTAATGCTAGTATTTTTATGTGGTTAAAACTCTCTACAAGGGAAATTGTCCATAACCCCAACCAACGTGGCCACTTAATGCAATTTTGTAATGAAAAAGAAAAAAATGTACATAAGAGAGTTATCACAATCAACCATAGGCCATGACCCTTCATGGCCTTTAAATAGAGATAATGGACTAGTTGGGCGATAAGCCATGGATCAATAGTTATTAGTATCAAGGAGAATCTAAGTCATCAGATCACTCTATGTATATAACATATCATGACCATTGGATTACAATGCAATTAATGCATAATAAAGAAATGTACTTGCTTAATTGAGACATTATACCAAGTTAAAATTAACTAACTCCCAAGTGTCTAGATATCCTAACAATAAGGAGCGAGAAGAGGAGAAAACTTGTTATAACTAAAGGAGCTTCATGAGAGAAAATTTTCTTCATAGTCCATGGTCATTAAGCATTAGATATAAAGTATTTAGATTTGCAAATCTTTATGTGATTTCTTGCTCTTACTTTAATGAAAGATAAAGGCTATTACTTGTTACTTGGATGAGTTGGTCACACACTCTTCTCTCCACCTTAATTTTTAAGCATCAAAGTATCTCTTGGGGGAATTTGTTGGGTATATTGTTGGTTTCGAGGAATCTCAAAGATATCAAGCCTTGATAAGGCCTAGTATGACCCCACAACCCAAGTGAAAGTTAGGCACTAGCATTTTCAACCTCCCTCTCACTTTTTGTATTTAACTTTTTTTATTTACTTTGTTTAAAGGCAATATAGGGTTTGTTCAAGTTAAATATTTAAAATGAGGTTTCTGGTTCATCAAATATATAAGCCATCTCCTTTTAGATATAGTGGGACTTGATTCTCTTTATTGCAAAACGTTTATAGATACAAGTGCACTCTTTAAAATTTTACAAATTTCTCACTTAGTATAGTGGCTTCTAGAAAGGATCTAACACTAGACTAGATAATCTACTCATGGTGCAAGTGTAATATATTTATTTCTTGACTGTTTATGCAAAATTTAGGAAATTTTGTTATGTATGAGCTTAAATTTTCACTTAAAGAATGAATTGATGTAATAAATCTCGACATTAAGTTATTTCATATCATTATATGTTATTCTAGAAGTGATTTTCCCAGTAAAGGTTTCAAATAAATGTTATATAATCTATTTTGTGGTTAATATTGTAATGAGAGCTTAGTTTTGTTGATCACACTCACTAAAGTTTAGATGATATATTGGAATGACCAACTACTAAATAAGTCAAAGATTTTTTGTAGACATGGTAATTCTTCATAGTGTTTTACATCATCTTTGGTCTAAACATATATGAGTATTAAGTTGATAATACATCTCTTGGAATGACTTGTTATAACATCTTAATATGTTGGGAATAGTTTCTCTTTACTACTTAATAACATGTCTTATAAGGGTTTATTCCACATAATATAGAATTGATCCACTAGTTATTGTTTTCTTTCGCTTCAATCTCCTTGTTTATTGATAAAAATAATTTATATATCAATTATGGTTTGGAAAACACACCTCTTAAACAATTACTTGTCAAACTTTTAAGCACATGTAATATTATTCAAGGATTGGATCACGCTTTGGCACTGGTTGGAGATATCTAACACTCTATTTTGTATTGTTGGTTCAATTTAGCATCCTCACATTCAAAAAAAAAAACACAAACTTCAAATCCTTGTTTGACCCACTATATAGGCTATAAAATTGACTATGTGTACTTTTTATTTGTTGATTTTCACATACGTCTAAGTGAATTTTTATTAATTTTGGTCAAATAATTTGATTAATATTGTCTTATAATGTTGGTATATAACCAATATTTTGAATCTACTTAGTGACATAAACTTCTTTAATGCTTTACTGATAGGTTGATATACTCTTAATAGCATTACTATATTATTTGGCGGCAACACTTATGTGACATAAATTTTGAATGTTCCATATAACATTAAGTGATCCAAATCTTTTCACTTAAATGATGCATACATAATTGCATATAAAAGAGCATGTAACCATACAATGCATACACATAACATAAGCAGGAATGAAAGGCAACCATGAGAAACAAAGGCACAAAACAACTTGATAACGGAGTTCAACCATTGTGGGTTATGTCTTCGGGCCTTGCTCAATGTGGGGAGGCATATTTCATTAATCTTCAGCGGAAATCAAAATGCATACAAAATAGAAAAGGCACCTTATACCTTCACTTCTGGGGATGGCCTGAAAATGCACAACTATGTTAAAGAAATGGACTGCGTTGTTGAATTCGTGACGAAAAATTACTTAAACTCAACCCTTTTCTGCTCTGGTCAAAATCTGGACACCCGAGAAACACAAATATTCCAAAAAGATTTATTTCCGCAGGTTGAATGGAATTTGGCAGCCCATATGACAAAACTGATCTCACAACTACGCTCCTTTTGGAAAACTAAAAGAAATGAGTATAAAAACGGCATAATTCTGACACCTTCAAAATTTTCCCTACAGGGAATCTCCAAGATTCCTCACTGATTTTGCACATGAATATTCCAAGGAATATTCCCCTAGAATATTCTTTGTCTTGAAAATGATGCCCTGTATGGGCTGGATTCTACGTGGCTCTATTGATCGTAGTTCCTTTGTTCGGTGAGCGAATGGTGAAAATGTGGTTTATATAGTTTTCGTTGGTGGATAACCCAATGCACCCAGTTGGCGATCCTAGTTGGCATAACGTTAATGAGTAATTATTTGTGGGGGAGTCTGGGTTCAAAGCCCGCCACCCCAAATTTTGGTCTCCATTTGTTTTATTTTTGGAGGAGTTTTGTTGCATGGGTGTCGTTTGTTGTGTGGGACAGCCTATTGGTGGGCCGGCCAATGTCGAGCGAGTTCAAATCTCATCGGCCTCGATATTTGTAATGGCCATTGGGCCAATTAATAAAATATGTGATATAAATGTAATGGGCGGGGAGGTTGGCATCACTTTCGGGCTCGTCGACCTTTCAAAAACCAATGCCCAGATTTTGGGGGTCACTAGAAATTTTAAGTAGGCGACAATTTCACCATTTCCATCTGTTTGAAACCATTGCCATTAAGTGCCAATGTGTTTCCTCTTTAACTATTGCCAAATTTAGTAGGTCTGCCATTTTTAGCTAGGCTCCAAATTTAGTTAGAACTCCACCAAGTTTAGCCAATGGGCCTAGTTGACCAAAACTTTGACTAGCCATAAATTTCACATACGACGTTGAATTGAGGTGTCGTTTGCATCAATGGAAAGATCTTGATGAGATCTTCAATATGATCCTAGTTTCATGGCAATACAAGGACTTCGATTTTTTAGTTTTTCCCAAGCCCTCTTTGATCTTTGAGTGTTTCTGGAGCCACCTAAATCATTCCTCCCCAGTGAGGAGCTTTTGGTCCTCCAAAAACATGAACACAATCTACAATCTGTTGTACTCCCTCATCTGCACAACAAGTGCCTTAACAAGCCACACTTCCTTCTCCTTCACATTTGTTCTTCAGAGCCACAAGTGATGAACTGACACCTTTACCCTATGCTAACATATAGTACAATTTTTCCAAATACATGTTCAATTACATGACCAATCATAACCCAAACAACCCCATACTTGACAATAGTTTATAATGCACTCTTTGATCAAGTTTACATAAAAAATCATAACAAAAACCAATACCCAAGCTATCAACAAAAAGGTCAAAAACATCATCATTTTGCATTCATAAGCAATGGCAAACACTTCATTACTTTTAAAATAATTTCATAACATGTGATTTCCAAAATGTGGTCATCACAAACTATTATATCTAATAAAACCATCTCACACTCAACAAAGTGAATGAGTCATCTCCCGGTGGTCGATTCACTTGTTGAACGTCTTCACCAGTTGGTTCCTTCATAGGTGCTTTATGGTCAAGGAGTATCTGACATGTGGCTCCTTGATATCCATCCTTGTTGCAGTGACTACAATGATTCTTTCTCCTCCAAATTTTTTGGTCCGTCTTGGAATTTTTGTTCCTAGTGCACCTCTGATGAGGAGATTTCCCTATGGAATCCTCACTATCACTGGAATGTGGTGAGGTTCTCCCATCATCCATCGTTGGTTGGTCACTGGTTATCTTGGAGCATTCTCCAACCTCTTTTTTGACATAACTAATTCCTGAATAACGAGGCAATTCCTCCACTTTGATGGGATTCACAATGCCTTGGCCATTAATGTCGAGGCCCTTTCCTTGATACCCCATTTTCTTCAATAATTTTGATCTAATTCCTATAGTATGTTTCTCAAAAGCAACGAAATCATCATCATAAAAATAACATGAAATTGAAGAATCACTTTTTACATCAGGCTTGTTATGCTGCAATTTTTCCAAGGCCTCCTCCTTGGCTTGTAACTGATGTTGTAACCTCTGTCTCTCCTCCTCTGCTTCCTGTAGGAGTCTCCTTAGTTCAGCATTCTCTGCTTGAATATTTTAGTTGATCTCTTCAAGTTCTTGGAGCCATTCAGTATTTGGTTCCCTTTTCATCTTTGGCACAACATCTACTGAAATCTTTGTCTCATTCCATGAATCGCAATCTAAGTCAATAAGTCCATCATCTACAATCCCAAGAGCTACAATTTTCATCTCATCACCTGAGTTCGATCCCAATTCAATTACTCCAAAACCTGCAAATCTTGTAGTTGTGATCTTCTCATCGTCCTTTGATTTGGATTCTTGGCCTTATTTCATAGTTGCAACTGTCTTCTGTTTCTCCTTCCTGCCATTCCTCTTTGGCCTCAATTCTAAATGCATTTTCCAACAATGTTCCTCATCATGCCCTTCTTTCTCAGAATGAGTACAAGAGGGCTTGGCTTCTTTCCTCTTAGTTGTTATTTCCCTCTTTGGATGGTCATATTTCTCATGCTTACCCCTACTTTCAAGATGTACAGTCTTCACACTAGCTTCATGAGTTTTAGGTCCAAATAATAACAATGAATGACACAAATAACCATGCAATGAGCCAATGTATTTCATCAACGTTTCAGGAGAGTCTAACGGAACATTCAATGCTAGTGCTTGTTTCCTAAACTCCTTTGTAAATTTTTGAAAATTTTGACCTTTACTTCGTTTCAAATGTTATCATTCCATCATGGCTTTATGTATGTAGCCTAATGGGTAAAACTATCCTCTTATAGTAGAAGCAAACTCAGACCAAGATGAAAGAAGTTTACGATTATTCTTACTACTTTTCTACAACTTACTTTCCCACCATATGAGAACAATGCCACTCAATTGAAGGGATGTTAACTAGATCTTGGCCTCGTTTTCTTTGATTCATTGTATGCGGAAATATACTTCAACCTATATGATCTAGTTATCTAGATTTTATGCATTAGATTCTCCATTAAACATATGTAAATCAAACTTGACAACCAACTTAAAAAAGGCTTTTTATGAGCTTTTGTACTTTTATAAGGGTGGGAATATGAGGAAGGAGTGGAGCATTCACTAGAAAATGGAAATGGGGCTTCAATAGGCTCTTCGCCTCCTCCTTGATTTATTGAGGCATGATCATTTGGTTCTTATTTCTTCCTTGGTTTCCATCCACTTCAACTTCCATAGTGAAATTGATGGAGTCTGATTAAGAATTAAGGTGAGTAATAAACATATTCAACTTCTCACGACCGTGAGGCCAGATGACACAAGTATCATCAACAAACCTCTTCCATTTTTTAGGGTGAAATTGAGTTGTGGCTAAGGCCTTGGTCTCAAAATCTTCCATAAACAAGTTAGCGACGATAGGGGAAAGAGGGGAACCATCACAACACCACAAGTTTGCTCATAAAATTCACCTTGGAAACTAAAGAAATTTGAGATGAGGCAGAGGCCAACTAATTTGGCCATGTCTTTGTCAGTGATGCGATTTATGATATCAATGGCCTCTTGGATGGGGATTTTGACGTATAAGGATACAACGTCAAAACTGACTAACAAATCTTCAGGCTCCAATTTGATATCTTTCTACTCATGGATAAAATAGGCTGAGTCTTTAACGAAAGAATCAGTGCAACCAACAAGAGGTTTAAGCTTTTGGGCTAAGAATTTAGCAAGAAGATAGGTAGGTCTGCCTATTGTGTTGACAATAGGTCTTAAGGGAGCCCCAAATTTATGGATCTTTGGGAGGCCATAGATTCTAGGGGTAAGGGGATTTCTCTCAATGAGCTTTCGGGAAAGAGAATTAAGAGACGGATTTGAAATTAAAAGCGGCTACTACTTCCTTAGAAATGGACTTAATGGGATTCTTCTTAAGCTTGATGTAACTCCCACTATTGGATAGATGATCTACCATTTTGTGGATATAGTCAGATTTATCAAGAATGACAACTGCTCCACCTTTGTCCGCTCTAAGGATGGCAATGTCAGGATTGTCCCTTAGGGACTTAAGGGCAAGAAACTCAACCTTGCTCAGGTTTTTCTTAGGAGGCTTAGCCTTTCTAAGAACAACCACACAATCTTGCCTAATAGTTTCCTTGACATTATCTGGAAGGTCCTTGATACCATACTCAATGCTACAAATAATGTCGTCAGTAGGAATCTTATTAGGGGCAAGGGAGAAATTGAGACCTTTATTAAGGCGACTGAAGGCCGAGGGATCGAAATTTTTGCTGGAAAGATTAATAACATTCTTAAAATGCAACAACGAATTATTATTATTATTGTTATTGTTGTTGTTGTTGTTGTTGTTGTTGTTGTTGTTGTTGTTGTTCTTATTAATATTAATATTACGAGGCGAAGAAAATGAATATATGTTATTTTTATTATGGGAGAAGGAAGAAATCATGTTATTCCCAATATTAATAATATTCTTATTTCTATTTTTAATAATATTCTTATATTTGTTATTAATGACAAAGACGAGCCATCCTACACTTTGAAGACACATTCAGGTTTTTGGGAACAAAAGCTTGCAAGATTGCCAAAGGAGATGGCATGCCTTACCCCACAGCCTACAGATCAGAGAATATCATTCTCCTGAAAGGCTAAGGAATGCCTTGGAGAGAACACAATTATACAAGAGGATCATGTAAAGGATGAAATTCGGGTGGATATGACTCAAGCTCAGTCCACCCTTGTTGATAGGCTTACAACAAGGAAGAGATGAAGTAGTAGAGCAGAAGGAGTGGAAAAAAATAGGTTTTTGTCCCCAAGAGGGCAAACCATCTTAGGAGCCTTGGGATGTCAAGGAGGCCACCAAGGCCATGAAAGAGTTTCACATGGATGACTAAGTTGCTCAGAGGATCAACAACACCTTTAGCAGGGGGGTGATGATGAGCCCCATCAATAGGTACATTTTGAAGATTAATATGCCATCCTCCAGCCTTAAAACTACCCTTCTCTTGCATTAATTCACATTTTCGTTATATTATGTTTAGTAAGAGGAGTAGAAGGTGTTTTTCATAGTATGTGGCCTAATGTGGTTTAATTGCAGGAAAATGAGGCATTTTTTAGGATATTATTATGCAGGGGCTCAATGGAGACAAACAAGAGAGAATCTAGGGGTGGTCCACCTCCTTAACTCCCTAAACTCGGCTTGGGATCACCATATCCTCTCTTACCAGTTTGAGTTCATTAGCACCCAAGTTACTCCTAGTCCAAATGAAGATCAAGGAGGACAAGGTCCACCATTTTCGAGATCAAGGAGGGAACCATTTCTATTTTCAAGGGAGCTTCTTCAGCTACCCTTTTGTATAAATAAGCTAGAGGAAGAGCTCATTAGGATTCAAATTTTTTGTTCAGCTAGGTGTAGCTATTGAGCTCCAAGCAGTGACATTTTTATTTTCAACTTTTATGTGATGTGTTAGCCTGCATTTTTTGATAATGAGAAGTTGGATTTTAAGTTTCATTTGAGTTAGTTTCAGAGGGCTAAGACCCTTGGGTTTGGGCCCAACCCAAAGGTTTTTGTCCCTCTTCTTGTACTTATGTTTCTTCTTGATTTCAAGTAGTTCATAGTTTCTTTCATTTCAGTAGAAGTTAACATATAAAATCTCGTGGTTTCAACCTCTATATCACCTCTCTTGTGGGAGAATGAGTGGAAGGATTCACAACCACAACTCAAAAAGATTATGCTTATAATTTATTAGAAATAGAATAGTATTGGTTGTCTTACTTTACATTTTCTTCCTCTGGTTTAGAAGTTAGATCAATGAGTGGATCAGTAGTTTTCATAAATTATGTCAGTTAAATTCAACTCATCTTTTCCATCATAAGTTATTTCATTTCACAAATGATAAATGGATGCATGCATGTGATTGATTGCAGGGTTGATTGATCTACAGGAAGGGAATATTCATCACTCCCACCTTGTGCTCTTTCACCATCTCCTTCCACCTCCAAGCTCTGTCCTAAAAACCCATTTTTCTAAGTTATTTTGTCTAGGTCATCGAGAGCACTCATCCTAGTGCAAGACAGGCCTCTAAGAGGTCATGAGCTTGGATGGGGGCTGAAACCAACCCTCTTTCATTTGCTAGAACTACTTTTCACCTCTCTATACCCTCAATCCAATGTTCCCACCTTCACACCATTCGAATGGCCTCTTTTAGCATTATAGGTATGTTTGTAGCATTACAAGCTTGCCTGTAGCAATCACTTATAGCTAACCTTTCGCAACCTTTTTCTTCACCATAATTTACCCACACTGCAACCTTGACCTAGCATAGATGCACAATGACCTCCAGCTATGATAATATTATCAGGAAAAGCTCCTAGGACACTCCAAACCTTCCTTGTCTTCACTGCAAAAACAAAGTAGAGTTAGTTTCTTTGTCATGAAATTAGGTTATTGCTTTATAAGCAAGTATGAACTATGTAGATGGTACCTGTGATTTTGATTGGTAGTTTGATGAGTTATGCAAGATAGATCAGTTTCTTTTCTGCAAGTAGATGAGGTAGTGTGATGAATTCTTGTTATGAAACCCGCTCACAAAAACATAGAAAAGATAGATCAACGACTTAGAAATCAGCCTCTTCGAGGGGAAAACCTCCTTTACATTACACAAATGAACAATTCTTGGATGATACAAATGACAATACCTCCTTTCTCTATATAGGAGTCTAAGGGGTCATAATATAATCAAAGCCAACATAAAAATAATAATGTAAGGGCACAATAATAACAATAGTAGGCTTCTATGGAGCATAATAATAACAATATGGAGACTACATGGGCACAACAATATAATAAGGGGGTTGCACTAATAACAATAAGGGGTTACACTAGTAGTATAGGGACCTAACATGCCCCTCCCCTTCAAAAAGTGGTGTCCTCAACGCTTGAGTAGTTATGGATGCTTCTGTATAAAATTATTGTCCTCCCATGTGGAATCTTCAGCAGGTAAGTTCTTCCACTTGATGAGATACTCAAAAATTGATCGATTTCGTAGCTGTCGGGCTCTTATTTCTGTGACTGCTTTAGGTTCCAATATGATTTTTCCTTCCTCGTCAAGTTCCGAAAATATTGTTTGAACTGGGAGCTTGTCACCTGTAACTTTTTTAAGCATGAAACATTGAAAAGTGGGGGCACTTGGGAAGATGTAGGAAGCTCAATTTGTATGCCATAGTACCAATCTTTTGCAGCACCTTGTAAGGACCATAGTACTTTGGTGATAATTTATTATTCTTCTTCGATTGCATGAGGGACATTTGTTTGTGTGGTTGTACTCGTAAAAATACCCAAACGCATATATCAAAACTTCTTTCACTGTGATGTTGATCTGCCTATTGTTTCATTCAATTCTGCACCAAAGTGGGGTTATCCTTTAAAAGATGGAGAGCTTGTTGTTGATGCTTAATGTGATCATTCACTGCTTATACCTTTTTCTTCTTGATATGTCCTTCTATCTTGAGAGTTTTTGGAGTGGTGATTCTTGCCAATGCATTACAAGATATGGTCAGATTCATTTCTTGATGCTCGATGTGATCTTTCACTTCTTGAACTTTTTTCTTATTCATATGTCCTTCTATCTTGAGAGTTTGAGGAGTGGTAATTCTTACCAATGCTTTACAAGATATAGTCGTATTCATTTCTTCTTTCTCTAGGGTTGGTTCCTAGTGCGTATCCTCTTCTTTTGACGTTTCTTGATCCTTTTCTTCCTCCTCTTCACAATCTCTGTAAAATAATTTATTCTCAGCACACTTATGACGTTTAGTGTATTTTCTATCACAATTGTAACAAATCCCTTTTTCTCGTTTTTCTTCCAATTGTTGTGGCGTAAACCTTGTAGGTTGTAGAAGGCTACGAGCAAAAACACTTCCATATTTATAGTTGTGAGTGGTAGGATTCCTTGTTTCCATAGTTCCACTTTCAAATTTTCTTGCCAACCTGAATGCCTTCTCTAATGAATCAGGTTCCCAAAGACGAACCTCATGTTGAATGTTATCATTTAAAGTCCCTATGAAAACATCAATCCTTTGCTTATCTGGAATATCATTTACCCTTATATTCAATTTTTAGAAGTACTCAATGTGCTCTGCCATTGAAACCTTTTGTTTGAGATTTATCAATTGGATAAAGAAAGTGTTGATCTTTGTATCCTCATAATGTGTTATAATTTCCTCCGTGAAAATTGACCAGGTGACAAGTGGTTTACGAGGACAAAGCCCTCTATACCATACAAATTGATTTGGTTCTAAATATAAAGATGCAATATGTACCTTTTGTAACATTTGTACATCATGTAGATCAAAATATTGCTCCATTTATAGTATCCAATTTACTAGATCCTTGCCATCAAAATTCATCGTATCGCTTTTTCTTGATTTTAGGAGCTCGATCTTGAATTTGTTGTATCTCTGAAATTTCGGATCTCCAAGGTCTGAAATTGCGACCTGCGGTAGCCCTCTGTGTGCTCTTTCCAATGCCACTAGTCTAATTGAAATTGGATTCTCCAAGAAAGACTTATGCCCAATCTCCCAAGATGACTTACTTTTTTAGTAGAGAGAACTTGTACGAAGTGCCACGTGTCACTATTTTGACCTTAAGAACTAAAACTGATACACAAAAAACTACAGGTCGTCCTCTTTCTGTAACTTCTTACGAAATTTCAATTTGATGCTCATAAAGAAAGTTATGATGATTTTCCCAAAGTCACCTATTTGGAATTTAATTCAGGAGTCTACAAAAACCCTAACTTCCTCAGATCATATCTCTGAAATATAGCAATACGATATCTAAAATTCGGACCCAAGGTTTAGAATGGTTTCGGCTCAAATGGCTTTTTTTTTAGCTTTTGAAACTTCGTAGAGAAAAAATTATGGCGAAAATTCCACGATGACCTGTTAGGAGCAGCAAAACCCTAGAATCCAAAGCTTTGATACCAAATGTTATGAAACGCACTCACAAAATATAGAAAAGATATATCGACGACTTAGAAATCAGCCTCTTCGAGGGGGCAACCTCCTTTACATTACACAAATGAACAATTCTTGGATGATACAAATGAAAAGACCTCCTTTCTATATATAGGAGTCTAAGGGGTCATAATATAATTAGAGTTGACATAACAATAATAATGTAAGGGCCCATCAATAACAATAGTGGGCTTCTATGGGGCACAGTAATAACAATATGGGGACTACATGGGCACAACGATATAATAAGGAGATAAAGATCTAAGTTTATTTCATGACCTTTCAAAAAATACATCAAGAGGCTAATATGATAGAACATTATCATACCATACCTACCTTCATAAGTGATGAATTTCTAAAGAACATAGAGAATGTCCCTCCACTTCCCTTTGAATCTTAAGATTGCTATTCACTTTTTCTAATTTGTGGTTATCATCTTAGGATTTATTAGAAATTTCCTCCATGTCTCCCCCTTAATCTTTTAGTTTTTAAACCAATTCTCTCCAAACCTTGGTAATTCAGTGGCTTCAACTAAGAAAGACTACGTGCTCTTCAATCGAACATCACCAATGTCATATTCCACTCTATCAAAGGCTTTGGCAAATGCCTTTGTTACTTAAACATCATATCCTTGAATTTTTTCTAAAATCTTCAACCACCCTACTTTCTAGAACCTTTTCTTGCACTTTGGATAAGCTTCTAAGAACTCACGTCCTGTAGGTTCAAATCTTACCAAAAGCACCATCCTCAACACGAAGGAAGTATTAGTACTCAAATTTGCTCCATTATCAGTGTTATCAAGGGTGGTAAATGTATGGGCTAAATGATAAGTGGAGTGAATGTGATGGAAAGGTGGTTGAGGAATAGACATTAGGCGAAATGAATAGGATGGAAAGATGGCAAAGGGATAAATGAGTTTGAGTTAAAATTTTATCAACAAAAGTATTCATTTTATCTTGTGTAATGATGGAGAATTAATTCCATGTTATGTAATTATAAAAATTCTTAACAGCTTGATGAACTTATCAAGGTAATTTTCAATCAATTTAATCAATGATTCAATCAAATTGGGATATAATGGATCATATGACGTGTGTGGAAGACTATTATCAATAAAAGTCTTTCAAAATTATAGCACCTTTTGGGATTTAAAATATCGTCAAGTTTACCCTTTCTAGACTTGTTAAACCTAAGCAGATCGGGGAAAATTTGGATGAAGCAGTGGTTACTATATCTATATCTGATGGATTTTTTGCAGCAATCTATTGTCCATCCCTTGAACATGGCACTTTCCCTAACACATTCCTCTTGTATCAACTTCTCTACGAACGCTACCAACTTATGAGTCTTGCCTTGATACCCTGATGTCCCTACATCTTCGTGCCCTGCTCCTCCTGGTATTCTTGAGTCTAAGTTGTCGAGTATTATTGGTGTCGTGCCTTCTATTGCTCAAGGGATTGTCTACAATTTTTTTTCTAGCCATTTGATCATATTCCTATTTCCCTAAGTCAATTCATCCTATTGTTCTACTATATTTTCAAAATCAATCACTTTGTCATGTTTCAAGTTAATTGATGTAGGATTCCTTATTGCCTACCTTTTATATGTTCCTTCTTATCAACTTCAATGAATTAACTAGGAAGTGAATCGAGAAACAACATAGTACCCTAGAGCTTGCAGTGCTCAGTGGTAGGTTTTCATGCGTTTAATTTAATATTTTCATTATAAGCTCCCGCTTGAATGATTCTACGAGTGTTCGACCCCAACTCCTTTATTCACACTCTCTAGATTGTACTGCACATCTTGGATATCATCCTTATTAGTGGCCATCCTTGCGTCTATTAATGTTTTTCATCATTGACGGTAATCAGGAAAATTCTCACATGCTCAACATCAATTCATTAATTCACATGTGTAGAATTATATTATGCAACAATGACAAAGACCTTGGTTAGAGGCTTACATCATTCAACCTTGTTTCCTCTCCCAAGATGTGACTATTTTTTTAGAGATAGCTTATCATATTGGTTAGATTTAACATCTATCCACATTGTGCTTATTGGTGGATGATCTGTCATAAATCCATCAGACATCATTCTAGTTTAGCTACTAAGCATGGGAATGCCTAACTCAGGACATGATTATTATATATCTTTGAAATATGTGCATTGTTTTCATGTCTCTTTTAGTTCTGACACTCTAAAACTCTCTCTCTCTCTTCAATTATGACGTAAAGTATTTCAGCCATCATCTCCTTCTCTGACCTCACACATTAGGGGGCATATTGTACACTAGAAAACACCTCCTCATTAGCTCATAGGAGAAGCACATGCTTTAACTAAAATAAACCCTAATTACAGGTCTATTTTCCACATTAACACACCCTAAAAGAACTGCATAAAGCATGTTAACACGGGCAAAGAACTGGTAACATGTGTTACCTTAACCATGAACGCTTTGTGTCTTAATTAAGGTCGATTTACCCAAGTTTCATGAGCCCACAAGCAAAAATCATGAGTTAACTAATTGAATATTCGTTGTTCACTCAAATTTGACTCTATAAAGTTGTAAAATATCACCTCATTCTCATCTATGAATATTTCCTATCATAACTGAGACAACTAGAACGGGAGAAAGCAATAAAGTAGAGGAAACTTCTTCCAGCCTTTGGCTTCTACCCAAAGTTATCTAGTGGAAGAAATTTCCAAAAGCTCATAGCCTCCCATTACCTATATATTGGAGGCTAGGCCATGGTAATCTGGATCAAAATTCATGCACTGTTATGCTACAAAAATATTGATTGAGAGAGAGATTGAAGAGCTAGGAGCTGAAGAAGGTTATGTTGCAACCATCTATGGTTGTAATCTTTCCTCATTGAATAAGATAGATCTACTATTGTTCTATCCATTTCATGGTTTTATGCTTATATTGTCATGTTTATGTTGCTATGACTTGGATTTAGGTTTATTATGGTTGGTTTCAATGTTATGATGTTGTCCATTTACGAGTATGTTAGATTGATAAGGTTTATATGTGTTGTGAATACCATGTGTGCTTATCTTGTGTGCATATTTCATTTTTGGAGTTGGCTAAGGATTCTTCCTTTGCTACACTGACTGCTCCAACAAATCTTCAAAAGAGGACAGAAATGTTGTTCTTCACTTTTACATTGTTAATTCAGTCTTGTTTATGCATCATTAAATTTCTCCTACCTTCACAGACGTAGATCCCTTATTTCATCTACTTTAGGTTCCGGGAAATCTTGAGATGGTTTCTTGTCCATCTATTTGAGCATTTTTCCCTATAGCAATGCTCAATGATTTGATTATTCAAAAACACTCAACAAGTGTGTGGTATGTCCTTAGTCTAGGAAACCCAAACTCTAGAACCGGAGTTTTCAACCATCCAACAATGGAGATTCCAACTTGATGTAATTCACACAAATATCAAGAGCATTAATTTACAGTTTGACATCGATGAAAGGTGTTTAATTAAAGTCAAACTCTAGGGTTGACATCGATGACAACACCATTCAACACCAAACTCTTAATTACCATGCCATCTGCCTAATTGCACTGTCAGTACCAGTCATTACTCTAGGTAAAGTAGCCCCCAACATTGTGCGTTGTTCAATGTGATGCAATAACTCCTTTAGTGCATAGTGATGAAACTTGTTATAACTAGGATTGAATAAGCAACTCTTAACCTTAACTCCCACTATTTTAATTTTCTTACCACTCAACATCTGTCTACCTTATTTATGTATAACTGGTAGACTCACCCACCTTCTCATTTACGTAGAGCGCGTAGGAGCTTCACTATCTCTATAAAGTTTCAACCTACTCCCATTAACAAACCCTTCACGCAATGAGCCTTCTAAGTTCCTTAGTTGTACCACACCTACATCAGTCATACATTAGATGATATATGGCCCAATCCAATGCGTCTGTAATTTATTTGGGTGCCTCATAAATTTACTATCATATAACAATGAAAAAATCCCCCACTTGGAATGTCTTTTGCTTGATCATCAAGTCGTTCCATGCTTTATCTCAAGCCTTCTACACTTCCTGGTGAAAATTGACTAGCGCCCGATCCTCTTCTAGCTGCAATAGGTCTCATAGTCATCGTTCCACCGCATCAGTCTCCATCATATGTGTGGCTAGCATGTTGCACAAGCTAGGTATGAATAATATCATTAGCAAGATAGCTTCCATCCAGTATATCAATTGAAAATGTGTCTGCCCAAACAACTTCTTGCACATAGATCTATAAGCCCACAATACCGCAAGGATCCTTAGGTTACAATCATCACGTTGCACATTACATACCTTGGTGAGTGTAGTTTCTAGAATCTTATTAAATGCCTACATTGTTCCATTAGCTTGGGGATGGTATGGAGTACTCTTCTGATGATAGACCTCAAACTCCTTTGTCCATGTCATGATAGTCTTGTTCAAAAAATGTGTCCCCTGATCACTCATTAAATTTCTAGGACATCTGAACTTGGTCACCACATTTTCGAACATAAACTACACAACAGTATCTGCGCTACAATCTCTTACTAGCATAGCCTTAGCTCATCTGGTCAAATAATCCATGGCGGTAATAATATACCACACACGGGTCCTACTCGTGGGTGTGCCAATTGGTCCAACAAAATCGATTGCCCACTTATCAAACAATTGTAATGTGAGCTATGGGTTTAGAGGCATTTCCTCTCATATAGACAGTCTTCCCACTTGTTAAAATACGTCACAAGTCCTGCAAAACTCCTTAGCACCGACATGCATTGTAGGCCTGTGGTGCAGGTAAATTCTCAGTGCGGACACAAACAATTCCTCTAGCCCGAGAAAGCAGATCTAGCCACAAACAAACAATCTATGGAAAATCTCCTTAAGCTAGAATCAATCAAGAGGGCCTACCTCTTAGAACGTTATTTTGCTTGGTGATGATCCTGATTCCACACACCAGTTGTCTTCCATTTCCTTCCTTCAAATACCTGAAACAAGCAAACAACAACAACAACAAAAAACATGACAGCATGCAATATTGTATTCAACCTACTTAATAGGTCAAGGAACATTAAGCCATAAATATGTAAAATGACACTTCATGTAGGAAATCAATCGATAATTGCATTAATATAAATCAAAAAGAGATTACAACAGGTGCCTTGACGTTGTTCGTCTCCTCTGACGTATCCGAGCTCCCACAGTTCTGTTATCACTTCATGGATATCCCCAACAATGGAAGTTTTAAGGCCTCTTTCCCTCTAGTCTCAAACCAAACCAAATTCACACTATTCTCCCTCAAACACACACTAGAAAGCTTCAAGCTATAAATGACTTCCTGGTTATTTAAACTTGCTCCAAAACTCCAACTAGCTTTTGCTTGGGAAAAAGAGAGGTTTATATAGCTTGGATGGATGGGAGATGGTTCCTCTCATCATGGGAGAAGGCCTTATCTCTTGAGGTTGTTCCATCCTAATAGGGAAAAGGATCCCAAACTGATTTCCTCGGCTCTATCCAGCCCAACCATCTACGAGACTTCCATTACGAAGCTTCTAGACATGGAAGCTCTGACTCCTTATTTAAAAAACCTTCCAAAAGAGGATCAGCGTGACTGGAAAAGAACTCAGTCGATCCAATCAGCGCGAGGGCTAGTTTTAACCTCTGTAAATTAGTGCAAGGAGAAAACTGGTGAGTAGCGTCGGTCTTGTAAATTGGGATAGAAGAAAGATTCTTGGGAAATGGTGTAAAGGGGAATCATTCTGCTCATGAAGAGGGACATACTGGGAGTTTCTTCATGATGGGAAAGCATGTCGGGTACACTGTAGAGGTCCTCCAGGATCGTAGATGGGGAGTACAGGGACAGTGACAAAATGTTGTGTAACAGATGCCCCCTAAAGCGTGAAGGTTGAACTAGAGTGAGGGGTGAAATGCTTTACAAGTGGAAGCGGGGAACCAGAGTTCGTCATCAGAAAACCTGCAAGCAAGCATAGATACATATACATCACTGAAAACTATGAATAATGATACATGAATCATGGTATGGATGCAGCCATCCAGAGAATGATCATGTAAATGGATCCAAGGTATGGGCACAGCCATCCAGCAAAAAAGATCATAACGAAACTAAGGTATGGTTGCAGTCATCCATCTGAAAGAGACATGTATATTAACATGACCATGTCACATCACCTCACAACCTGGACTTATGCAAGCTTAGCCCAAGGTCTTGCGCTCCAAACGAACCAATCAATGTACAAATCCTAACATATGAATAAATGTGTAGAAGTCGAACATGCTAGGAAGTCGCTTGATTACTAGTCAATGATGTGAATCATTAACAAGTGCGAGAGAAACCACCAATGATGACAATGGCTCTCAAGGTACCGACAGCATAGTTCATGGAATGTGAATAAAGGAATTGATGTCGAACACCCATGAAATCACGCTATCGAAAGCCAATGATGTGAACTTGTCGTCGAGTGCGAAGAACTTTCCATTAGGGCATGCAAGCTCTAAGGTACTAGAAGCGAGTCTCTCGGCTAGCTTCCTGGATGATAAGCTGAAGTCGATAGGAGGTGACCGTGTTGAAGGAGGGCCATGATGTTTCCCACATCATCGACACGAGACAAAGGGATGCAAATGATTTCAGATGATATAGAGAATCAAGAGTAAGTGTCACTACAGAAGGACTGGCTCTTGAACATATCAACGACACGATTCTGGAGTTTGGCAGTTGTTGGATCCATAGGATCGGTAGTCATGGTGATGTGGAAGAGATCAAATGGAAGGCCAAAATGAGCAGCCCAACCCAAGAAGGTCAAATGAAAAGGAGGATATCCCAACCCGACACGAAGCAGAAAGTGTCATGTTCAAGACTGAGCTGTCGACACAACTAATAGAATTTCCAAATTTTCCCCCACCATTTCTGGCAGGTACCCCAATTATTTTTTATTGTAATATTGAAGGGAATAGCATATGCTTGCACTATAAGTTCATCCTTCGGATGAATCCGACCTAGTAAGTTTAATGAGCCATAGGAAGGAGAAGCTCACGTTCGTCATGGCGATGAATCCAATGTCGTTTAGTGTTTAATGAGTCCAACAAAGGGTTAACTCGGTATCTTTTTCATGTTTAGAGAGTTTGAAAAAGACACATAAAAGAAAACTCCACATGGTCCCTTTTCGTACATTTGTGTCTCTCAAGCCCGAAAAGGTAGAAAACGATACTTGAGAGAATCGCTTGACCATTTCAGTCAAGGAGTACCTTTTTCGTAAATAGTTCATCCCAACCTGGAAAAAGGGGTAAACGTATATTGGGTAAATGATGTTTCGCAGCCTTTAACGAGTTCAAAAATGACAAGAACTCAGCAATCTTTTCATGTTTTAAGAGTCGAAAAAGAGCTGAAAGCAGACCCCCCATTTTTATTCTCTTTAACGAGTCAAAAATGGAAAAATACTCGACAATCTTTTCATCTTTTACGAGTCAGAAAAGAGCTTAAAGTTGACTTGTCCTAGAGGAACGAGTGGTATAAAGGGTAGCAACTGGTTCCGGCAATGGTGGAACTGCTCAAAACATGTAATGGTCAAGAGGCTGGCTAATAAAACCACTCATCGTTGCAGTCCCTCAGGAAAGGAAAAGAGACCAAGTGAAAGCATGTGATCGACCAAAGAGATGGTGGCAATGGAATGAAACAACCAAGGCTCGTCTAGCAGAAATTAGCTAATAAAAATGGCAATCACGAGATGTAAATTAGGCATGTGTTCATTTTTACACAAGCTTGAACCATGGAGAACTTTGCTTGGATTCGGTTTCATGTTTACACAAGCTTGAAACGAAAAACTATGCTTGCTATAAGTTTGCATGCCCCCAGCATAATGACTCAATTGAGGTACATGCCCCCAAGCTTCATTTCAGTCAACTAGGTGGATGGAATGAAAGTTCACTTTCAAGATCTTTGAAAGAATTGACTGGGATTTTATGAGATCTTAAGCAAAGACTCGATTTGGAAAAGGGAGTTGCTTCATTTTTTAACGAGGTTGACACAGTAAAAGAACTATCCTCAAAACTCCTTGTTTCATTTTTTAAGGAGCTTAACAGAAGACCAAGAAGCATGCTCCATGACATCTGTTTCATTCTTTAACGAGGTTGATATAGGAACAAACTATCCTTGATACCCTTGTTTCATTTTTTAACGAGGTTGACACAAGACTAGGAATTATCCTCACGAGGTCTTTGTTTCATTTTTTACGGAGCTTGACACAAGACAAGGAACTATGCTCCGGCCCCTGTTCATGGACCATACGAGAACATGGTTCCCAAGAGGTCCTCACTAGATGCGAGAACTATGCTTTGGGAGGAATACATGTCAACTGGTACCAATAACAAATCGGATTCAACGCCCCCAATACATAATGTACTATACCATCTGTGTGATCATCAGCAGATGTGGAGACAGAACGGGTAGCCACATAATTGACCTATGGTGGGGAGAGTACTACTTGCAAACAAGAACCAATAGGGACGATGTTTGCAAAGGAGGCGCCTGGAAACCAATGAACTACAATTGATCAATGGTCACTATTCTCCATTCGTGCGGAAAATAAACCACATAGAAAAGTGAAGAAATAAGAGCTCCCATGACATAAACATAGTGGCGTCGAAGGAGAAGATTGAAATCTAAGGGACCTTGGACTATCATTACGTCTATATAGACCATCCTTCCTCCCAAAGTAATAGGGAACTTTGGAAGGATCCCTAAGGGTTGACTGGTTCCTCCGTTGAAAGCCAACAGATTCTGGGTGACAGGCACAAGCTGTGGGGAACCCAAAGCTTGCCAAGTAGTAGAAGACATGATGCTAACAGACGTGCCTTCATCTAATATAGTGCCATGTACTACCATATTATAGGCTTGTACTGTGATCTAGAAAGGCACATAAGATGGAAGGCGGAAAGCAGTCAATTTACTCCAATCAAAAGAAACGATAGAACTACTTGGTGGGGGTATCATATGATTTCCCCCATGCTCTGCAGGAATAGGAGAAGGACTCTCCTGAACAACCGAGATGGGAGGGTCACTCTTTGATTCATGAGAATCTGAGGAGACGAGAATAACATGAGCAGTATGATCACCACTCTCTTCGGGAACAAAGTGAACAAGTGAAGGCGGAGCCTAGTCGACACTCTTTTCGACTAATGGTTGGTCGGGAACAGACACAAGAGGGTCATGCTTAGGAAGAGCAAGAAGGGAAAGAGATGAATCCAAGTCAATCTCTACCAACTGGGAGAGGGTCAGAAGAAAGCCTCTGATAACCAACAGGGAGTTGGGCCTAAGGAGCTGTAAGGTTTTCCAAAACTTTGGACGCTTTATCCATAAGAGGACAAATGTGAAGAAGATGATCTCCTTCACATAACCTACAGGGGAATCTAATCTTCCTGTCACACGGAAAGAGTCGATCTTGCGGACAAGATAGACCTTCCTAGAATCTAACGATATCTAATGACAAGCAAGCCAATCAAAAACTATCTTTCTCTAAATATGCATTTATAAACAAAGGAAAACAAGTGTTTAGGCCTACCTTGGGTCCAATGCAAGTTTGTGGAAGCCTCACTCCTTTGATCCAAATGAGCTCCCTTGTTGCGAATCTGCAGACACAAACAGGCAAACAAATTAAATAGCACCTGAAAGGCCAATAACATAAAGCATACTTAACATGATGATCAAGGAATTCATGAAACAAATGACATAAGACAATTTGTTGAGAAAAATGAATCTGATTGTATTAATTCAAATCAAAGAAGAACTTTACAACCTATGCCTTGATGTTGTACAAGCTCCTCCCAGGGTCCAACAAGAAGTCTCCTCTACTTTGACAAGTTTCACTCTCTTCCCAATGAAGCCAAAAAGGTATGTGATCTCTCCTCTCAAGCTCAACTAGGAAGTCTCAATTCCACCAGCATTTACCCTCAAAAATCTTCATCTTCTAACCTCCCTAGCAACCAGCCCAATGCCTTAATTTATAGTGCAATGGAGGGAGGTTACTAGGTCCTCCTTCAAAGGGATAAAGCCCTCCTTCAAAGGGATAACTCCTCTCATCAAGGGATTAGCTCCTTCTTTTTTGGGATGCATGAACCACCTAAGAGCGACCAGTCCACGTTAAAATTCCTTCTAGAATCATCTAGAATTAACTCAAAGTGATTTTTTTAGAATAAACTTGTGCCTTTTTGACTTTCACAGGGGTCTGCACCCACTCCTTTAGGGACAGAGCGAGCAGGTGCGCAGTTTTTGTGAACAAGGGGTGCGGGACCGCAAGCAACAGTGAGAGAAAGTGTGGAACTAGAGCTTTGTTGATTTTCAATGTCTTTCTCCCATTTTCAAAGCTTGACTTGAAGAGCTGAGGTCTGAGACTTGCTTAGGAGGACAGTACAAGTGATGATAGACCCATACTGACTGCAAATAATCATGGTGAAGATATTTTTGTGTAACAGATTACCCCCTAAAGTGCGAAGTCTGTAGTATATGAGGATTTCATTTATCATTTAGGAAGAGTGAAGTACTTTATCATTTCGAGTATCATCTTGTGGAGAGCCCAGTCAAAACCTGTAAAAACATTCAATGCAAGATATATATATGAGATAATATCATCGCTGAGGTAGGCAGTCCCATTCTCAGATCAAAACTAACTACTGCTCTGATATAGGAACGATCTTGTAATACATCACAAGTATAGACACATGTAGACACAGTATGGACGCAGCCATCTGTTTATGAATAGTCCACCATATAATGAATACAAAATTCCTCGCAGCCTGGATTGCGGAAACTAGTTCCAGGGTCTTCATTTCTACTTCCCGAAACAGTACGATTCTATCAATGCGAATAAATGTGTTGAAGTCGAACATGGTAGAAGCCACTTGATTACAAGTCAATGATGTAAATTGTTAACAAGTGTGAGAGAAACCACCAGTGATGTCAATGACTCTCAAAGTACCCAGTACAATCCATGAAATGTGAATAAATGTGTTGATGTCGAACATGTCACGGAATCCTTTGATCGAAGGTCAATGATGCAACCTATCGTCAAAGGCGAGAAACCTGCCATTGAGGCATGCAGATCCCAAGTTACTGACGATTTCTAGATCATCTTTCTAGATAATGAACTGAAGTCGATAGAAAGCGATCCGTCGCAGGCAAGCCCACAACACGAAATCATAGATCAAGTTGAAGAAATTTAGTTGCAAGGACTAACTCAGGGATGGCCAAGATGGATGACAAATATTTTGCAGATGAATGGCTTTATTGGCAGTGACCTCTTGAACACATAACGACACAACAGATGGTTTGGTGACAATTGACCCAAAGTTAATACCCAGAAACCGACTGAAGACTTTCAATGTGGTTTGATCAACTGTTAGGCAAAGGATTTCCCAACCTAGGTGAATAAAAGTGTCGTGTTCAAGAGTGGTTACAAAGTATGAAAAACAGGCTCATTTTTCTCTCTTTTCCCCCACCATTTCTGGCAGGTACCTCTTTATTTTTGACAAGCTTGACGAGGATAACATTTGCTTGATTATAAGCTCATCCTTCGAATGAGTCCAACTTAGTTTAAATTCGAACCCTAAGAAGGAGTGGTTCGTTCCTGTTTGTAATTGAACAGGTCCTTTACTGTTAAATTTTAACGAGTCCAGTATAGGAGAAACTCGGCGTTTTTCTATTTTAGAGAGTCTGAAAAAGTATAAAATAATACTTGAGAGAACCGCTTGATCTTTACAACCAAGGAGTACTTTTCGTAATTAGTGCCCCTGATCCGAAAAAGTAAAAAAACGATCAATGACACGTCGTTTTATAACCAATATCGAATTTGAAACGACAAAAATCCGGCAATCTTTTCATGTTTTTACAGTCAGAAAAGAGTTGTAAGTGGACCGTCTTTTTAGTTCTGTTTTAACGAGTTTAAAAAGAAAAACTCGGCGATCTTTTCATGTTTTAGGAGTCAGAAAAGAGCTTAAAGGTGACTCTAAATGTTTTTTCCGTCGAAAATGATCGATTTCGCCTGAACAATCCGTTATCCTGAACAAAAATTGCAAACATTACTCATACCTGTTTGAGATGGATAAAAATGTTGCAAAAGTTACCTTTCTAAAGTGAAACATAAACAAATTTACAATTCATTTATTCAAAAAACTTATAAAAAGGGCTTTCGTCAATTCATTTTTACCGTTTAAGATTTGGGTGAGAAAATAGTGCTTTTGTTCAAAAACTTCCCGTGAAGATTGCGGAAAATCCATCCGTCGGAATCGAACGCCATCTCCTCCAGGTAATCCACTTCATCCTACTCTTCAATTTCAACCGTTTCAATTTGTGTTTTAGGGTTTTATTTCATTTTTTAGAGGGTTTTTAGGCTAGAAACCCGCGCGGGGGCCCGCAGGCATAACACTGGCAGCCCGCGGACCCCGACTTTTTCTCAATGGGGAAAAAGTCAGGGGTCCGCACCTTCCATGAAGGCAAGGTGCGAACCCATGCACTGTCTCTAATAGAGAGGGTGCGGTCCCCGCAGCAAGGGTTTTTAACCCAAAAATTCTCAAAATTGACCCAAACAATTTAATTTCTTGCATTCTAATTTGCCTTTTTGTTGGATGTAGAGTGTACATCATGCTTGATTGGCAAGAACAGGAGCATGAGGACGTAGATCTTGCCGTGTTAAATCACCAACCTTCAATCGATGCATTGAAGGCATGCGGCTTGTACAAATTCTGGGCCATACCTGGCATGAGGGCCCAGGTGGACTTCTTGCAGTGGCTGGTAGACAGGTGGAGCATACAGGACCAGTGTTTCTTCATTGGTGGCCACCAGCTCGAAATTGAGCCCGCAGATATATACTTTTTGACTGGTTAGCCTAAGAGAGGTGAAGACTTGACTCTATTTGGACTAGGCCAGGTGGCCAGTCTGTCGATAGCCTCCGGCTAGAGTTCTGCAACAACCAGGCTAGAGACAAATGGATAGACATTAAAACCATATCCCGTCCTAAACTCATGGTGATCGCGTTTACTGTTACTAGGCTTTGTGGGAGTGTCGCACTACATATTGCCACCGGATCCCAGATGCAGATGGCAATTGACTGCTTTCGAGGCACCATCTTCAACTGGTGCGATGCTGTGTTGGCTAATGTAAAAGGCCAACTGATCAGAGCCAAGAACGGACAACTGAAGACCTTTGGTTATGGGGCTTTGGTTGTGAGCTTTGGTCTGGAGAGGGTCCCAATGTTGGTCCCGCAGCACCTTACTGTTGGAGCTAGGCTTCCTCGAGAGCCCAAACTGATGCGATGGGTTGCAGTTATGGCTCGTCATCCTGACGAGGGGACAGAGGTTGTTCGATTCAAACATGAGTATTTCCATTGGTTGGAAAACCAGGTTTTTGCTATTCAGGACTTCCCTTACGCTGGGGTAGATTTTCGCGGTGACCCAGACATGGCTCTTCCACCAGGAGAGCAATGGGATGACTCAGGTAAAATCATTTTCAACATTTTCCTATTTTAAATTTTTTTGTTTTTATGTCGTCCCAAAACTGATAGTAAAAGTTTCAATGCAGATGTGGGTCCACAGTGACCAGCCGCTCTCCAACCTTACGAGAGGAAACAACCAACTGCAGCAGCGCCAACCCCACAGGACGAATCAGCAGAGACCTTGGTCGAGTTGGAGAGTCATCTAGAGCGCTTGACAGGGGACATTCCAGAGACCGGCATAGATGACATTCCTCGTCGACTACAGCGCTATGTGATTGGGGTCCCAGGACCTTTTAGGAGGTTCCTTTGTAAGGTGGCCCGTACAGTGGTTTCTTATCGAGATCATCACCAGTGATAGGATGATCGCCTATTGTAGACACATATGACATTTTTGCTTTTTGTACTTATCATTTTTTCTGATCATAAGGTGTTTTTCAACCTATGATCGAGGACGATGTATATTTTGACACACTCCTATATATATCACTATTACCGGCTTATCTTGTAAATCATGTTATGGAATGCTTTTAAATTTACATGTATGATTATTGCAAATGTCTACTTAACATTCGAGAAGCAATTGCATCTGCTAATGTATTTAAAGATCTTGGAATATGCTGATATTCAATATAATCAAATTCACATTCCAAGAGACGCACTCTCAAAAATAATCTCAATAACACTGGATTTCTAATGGCATACACTCTATTAAGCTGTAATACAACGAGTTCAGAATCTAACCTCACTATCAAACTCTGAATCCCAAATGAAATAGATTCAGATAATAACTCAATGACTGCACTATACTCAGGAATGTTGTTCGTTGTTTGACCGAGGCTTACCCCATGCATAGATACCAACTCGTCAGAGGGTGAATAGATAACCCAAGCTGCGGAAGAAATGTTCCGTGTATTACGACAAGCACCATTAGCGAAACCAATGTATGTTTGGAGAGGCATCAACATCTACAATATCAAGAGTAAAACCAAGATAAGTAGGAATAATGACGAAAAACACTCTCTAAGCTAAGCACACTTTTTAAACTAAAACACACCAGCTAGAAAGAAAACTATCCTAACTAAAAATCTCCATACCCATTCTTTAAGCATAATACCTCTTCAGGTAAAGACCATTTCTGGGTTTACCTAAAGAGTCCCCGTAAAAGTCTACCAATTCATAGGCCCCTTTTGCTAGCTTTCGCTTGACAACATAGGGACCATGCCACATAGGAACGAATTTTCCAGCACCTAATTTATCATTAGCTTGATCGTACAATAAGACTATATCTCCTTCCAAAAAATTTCGAGGGGTCACATTTCGATCATACTGAGCTTTAATACGTTTTGCGTGAGTTTCGATCGCCAATGCAGCATCACGTCGATTCTCATCTAATTGAGCCAAGTATAACAAACGTTTTCCCTCGTCGGAAGTGGCTGGAAGTAACTCGATGGCCATTTGCAATGACGGGATTTCGCATTCAATGGGTAACACAGCTTCCAGACCATAAACTAGTTGGAAAGGAGTGAACCCTGTTGATGTTTTTACTGAGGTTCAATACGCCCAAAGCACTGAAAATAGCATGTTATGCCAATTCGACCGATGAATCCCAATGATTCGTCGGATCATGATGACTAAAACTGTGTTGATGGATTCAACCAGACCATTAGCTTGTGGATAATAAGGAGTTGAACTATCGTGACGCAAGCCAACCTGGCCTGTAAGTTTGGTCATCATAACGTTTCGAAAATGACGCCCATGATCAGTGATAATCGCTTGTGGAACACCAAACCTAGCAATTATATGATTGAACAAAATTGCAGTTGTTTTGTCGTCTGCCTCAAATATAGGCATCGCCTCGGCCCACTTGGTAAAATAATCTACCGCAAGGATGATATACGCATGCCCCCTGGCCGAGTGAGGGTTACATGTAATAAAATCGATACCCCATTTGGAAAAAGGACCAACGGCAATTATAGGGTGGAGAGGAGCAAGTGGAGCGCGCATCTTTCGATCAAAAATTTGGCAGTTGTGGCATTTTCGGACCGCGTTAATACAATCTTTAAACAAAGACGGCCAGAAGTAGCCAGCGCGCAATATCTTTTGGGCTATGGCATACCCAGACATATGACCGCCGCACGCTCCAGAGTGACAGTCATTTAGAACCCTTTCAGCTTCCTCGTGAGTTAAACAACATCAAAAAACAGAGTCCGCCCCACGGCGATAAAGAGTATCTCCAATAATTCTGAATTGTTGGGACTGGAATTGTATTTTTCGACGTTCTGACCTTGAAATTTCTGGCCGAAAGGATTGGGTCTGGAGATCAACGATGATATCCCCATACCACGGATCTAAAGTGCTGATTAGAAACAAGGATTCGTCTGCAATGGGCTCCTCCGCCACAGTTTCCGTGTCAGCACACGGGAAGTCACACATTAACTCCACAAAAACTAAAGATTTATTAGACTTAGATTTTTCAAATTCCAAGTCAAACTCCTGCAGGATCACAATCCATTTGGAGTACTTGCCCCCTAGAAATTGCTTGGTCAAAATTTAGATCATAGGGTTGCAATCAGAAATTACTATAGTTTTACGTAGTAAAATGTAGTGACAAAAACGTTGCACAGCTTGAACAGCTGCCAATGCCAATTTCTCCACATGTGAGTATTTTAGCTCAGTTTGATTTAAAGTTCGACTAAGGTAATATATCACATGTTTAGTACCGAATTCATCTTCCTGAACTAAGACCATTCTAATGGTGGAATGAGAGGCGGCGAGATACAAGAAGTAGTCCTGGTTGTAGTTGGGAGGATGCAATAATGGTGCATGGGTCAACGCGTGTTTTAGTGCATCAAAAGATTTCTGAGCTATCTCATCCCAATAGAATGGAGTATTATGTTTCAACAACCAGGTAAAACCCTTCGTAACCTCGGCGTAGTTAGGAATGAATCGTCGTAAAAAGTTTGCTTTCCCTTGCAAACTTTGGAGTTGGCGAAGACTCGAAGGAGGAGGAAATTTGACAATAGCTTCAACCTTCGAGGGATCGACGCGAATGCCGACTTTCGAAACAAAAAACCCTAGCAATCGACCCGTTTCTATACAGAAAACACACTTGTGTGGATTCAACCTAATCCGATAATGCCTACACCTCATAAAGATTGCTCGTAAATGGATGAGATGATCAGCTCGATGTAATGAATGAGCAGGCAAATCATCGAGATAGGGTTGCACAATGTGCTTGATGTCATGAAACGCATAAGACATGGCCCTTTGAAAAGTTGCCCCAGCATTCTTGAGCCCAAAAGGTAATTTGTAATAAGCAAATGTCCCCCATGGACAAATGAAAGTCGTTTTTTGTTGATCGGCAGGTAGAATATTGATTTGATTTTATCCGGAAAAACCATCCATGAAGGAGAATATTTCGATGCCGGCACAATCATCAATGATTTGATCGATATAGGGAGTTGGGTAATTTTCCTTTGGACAGGCTCGATTAATGTCCCTATAATCGATACATATTCTTATTGTCCCTTGCTTTTTGTTAACCGAAACAATATTCGATACCCAATCCGTCAACGGAATCGGATAAATGAAACCTGCTTTGAGTAATTTTTCAACTTCTGCTTTAATAGCAGCAGCTTTTCTTGGGTGAATCTGACGCAAACGTTGCCAGACGGGTTTAGCGTCTGGGTAAGTCTTGATTTCATGAACAACAATTTCGGGCTCAATTCCTGGCATTTCCTCATATGACCAGGCAAACACGTCACAGAATTCTTGAAATAGGGCCTTATATATTTGAATTTCATCTTTTGTACACGAGGCACTTATATGAATGTTTTCAACAATTCCAGGCTTAACTGAAATGTCAATAGGAATAGTTCGAGAAATTTTTCCCAAATGTAACTCTGAATCAGGATTTTTCATTGGATTCTGAGGTTCCTTGACATATTCAATCGTAAAAATTGATGAAAAATCATTTTCAAAATGATCATTCTTGGGTAAGAACGAAGATCTATGATGGAGATCTTCCCATGGTAAATCATCTACACATAGGATTTCACGAATTTGCTCATCAGAGCGAACAAGTTCGGAAAACGTTGTTGAATCCAAGTTTGATGTGAAAAGTGATTCCTCATGGACCACATTCATTAAGTCAATTTTGGTTGAAGATAGGCCGGAAAATGACTGCACGGCCTGATACGCAATTTCATATGGACTCAAAGGCATAACATCACCAAATGAGTCTTGTTGGAGAGGTAAATCCCCTCTGCTAACAGAGGCGATCCCCACTAGCCCAAAATGGGTCTAGCAACAATCAAACAATGTTATCACGCAAGTTCCTAATTACAAATTAAATGTGGATTATGAGAGCCTACTTGGATTCCAACGCTAGTGTTGTAGAAGAGTTGACACTCCCGTTCCTTTGCTCTGGCCGATCACGATCCCCACGATCTTCGTGAATGGACACCTGCACACACAAAGAACAACACAAATACAAGCATAAAATCCAATAGATGCAATTATATATCGGTCAGAAAAGATATAACTCAAATATCATTACAATGAACAACAGGAGTGGAACCATAATTATAGTCATCTATTATTGATAATCAACAAAGAAGAATACAACCATAGTTCTGACGTCAAATCCTCCTTTGGCTAGGTGATCAGCTACATATGTCTTGCAAAGCTTGTTGGGATTGGGAACAAGCCTCTCTCTCTTTGATTATGAGTGCAAAGAAGACTCTTACAGCAATCTCTCAGACTTCCGACAATATAATTCTCCCTATGCTTAAAACTAGCTTGTCAAATGCAACAGAACAAGCTTTTATAGATGGAGGAGAAGGAGATACAATGAATCAAGACATCCATGGGATTGGCATTATCCTCAAAAGCTATTATGGATAGAGGAGAGGGGGATATGATGAATCTCGACATCCATGAGATTAGCATTATCCTTAAAAAGCTTCATGAGTCGAAAGGAAAAAACCTTCGGGCGTGCGTTTGTTAAAAAGCTTTTCCAAACTCGGTTGGCGCGGGTATAGTTCTGAGACAGAGCGCCAACTGGCACGCCCTCTTTGGAGGATTTCCCCCATTGGCGCGGGTAATACACTGTGGATCCGCGCTAATGGAAAAAGGGGACTTTTTAAGGATATTCTGCAGGAGATGTCTTCAAGGCATATGAAGTCCATACTTAGGGGAACATAATGCAAGTGTTTTCAAGTTATGTCACTTCTCACAGGTCCCGGAATGAGTCCTCCAAAGTGCGGGAGAGGGGTAACAGGGACGGTGACAAATGGTGACAAATTACTGTGTAACAGATGCCCCCTAAAGCATGAGGCCTGAGAGAGAGAGAGGGGTGAAATGCTTTACAAGAACACATGCAGCTGCCGCCGGAGAATTTGCATAGAGAGGTACAACTGATAGCTCAAGTACATGATATATGTGGTATGGGCGCAGCCATCCATAATAGAGTACATAATAATCTAGATCCAAGGTATGGGCGCAGCCATCTGGTGAGGATCGATGAATAGACTCAGGCATGGTCACAGCCATCCAGTGAATGAGTCATGTAACAATAATCCACAAAATTGCAGCCTGGATTCCAACAGACAAAATCCAGGGTCTTGCGCTCCATCTCGACCCGAACAAAAGTACAAGTTCAAGCATGTGAATACATGAGTTAAAGTCGAACATGCATGAACATCGTCTGATTACCAATCAATAATGAAAATTGTTAACAGACGCGAGAGGTACCACCAATAATGACAATGGCCCTAAAGGTACTATAGGTACAATCTACGGCGTGTGAATCAGTGAGCTAGCGTCGAACACCCGTAGAATCATTCGATCGGAGGCCAATGATGAAAACCTCACGTCGAACACGAAGAATCTGCCATTGAGGCATGCAAGCTCCAAGGCACCGGAAGGGAGTCTCTAGATCAGCTTCTTGGATAATGAGCTGAAGTCGACAGGAAGTGACCTTGATCAAAGGTGGGCCATAGTGTTTCCCACATCATCGACACGAGACAGAGGAAGAATGTTGTGGTGGATCAGAATTATGTGAGCTATCAGAGGGAGGTTGTTATTCTGAGAGGTCAACTTCTCTTGAACATATCGGTGGCACGACAGTGGACTTGGCAGTATTTGACATCAAGGGATCAAAGGTCATGGTGACGAGGTAATGAGCAAATGAGAGGTCAAACATGATTACCCAAATCCACGGAGGCAAGTGAAAAACGAGATGAGATGTCCCCACCCAGACATGAAAGCAGACAAGTGCCATGTTCAAGAGCGACATACTGCCGACACGACAATAATTATGGTTCCATTTTCCCCCACCATTTCTGGCGAGTACCCCAGTTATTTTAATTAACAAGCTTGACAGGGATAGCATATGCTTATAAAGCGTCATCTCGACAGACTCCAATGTCATCAAGTTTTAACGAGTCTGACATAGGAAGAAATCGGCGTCTTTTCATGTTTAGAGAGTTTGAAAAGACGGCAGAAAAGAAAACTCCAAGGATGTCCTTTTTCGTAAAGTTGTGTCTCTCGAGCCCGAAAAAGTATAAAACAATGCTCGAAAGAACCGCCCGACCATTACGATCGAGGAGTACTTTTCATGAGTAGTGATTTCGACCTGAAAAAGTAAAAAAGCGATCGAAGCCACGTCGCTTCGTAACCGTTAACGAACCTGAAACGACAAGGGTCCGACGATATTTTCGTTTTTACACAGTCGGAAAAGAGTTTAAAGACGACCGCCTCTTATTTACGTTTAACGAGTCAAGAGGGATAACTCGGCGATCTTTTCATGTTTAGAGAGTCAGAAAAGAGCTGAAAGATGACTCCACAGTGACTTTTTCGTGTATTTACCGAGTCCGAAAAAGTATAAAATACAACTCGTTTCACCATCGAAGTTGCGTAAAAGACCTGTCGCTGCACAAAAAGCAAGCGTAAAATCCATTTTCGACCAAAGATATATTAAAATATTCAAAAAGTAACTTTTCAAACCTAAGTATAAGTCAAAAAGTTATAAATATGGTGAAAATGGTAAAAATAGAATTACTTTTACTTTTTACCTCTCTGAAGAGTAGCAGTGGTCCGTTTGGGGAGTGAACTTCAGACGGTGATTACGGCCAATCCGTGCAACCATTCAGGATTTCGTCGGTTCCAGGTAAGAGGCGCTTCCCTTGGCTCCATTTCCATACATTTTTTAATGCATTTTGCTTCCTGATTGGCCTCTGCAAGGGGGAATTGCAAAATTTAGGGCTTCGCCCATTAGCGCGGGTATTCGGCACGGACCCGAGCTAATGGGGTGATTTTTCTAAAAGGGTCGCGCTCATTGGCGCGACTGTTTTAGAAACAGTCGCGCCAACCGCACAACTCAATTTTCCGCTTAAGATTTCCCAACGCATTTTAAATCTAACTGGATTGTAAGCTTACCAGTGATCTAATCGTGATTTATATGTTCTTGTGGATGCAGAGAAGCAGGCAAAATGGTAGTAGAATGGAAGGAACGAGAACATGATGTCGAGGATGCTTTGGCCCTTGAGGATGAAGGGTGCATGAATGCCCTAAGGGACTGCGGGCTTAAGAAATTATTTCTTACGCCTTACTTGCGCGCTCAGCCCGAGCTACTACAATTCATAATTGATCTGTGGGATGTTGATGACCAAGTGTTCCATTTACGGGACCAAGTGCTGGGGCTCGATGTGTCCGATGTCTACTTCATCACGGGGTTGTCACGGAGAGGGGTGAGGCCTATTTTGACAGGGAGTAGACCTTCCGGGGAGAAGATGACTGAAGTTCGAGACCGAGTGTACCCAGGGGCACAATTTGGAAGGAACAGTGCAAAGGTGGATATTCCCACCGTTCCGGACTTGATTCTCAGGGTGATACTGTTCACCATTACTCGAGCTGCAGGGGTGCAGGCGCCTCATGAGGCGAGAAAAAACCATCTTCTGTTAGCCACAGAATTCCTAAATCCTACCATCTTTGACTGGGCCACCGCAGTGACTACTAACATCAAGAGGCAGCTTACAAAGTGCAAGCGAGGAAAGGTAAATCAGTTTGGGTACGGCTCAATCGTGGTATCGTTTTTCTTGGAACGATTACCAATTTTTCAAGGACAGGGAGCTATAGTGGCTGATCCTTTGCCACGAGAGCCTAGGATGGCTCGCTGGGCAGCATTGATGCCCAA
The DNA here is from genome assembly GCA_031772625.1 of Pinus tabuliformis. Lineage (NCBI taxonomy): Eukaryota > Viridiplantae > Streptophyta > Pinopsida > Pinales > Pinaceae > Pinus > Pinus tabuliformis. Next base: position 241,086,922 of record CM062808.1, on the reverse strand, counting down.
GGGAGGAGGGGGCCAGCAGATGTCCTGGAGGCCCGAGTTCTTTATATGGCTCCGTCGTCAGCTGATTGTGGTGGAGGATTGGCCATATGCAGGGACTGACTTCACCGAAGACCCAGATCTCCCATTGCCCGAGGGAGAGGAGTGGGACGAGGAGCTAGGTAAGATTTGTTTTTGATGTTTTATATGTTTTTTTTTTGTTAATACATGTTTGTCCTAACAACAATTGTATATATATGCAGATGTTGGCCTAGAGCGACCAGTTGGCATGTCTCCCATCGCTCGGAGGAACCAGCCCGCAACCGACCCTCAGGAAGAGGGTGACGAGGGGGTGAACTGATTCAGAATCTCGAGGGACTCGCCCGAGGGATTCCTGATTACGTTAGACTGGGAGATATGCCACTAGCATACCAGAGGCACACAGTGGGGGTGCCTAATCGTGTCCATCGTCTCTTGAGACGTTTGGTGCGTGCGGTGTTGTGCTATCATGAGCACCACCGGGACTAGACTCCTAGGTTTCTTTTTCCTGCATATTTTTTGAGAGACATGTCGTCTCCGGATGTATTTGAGAGGAACATGTATTATTTTTTGAACTATATGATGCACGTGGTGAAAACATTGCGACACACACATATATATACATATGCCTATTTCTATGGTTTTATTATTGTGCTTTATATGCTTTCTTGTATGATGTTTTACATATTACGCAAATGTCTATCTAATACATGGTTAGCCAATGCATCAGTTAATGTGTTCAATTGTCTTGGAATGTGTCGATATGTAATGAAATCAAAGTTCCTTTCTAACAATCTCACACGTAAATACAACCTTAGAATGCGATGGTCTCTGACGGAATATCGCCCGTTGAGCTGGTGGACGACAAGTTGAGAGTCTAGGTTCACTACCAATGCACGAATGCCGAGATTAATTGCTTCAGCAAGTAGTTCAATTACAGCACAATATTCGGCGACATTGTTAGTGGTACGGCCCAAACACACACCTTGAAGATCTATCAACTCGCCATGAGGATCATAGATCACCCACGCCGCAGAGGACAAGTTGCGAGTACTGCGGCAGGCACCATCAGCGAAACCAACATAAGGTGTATCAGACATCTGCACAAGAAGCGAAAGACACAATAAGCGGCAGTCACGCCTTCAAAACAAAAATGCACACACACACAACACACCTGATAAAGTACATGTATGTACAAAACAAAGTGTATAAGCATCACGCATAGTACTTTTTCAAGTACAGCCCATTTCGGGGCTTCCCGAGAGGGTTCCCTTCATAGTCAATTAGCTCGTAGGCCCCTTTTTGCAAAACTTTCTTGACAATGTAAGGACCTAGCCACATAGGCTCGAGTTTTCCTGCCCCCAGCTTATCGTTTGCCTGATCGTATAGCAGGACTAAATCTCCCTCAACGAAAGAACGTGGGTGGACAGTCTGATCGAAGTGAGTTTTCACTCTCTTCTTTTGTGCTTCAATGGCCAGAGAGGCTAGGCGACGGGTCTCATCTAGCCGTTCCAGGTAAAGAAGGCGTTCTTCTACTGGAGTAGTGTTGGGAAGTAGTTCGACGGCCAATTTTAATGAAGGGATTTCGCACTCGATTGGAAGGGTAGCCTCTAGTCCATAAACTAGTTGAAATGGAGTGAAACCGGTGGCATCCTTCACGGAGGTTCGGTAGGCCCACAAGGCAGGGAACAACATCAAGTGCCAGTTAGACTTATGCATGCCAACGGTACGTTGAAGCATTGTAACCAAAATCTTGTTGATAGCTTCAACTTGGCCATTGGCCTGAGGATAGTATGGAGTCGAACTATCGTGTCGTAAGCCCAGCTGGGTTGTTAGTTCTGTCATCATATGATTACGGAAATGCTTCCCGTGATCAATGACGATAGCTTGAGGGACGCCGAATCGCGAGATAACATGGTTGAACAAGAATTACGCCGCTGTGTGACCGTCTTCAGTTAATGTGGGCATCGCCTCGGCCCATTTAGTGAAGTAATCGATGGCAACAATAATATACCCATGCCCCCCGATCGAGCGAGGGTTACAGGTCGTATAATCAATGCCCCATTTTGCAAAAGGGCCGCGGTGACAACAGGCTGCAATGGAGCGGGAGACGCTCGCATCTTCCGTTGGTATATCTGGCAGTCATGACAAGAGCGGACGGCAAGAATGCAATCCTTAAATATAGAGGGCCAAAAGTAGCTAGCACGGAGGATTTTTTGGGCAGTGGCATATCCGGACATGTGACCACCATAGGCGCCAGAGTGGCAATCATTCAAAACACGCTCAGCTTCCTCGAGAGTTAGACATCGATGGAGAAAAGAGTCAGCGCCGAGGCGGTATAGTGTATCCCCAATAATACGGTATGGTTGAGACTCATGACGAATCCTTCGCCGAGCGTCTTTGGACACGCCGGGGCGAAAGGAGGACGTTTGCAGATATATGATGATATCCCCGTACCAGGGATCGAGGGTGCTAATGAGAAACAAAGTCTCATCCGGAATATGATCCTCTGGGTGAGAGGGCGGGGAAGAAGATGGCAAAGAGCAAAGTAACTCAGCGAATACAAGGGATTTCTTGGACTTGGCAGTGGTAAATTCCAAGTCGAACTCTTGGAGGATGACAATCCACTTTGAGTACTTGCCCCCCAGCAACTGGCGTGACAAAATGTACGTCATCGGGTTGCAATCAGAAACCACAGTGGTAGTGCGCAATAGAATGTAGTGATGAAAGCGTTGGACGGCACAAACGACGGCCAAAGCAAACTTCTCGACATAAGCATATCGAGTTTCCGTGTCAAAAAGGTTGCGGCTGAGATAATATATAACATGCTCAGTGTCATCATCGTCAGTTTGAATGAGAACCATGCCAATAGTGGTGTCGGCGGTGGCCAAATACAGAGTATAGTCGCGATGATAGTTCGGAGGACGCAACAATGGAGCGGAAACAAGGAGACCCTTGAGACGCTCAAAAGATTCCTGAGCGACAGTATCCCAATGGAAAGGGACGTCTCGCTTTAGCAACCGTGTGAAACCTTTAGCCACCTCGGCATAGTTTGGAACGAATCGTCTCAGAAAGTTTGCTTTACCCTGCAAGCTTTGCAATTGTTGTAAAGAAGCAGGGGGAGGAAGATTCACAATAGCCTCGACTTTAAGGGGATCCAAACGGATGCCCTCTCGGGAGACGATGAACCCGAGAAGTTGGCTGAATTCAACGCAGAAGACACATTTGTGAGGATTGAGTCTGATACGGTAGTGTCGGCAGCGAAGAAAGATATCGTGAAGGTGAGTAGGGTGGTCCTGACGTTTGGTTGAATGAGCTGGTAGATCATCCAGGTATGGTTGTACAATGTGGCAAATGTCATGAAAAGCGTAAGACATTGCATGTTGAAAGGTAGCACCGGCATTTTTGAGACCGAACGGGAGCTTCTTATAAGCAAAAGTGCCCCATGGACAGATAAAAGCGGTCTTGTGTTGATCAGCGGGGGCAATATTGATCTGGTTATACCCAGAAAAACCGTCCATAAAAGAGTACATTTCGCTTCCGGCACACTCGTCAATAATTTGATCAATGAATGGTGTGGGGAAATTATCTTTAAGACAGACCCGATTAATATCACGATAATCGACACAAACACGGATGGTACCCTGTTTTTTATTCACAGGCACGATGTTGGAGACCCAATCTGTGAGTGGGATAGGGTAAATAAAACCAGCTTTAAGAAGCTTTTCCACTTCCGCCTTAATGGCTACAGCCTTGCAGGGGTGTACGGGGCGTAAACGTTGACGAACAGGCTTAGCACCTGGATACGTGAGTATCTCATGCACCACTATGCTAGGATCAATGCCGGGAATTTCTTCATAGGACCATGCAAAGACGTCACGAAATTCGTGAAAAATATTGGTATAGATTCGAATCTCCTCCGAAGTACAAGTGACTCCAACGTGAAGATGTTCAACAATCCCTGGTTTCGCAGAGATGTCGATAGGCTGGGTTTGCGTGATGTTCCCCATATTTCCTTCAGAGGACACTTGATAAACTTGGATAGGTGTTTGAAGGGTTTGAAATGGGAGACAAGGAGCAAACCGCTCGAGACAAGTAAGCATATCCTGATGGGCAGGGAGAAACGAGGAACGATGGTGATAATCATGCCAAGGAGGTTCCTCAGGAGACATAGTCTCAATAATGGCTTCGTCAAAAGGGAATATTTCTTTTAAAGGGTCCGAAGAAGTCTCATCTCCAAGCCATGAGGATGGAGCGAACGAGTCGGGAACCTTGCTCGAAGGAGCAGGTTCAGGAGAGGGAGCCGATGCAGCAATGATTTCGACGTAGTTGAGCTCGGCAGGACTCAACGGCATCTCATCGCCCCAAGATTCTACTTGATCAGTGGGAGGGAGGATCCACGGATCAGAACGAATAGTAATCATATTGACGGAAGCGACGTTAGGAGGTGGGAGCGGAAAAAAACCCATGAGGGCGGGATCTTTAAAAAGCCTGGCTCCCAGACTCTCATATGATTTGGAGGTATGCTCCACAAAAGGGATGTTGCCTTCAGAAGAGGAAGCGAAGAATGAAAGCTGGTCTACGGTAACAATCTTCCCTTGATGAGGGAAACGGATGATACGAAACAAAGACGAAGCTACAGCTTGCATTGCGTATGTCCAGCTACGTCCGAGAAGGAGGTTGTAGGTAAGATTAGCATCAACAACTTCAACTTCCATCTCGACCGTCTTCCCTTCCAAAGAGATGGGCAAACGTTGGAGTATACCATAGGGATGGGATGCTCTTCCATCAAAAGCTTCCAAGGTTGTGGGAGACTGGCTCAGCGTCGGAGAACCAATAGCTTTCCAACATGCAACAGACATGATGCAAGTTGAAGCACCTTCATCAATGACTATACGATGAATCGTTTTGGAATTAATAATAACCTGTATGAGGAATGCGATTTGGTGAGGCAGTCTCGGTGTATGGCTTTCCAAGTCAAAAGTAATCAGATCCGAGTCGGCTGGGTCTATGCCACCGATGGCCGATAGCAAGGACTTCCTCTGAGAAGGGCATCTCTGGAGGACTTCTAAAGCGGACATAGCCGACGGAGTCTAAGCTAAGTCCTCAACAATACTATAGTGCTGTGCAGCACGAGCATTTGGATTGTAAGAAGATTTCCAGAGTACTCCTTTTGGAGGGGGTCGAATAGGCGTCTCTCTCGATGTGGAGCGGGCCTGAACTGGACGGAGGAGCACTAGAGGGGACCTCAGGCTCTTTCCCGACAAATGACGGATATTCTTTTGTCCGAGTACTGATGTGGACAGGTATCGTTCCAGCCATAAATACTTGAGAACCGAAGGAAGATGGAGGTTGAGAGGGGTCAGCCACCATTTGAGTTTGTTGCGAGGGAAAGGGTTCTTTCAGCACCGCAGGAGTCCTAGGAGCGCCTTTCAACAAACGACTAAATTCGGACCGTCTAGGGCAATCTTTGGTATAGTGATCGTCATCACAGATAAGACAAGGATACTTGGGTTTGCGCTTGGCACCTTCCTTGGGTGGAGGTTTAGGGGAGTCCTGTTTAGTTTGATCTGGCTTATTCTTCCCTTTTCCTTTCTTTTTTCCTTTCGAGGCTTTGTCTGTCGTGGTGGACTGGACGGCGTTGACCTCGGAAGTAATATTCGAATTGGGTGTAGCCTGAGAAGTGTGTTCATTCGAAGAATTTGATTTTTGCTTCCCAGGGTTCGCGAAATTTTTCTTCGAGGATGAGTTATCATAACCAATAATACCGTCAATTGTTGGTGTTGGTGGGGCTTTGGATGATCCTGGCCTCGGGGCATCAGGCAAATAATCATACAATGTACCAGACTGGGAATAAACCAAGTCAAGGTACTGAGCGCGCGCGATAGCTTGCTCTTCAGTGACACATGCCCCCATGGCAATGTCCCGTGCTATTGGAGGAACGAACGAAGTCGTAAACCAGTCGGTAAGAAGTTGGTCGGGAATCCAAAACTTGATCATACGTCGACGACGTCTCCATTCATGGATATGATCAGAGATATGCATAGCCGTTGTCTGTCTTAAGGATGTCAGGAGGTGTGTACCTGTTTCATATCGAATGGGCAACTGAAAATGAGTGAGAAATGCCATAGCCAACGAGTTAAAATCCTGAAAGGATCTGCGAGTGAGCTCAATATACCACTTAGCTGCAGAGCCAGTGAGAGTCCTTTGAAAAAGGCGAAGTCGAATTGAATCATCAAGCCACGAATTGGATGAACACCACAAGTGATAGGTCATGACGTGAGCTTGAGGATCTTCATTAGCTTTACCATCGAATTTGGGACAATCACCGGGAATTTTCGTCGGAACCGGAGGCCAATATGGATTATGGAGAATGGGATCATTTGTCAGTTTGGACACATCCGGTAATTCTAAGGTTGCTAAGAAGGGTAACTGAGGGTTGAAGGACATCTAGGGCTGCGGGTAGGATGGAGCACCAGGGTTCCAACCAACTGGTGGTTGCCCCCATGGGTTTTGTCCAGACGGACTAGGCCATAAGGTTTTGTCCGTAGGGATTTTGGTTCTACCCCCCAGCGTTCCATGGATTACCAAACTGTCCTGCAGGAGCACCATACGGTTGTGGGTAATTCTGATAAGGATTTGCCTGCAGTTGTTGATAATTTTGATATGGGGCAAACGAAGGTTGCCCTTGGGGTTGTTGGTAACCATAAGGCGGCTGGACTCCAAACTGAGTTTGAGAAACAGGCTGAGTTTGATAGACTGGTTGGGATTGAATTCCAACTTGCATTTGAAGACCGGATGGGGCCTGGGGTCCAGCCTAGGGTCCAGCCTGGGGCAGAAAATCGAGTTGAGCTTATGAGACAACAACCATTTGAGTGCCCAGTTGAGCAGCGCCGGAAGGATGTCCTGTAGGTTGGGCTATCTGGCCGGAAGGATGACCTACTTGATATTGAGGTTGGCCCACCTGCCCAAAAGGTTGTACTTGCTGGGGGTGGAGTTGTTGTTGCACAACTAAGGGTTGTCCTGACGAACCAGATGGCCGAGTGGGCTGGGCAGTTGGTTGGCCTGATTGGATTTGAGGCTGACCGACTTGCCCAGATGCTTGACTATACTGGACGGTGGGTTGACCATACGGTTGACCAGCTTGTCCAGATGTTGGACCATACTAGACATTAGGTTGGTTTGGGTGAACATACGATTGACCAATTTGTCCAGTAGGATAACCTTGCTGGATACCAGGTTGGCCTTGTTGAACAGAAGATTGACCTGAGTTACCAGAAGGTTGAGCATAAGAGGTGAAAGACGGACCACCAGAGGCCAGAGGTTGTCCCTGGAAGGGTTGTCCTTGTTGGCTTCCAGGTTTCCCTGTGTAAGACTGTTGGTCTTGATTAGGTGGCCCTTGGGATCGCACAGACGATACTTGGCCACCATGATAATAGGTGGGGCCCCAATCAATTGACAACGGGACTGAAATCTCAACAGTCGGTTGAGACGACAAAGGCCTACCAAGATGTCGTAAATACTGGTCGTATGGCCCCTCTATAGGATCAACAACTCCGAATATAGAGGCCGAAGGACCACTGAAAACGGGAGTCGAAGAAGCTACACATACCGTTGGAATGGTTGGGATTAAGGTAACAGACGTACTGTGACCCTGTGGAGTAAAAGGCTCCGTGGTGGGAATGGCGAGTTGTGACCAAATAGAACTCGTGGAGGGAGTCCCAGAAGACATAACATCCTTTAATGCTTTATAGCCTGGAGGTAGTCTCCCAGTAGTAGGGGTGCTACTAACAAGGATAGGTTCCGTTGCGGTGGAAATTTCACTGCTCGTCGCAACGGATTCTTCAGTCGAAGTAGGAGATACTTCCTCCATATCGGAAGAAAATAGTAGGGCCAAAACGCGAGGGGAAGTGTATTCCCAAAAAGGGATACCATCTTCAGAAGGTTCCCAAACGGGGTTCCAATGAAATTCGTAAGTCTCGTCGCCTGGAGCACGAGAATTAATCGGTTGGATACTCGGAATAACAGGAAGAGTATCACTCACAACCGGTATCTCGGGAGCAGCAAAGGATGAAGACCCTTGGTCACTTGGAATAGGGGACGAAATTGGTAATTCCGCCAGGATGAAAACTTCACAAAATCCTAGGGAAGCTAACGAGAAAGGACCCTACTCAAACTAATGCAAACAAGATCTAACCGGGTAAATGTGAATCGCGGCCGAATAAATTTTAAGACAAAGGAACTGAACTTGACCTTTTCATGTTTTAAGAGTCGAGAAAAGGACAAAAAGATGACTCTAGTCTCCTTCGAATGTTTAGTGAGCCCGAAGTGACAAATGCTCAGGTGAGCCTTTTCTTTTAGGGAGTCCGAAAAGGATCAAAAGTGACTACTCTGGAGAAACTAGGCAAAGGGTTTACCAAACAATCCGTAAAACTGCATATACACCTTGGCAATCATATGAAAACCAAGGACTTCCCGTACGGCAGTCAATCTTCCCGAATGTTGTGTTCAGTGCATTACGGCTTGTAAGGCGGCAGACACGGCTTCCTGTGGATAAAGGATGATAACCTAGTGGGGTCTCCCCATATACTCGACGGTACGTGGGAGCACAAATCCGTGCTAGAACACTATTGAGTCACAAGAGGAGGAATCACCCAACCATAATGTGAAACAACAGTGACTAGGTTTAACGATGCCGGAACACGTCTCTAGCCTAGACCTCTAGATGTATGCGTTAAGTTCCAATGCGTTTTTAGATTCATTCAGTTCATTTTATAGTTGATCTTTGATTAGGTTTCAGTTTCCAGGTCCTACCGTATGTAATCTCTCACAATTTCCTAAATGCAAGCTATATGCCAAAATATATCATTTCATTCGATGAATGCTAACTACGGGAGAGTTGAGATCTTTCAATCAAACAAAATGATCATCAAACAATCAACAATGACTCTAATGCAGCTAATGGCAATAAACGAAACATTTTTTTTTTTTTTAAATCACTAATCGCTAATAACAATGAAAAGCTCTAATTTCCATTAACTACTGTAATGCAAAAGAGATTGTTCGTTTTCTTTTCGATGGCAAAATGTACTAAACAAATTTTGAGAGATAATAACAAAGAGGAAAAGAAACAAATTTCACTCAATGAAAACACAATCAAGTCCCTGAAACACCAAGACAATCTTTCAAACCAAGAAAAATCACAAAGACCTCAATGAGCTATGTAATCTAAGCCCAAACGAAGCCAAGCGAAATCCAAACTAAAAAGAGGTAAATTTCTCGAAGGAGACAATAAAAAGTTTTGACAACCACTAGTAAAGTGCAAAAAGTAGCCAAGAAGTCGACTGGACAATCAAAGAACCAAAAACTCCTATAGAAGGCTCGATGCACAAAGCCACTAGATGCCCTAGGGCTGGAATGTGAAATCAATGGAAAAAGGCAAACACCCGAAGGATGAAGGTCAAAAACCAGTCAAACAAAGCTCTGACACACTCCAGTAGTTGAAAAAAATGTGACAAGACAGAAATCCAAGCTCAGAAGGCTTCCAAACAAGCAAACTGGAAAAGTTCACAGGCCTGGCGCGAATGTCAGGCTGTAAATCGCGCTTTTAAGTGATTAGCGCGAGTTGATTTTGTGCAACGTGCGCCCACTGGCACGACTGTCAGGGAAAAAATCGCGCTAATCAAGTTTGCTAGATTAAAAATAAAAACAAGCAGTCCACGGCTTGATCAATAGTATCCAGACAGACCAGGCAGCAAGAGACAACTTAAAAATTCAACCCAGAAAGCTTATCTAAGCAAGCAAAACAAGAGAAAACCAAAGTGCAAGACAAACTCCAAGTTGTTCGGTCCGTAAACCAAACCGGAGATTGACTGAAGTGGCATTGATCTACTTCGCTAATGCAAGAGCAATAGCGTTTCGAAGGCTACCTGGCCGTACTTTAGGCTCCGTCCAAAGTTTACGAATCAAACAACAAATAGCTCTCCCCAGTGGAGTCGCCAAATTGTTGGAGAGGTAAATCCCCTCTGCTGACAGAGGCGATCCCCACTAGCCCAAAATGGGTCTAGCAACAATCAAACAATGCTATCACGCAAGTTCCTAATTACAAATTAAAGGTGGATTATGAGAGCCTACTTGGATTCCAACGCTAGTGTTGTAGAAGAGTTGACACTCCCGTTCCTTTTCTTTGGCTGGTCACGATCCCCACGATCTCCATGAATGGACACCTGCACACACAAAGAACAACACAAATACAAGCTTAAAATCCAATAGATGCAATTATATATCGGTCAGAAAAGATATAACTCAAATATCATTACAATGAACAACAGGAGTGGAACCATAATGATAGTCATCTATTATTGATAATCAACAAAGAAGAATACAACCATAGTTTTGACGTCAAATCCTCCTTTGGCTGGGTGATCAACTACATATGTCTTGCAAAGCTTGTTGGGATTGGGAACAAGCCTCTCTCTCTTTGATTATGAGTGCAAAGAAGACTCTTACAGCAATCTCTCAGACTTCCGACAGTATAATTCTCCCTATGCTTAAAACTAGCTTGTCAAATGCAACAGAACAAGCTTTTATAGATGGAGGAGAAGGAGATACAATGAATCAAGACATCCATGGGATTGGCATTATCCTCAAAAGCTATTATGGATAGAGGAGAGGGGGATACGATGAATCTCGACATCCATGAGATTAGCATTATCCTTAAAAAGCTTCATGAGTCGAAAGGAAAAAACCTTCGGGCATGCGTTTGTTAAAAAGCTTTTCCAAACTCAGTTGGTGCAGGTATAGTTCTGAGATAGAGCGCCAACTGGCGCGCCCTCTTTGGAGGATTTCCCCCTGGTGCGGGTAATACACTGTGGATCCGCGCTAATGGAAAAATAGGACTTTTTAAGGATATTCTGCAGGAGATGTCTTCAAGGCATATGAAGTCCATACTTAGGGGAACATAATGCAAGTGTTTTCAAGTTATTTCACTTCTCACAGGTCCCGAAATGAGTCCTCCAAAATGCGAGAGAGGGGTTACAGGGACGGTGACAAATGGTGACAAATTACTGTGTAACAAGTCTATCTCAGATTCAGAAGGTACGATCCAAGGATCATCATAAACAATGGTGTCTGACGAAATCATATGAATGGTTCCAAAAGAAGGTGATGCATTGATTGGAGGAAAAGGAAAATTTCCTAGTAAACCGACATCTTTAACTAGTCCTACTCCAACATCCTTATACGGGATAGTCGTTTTACCGACATGCTGAATGCTTTCAGAAGAGGCTGGGTCGGACGAAAAGTAAGCCAGCTGGTCTATTGTTACGATCTTTCCATTATGAGGAAACTTTATAACCCAAAAGACTGATGAAACAACAGTTGTCATAGCATAAGACCAACTACGACCCAAGAGAAGGTTGTAATCTAGAGGGGCATCAACCACCTCCACATCTAGATTAACAGTTTTTCCTTCAACCCCTATAGGTAAATCCTGTAGAATGCCAAAAGGATGAAACCCACAGCCATCAAAGGCCTTTAGAATCGTCGGGGATTGATTTAGTGAAGGAGAACCAAGCGATCTCCAGCACTATATCGACATAATACACGTTGAGGCTCCCTCATCAATCACAGTCCTATGAATAGGCTTGTTTTTTACTATCACTGGGATCTGGAAAGCCATTTGATGAGGTAAGCGTAGTGTACTATTTTCTAGATAGAAAATTATTAGGTTCGAGTCCTGAACGTCAACAGCTCCTATAGCTGACAAAAGTAATTTACGCTATGCTGGACATGATTGCAGCACTTCCAAAGCTGACATTGTTGAAGGTGAAACAGCTAAATCCTCAACAATGTTATAGTTCTGAGCCGCTCTCGCATGTGGATTGAAAGCTAACTTTCGAAGTATACCCTTGGCGGGTAGTTTGATTACTAACTCTGGATTAGGTTTCTCGATCTGTAGTGGATCGAAACCGGGAGCTGAGGTTGATGGGTTAGAATGAGAAGATTTTGCTTCTTTACCATCAATAGGACTTTTACTACCATAATCATGTGATCGAGTCGCAATCCTAACATGGGACATCATCAGTATGGGTTCTTCATTGGCATTCGAGGAAGAACCTATCATATTATTGTCTTGACTTGGAAGAGGATCCTTCAAAACAGCAGGCGTTTGGGAACCTTTGACAATCTTCGCAACCTCTGCACGACGAGGGTTGTAAAATGCTCTTCGTCACAAATGAGACAAGGATAATGAGGTTTGCGTTTCTCATCATTTGATTCCGCTTTTTTTGGTTTCTCTTTTGAATTTTTATCTGTTTTATTTTTCTTCTTCCCTTTCTTCTTACCACCGGATTTTGATTTGGCTGTAGATGACTCTACAACATGAATATCGACGGAAATCTCCGCGGAAGAATCTCATGTCGGGGAATCTAGCAAGGTTATGATAGGAGAAGAATTCTTGGAAGACTTCTTCTTACTTTTGGTGTTAACCGTACCAATCATACCATCAGCGGCATGAGACCCTGAAGGAGCTGCAGCGATTTGATTTTGCTTAGGAAGATCGGGGATTTTCTCGTGTAACGTACCTGACTGAGTATAAACCAAGTCAAGGTACTATGCTTGACCAATTACTTGCTCCTTAGTAACGACTCCGGCCTTTGCTACATCCTCAGTGATCTTTGGCAATAAAGATTTTACAAACCATTCAGCTAAGATCTGATGCGGAATAAAAACCTTCACTAAACGCCGTCGACGTCTCCATTCATGAATGTGATCTGAAATGTAAGTGGACGTCGACTGCTTTAATGAAGTTAGTAATTCCGTGCCATTGTCATATTTGACTGGCAACTAAAAATGGGTTAAAAACGAGGTAGCTAACTGACTAAAGTTATAAAAAGTGGCTCGCGGTAACTCAATGTACCACTTGGCCGCAAGACCAATTAGAGTGCGCTGGAAAAGCCTTAGACAGATTGAATCATCTGAAATGGAGTTAGACGCACACCAGAGGTGATAAGTCATCACATGGTTCGACGGGTCCTCTCCTGATTTGCCTTCAAACTTAGGAATATCACTAGGCAACTTATTCGGCATTGGCGGCCAAAACGGAAGATAGTTAGTGGGATCGTTCGTTAGGCGCGACAAGTCAGGCAAGTCCAAAGTTGCGATAAACGGTAATTTGCGATTAGGGTCCCTAAAACTCTGGGTCATGAAACCAGCCCCAGGAGGAGGATATCCAGGATAACTAGGAATATGAATTGCATTTGGGATATTGTATCCTCCCGGAAAACCAGGATTAACCGGACCGTACTGGGGTTGTTGAGGTTGTTGATATGTATACCCAGGGTACGGTTGATACTGATAGTCTGGCTGCTGCACAGCAGGACCGAATTGGTACTGTCCCTGGTACGATTGATAAGTAAATTGTGGTTGACTTGTGACAACCATACTTGAACCAGGTTGTCCTACAGGCATCTGAACTGAAGTTTGGATTGTGGATCCAGACTGAGGTAAAGATGTCTGAGGAGTAGATACAGGAACAGTAGAAACCGGAGCTGTCGATACTCCAGAAGTAGGTGGGGTAGATTGAACAGATGTTGCAGCAGCCGTTTGAGGCGGAGTACAAGGCGTACTAGGCCCAGGCTGAGAAACTACCGAAGGTACAGAAGTTTGAATAGTAGACTGGACAGGTTGCTGGGGTGAACCAGAAACTAAGGGTTGTCCAGTTTGAGATGACAACTGTACATTCAGTTGCAAGACCTGTTGATTTTGCGATGGATCCCACACTAAGTTCATTCCGGGGTATGGACCCATAATAGGTTGAGAATATTGAGGACCATAACCGGGTTGAGGGTAGGGTTGATAATTCAAAGGTACATTTCCCTTCCTTGAACATATGATTGACTGGAGGGTGGTTGGAAACCTTGGTTCGAGTACTGACCTTGGGGTTGATACCCTTCAGGCACGTACTAATACTAGGGTTGACCTTGAGGTACATATTGATACTGGGGTTGACCTTGAGGTACATATTGAGTCTGGGGTTGACCTTGAGGAACGTACTGTCCCGTAGGTATGTACTGTCCTTGAGGTTGCCCCCCAGGCGCAAATTAGGTACCTTGAGGTTGCCCCCCAGGCGATAATTGAGGATTTTGAGGCTGCCCCCCAGGCGATAACTGGCCACCTTGAGGTTGAGGATTAGGAATAGTACCTGACATCATGAGAATATCTTCTACACTCAACGGCTTAGTACCATTGTTTCCAGTTAATAACCCTTGTTCAATAGGTTGAGGAGACGCTCCCGCAAAAGTACCAGAAAGTGACTGATATCCAGAGGGAACAGAAGGACCGCGGTACAAAAAGGATTCTGGCGATTGAGTAAAAATGGGCGACTATCTTGACATATTTAACGGAGGATAGTAACCTCTAGGTGTTGGGTGATAAGGAATACGAGGTGGTGAAAAACTTAGCCCTGGGTTTTCCAAAAAATTAGTCAATGAAAGATACCAAGCACTGCTCCTAGGTGGACTATAAAAAATTGATTCACGCTCCCTAAGTTCAATAACAGGTTGATTTTCAGGGATGGGGATGCCTACTTCTTCTTCCGGAGTAGCAAGTTCTTCGATAGCTATAACTCCAGAAGGAAGATTTTGGGTAATTATTCTTTCTACCCTGGGTGAACCAGGACCACTAGAAGTTGGAGAGTTAAACCCCGATGTTGGAGTAGCAGCAAATTCACTTTCAGGTTCGGATATTTCAGGTTCCTCACCTATATCACTAGTAGATGAAAAGCTACCAGTAATTTCCGAAACAGACACTGATTGTGGATTATAATCTGCTACTAAAGCTTGAAAATTAGGATGTACCACCAAAGAAGACTCTCCTTCTTCAGGTGACCCAACTCTACTGTCTCTAGGAGTTACGAGGGCTCTTAACCCTTCAGGCTGGCTCAATGAAAACTCAGGAGGTTGGCCCCAAAGTCTACGGGACTTCCTCGGTAATTCAGCCACGATTAAAAAAATTTAACTACTTCACACGCAAACAAAGTAAAATCTCAATGAAAACCACCTAAAGCCTCTAAAGAACCAAACAAATTTGAATCACACGCCTAAAGAATCTAGGAGATCAAACCACACACAAACAGTAACTTTCCGTACTAAAAACACTAGTTGGTGATGAAGCCCAACGTCGCAGAGTTCAATACAGAAATGGCGGTTGGAACAGTTACCCCGGCAACCTGCTTAATGAATAGATTGGCACAAGTTCCTCCACTAAACCGTCTCGAGTGAAGAGAACCCCCCAGAAAATCCAAGTGAGTCTAGCTGACGTCTGCTCCAGGTACAGTGGGATCTTCCCACCACTGTCACCTTAGGAAGAATCCTATAGAATATGGTCACTAAGGTTATCAATGGAAACAAATATACCTGGGGGAACAGTCTACGATCTGATACGCACGCAAGGGCTGAGTGACAAGCTCAATCCCCTTGAAGGCTCCTTGACATAATCCAAGGTTTACCAACAAGTGACCCCAGGCTCCACGACAATGGTTAATCTGAGGTTTACCGTTTTTAATACGTGAATATCTGGCGTCGTTCCCAATGAGGAAGGATTGATTCCCACACTGGTTCGGACACGATCTCGTGCTTCTCCTTTAAGAAGAGTTTTCCCAGAGCATAAATGCAACAATTGGATTTCTCTTCTACCACAAGATACAGCTACTTGTTTGTTTTACTGTCTTGGAGAGTTAATTACTCCATACTCCAAGACACTAGCCTAAGCTATATTGGTGTATCAGAGCCCTAGAAATAAAAATATTACTAGATAGATTTTACTTTAAGCGTTATTTTTATTGGTTTTTGTTTAAGTCAAGAGGTGCGGAGATGAAACTCGTGGTGTGAAGACTCGACTCGAAATCACTAAAAAATGCACTTAAGATGATTAAGCAATCTTTTCCCTTCAATGAACTTCTAGCTAGGAAAGAGTTTGAGAATGCAAATACTTGTAAACACAAATCTTTCTTAACAAACAAATTAAAAGAAGAGCTTTTTGTCTTTTCCAATGCACTCAAAACGAGACAACTAGTTATTTTCACAAAAATTTCCCTTTTCTTTCAAAACACTCAAACACTACAAAAACAAACTTTTTCCAAAAGAGATCTATAAACTATAAAAACTTATTTGAAGTCAAAGCTTACAAGATGTCTTTTCAAGGATGTTTTACTTAGCTACAAGCAAACTAAGGACTAATTTGTCCAGAATCACAAATCAGTCAAAAAACAACCAATTTTTGTTTTCTTTTCTAAAAATGAAATCCAAACTTTTAACACAAGCTTTTTCGAAGTTTCGTAAAGAGAAAACACAAGGTGGATTCCTCAACAAAGGTAGATTTTGCAAATGGTCAGACTCATAAGAAGGCTAGTAAAAACCAAGGTGATCTGAGGTTTCTACAGCTTCTAAGCTCAGAGCTACTACAAGACCAAAATGAAAACCAAACCCAACAATCAAAACTTCTAGGAATTTCACCTAAAACCCTAACACCAATGGAATTAAACTAAGAAAAGCTTCTGACAAGTTATATGCAGGTCTGGGCAGGGGATAATAACATCTAAACAAAAACTAAGCTGACTAACAGAGAAAATCTTAGGTTTTCCAAAATTTTGACAGGGTCCGCAGGCCCACAGTTAACACAGGTGCGGTACCGCTCTGTGCTAAAAGCAAAAGTGCGGATAGGTCCGCACTGTGTCCCAAGCCTAGGGTGCAGTTCTCTCCCAAAGTTATGAAAAACAAAAAATAATCCTAGATCTACTAAATCTACCCAATTCCACACACAACAAGCAAAAAACAGAAACAAAAACACAGTTTCTCAGGTCAAAGTAAAAACAAGGAAAAAATCAAGTCCCCAGTGGAGTCACCATTTTGTCACACGGAATGAGTCGATCTTGCGGACAAGATAGACCTTCCTAGAATCTAATGATATCTAGTGACAAGCAAGCCAATCAAAAACTATCTTTCTCTAAATATGCATTTATAAACAAAGGCAAACAAGTGTTTAGGCCTACCTTGGGTCCAATGCAAGTTTGTGGAAGCCTCGCTCCTTTGATCCAAATGAGCTCCCTTGTTGCGAATCTACAAACACAAACAAGCAAACAAATTAAATAGCACCTGAAAAGCCAATATCATAAAGCATACTTAACATGATGATCAAGGAATTCATGAAACAAATGACATAAGACAATTTGTTGAGAAAAATGTATCTGATTGTATTAATTCAAATCAAAGAAGAACTTTACAACCTATGCCTTGATGTTGTACAAGCTCCTCCCAGGGTCCAACAATAAGTCTCCTCTACTTTGACAAGTTTCACTCTCTTCCCAATGAAGCCAAAAAGGTATTAGCTCCTCTCATCAAGGGATTAGCTCCTTCTTTTTTGGGATGCATGAACTGCCTAAGAGCGACCAATCCACGTCAAAATTCCTTCTAGAATCATCTAGAATTAACCCAAAGTGAGTTTTTTAGAATAAACTTGCGCCTTTTTTACTTTCACAGGGGTCCGCACCCACTCCTTTAGGGACAGAGCGGGCAAGTCTGTAGTTTTTGTGAACAGGGGGTGCGGGACCGCAGGCAACAGTGAAAGAAAGTGCGGAACCAGAGCTTTGTTGATTTTCAATGTCTTTCTCCCATTTTCAAAGTTTGACTTGAAGAGCTGAGGTTTGAGACTTGCTTAGGAGGACAGTACAAGTGATGATAGACCCATACTGACTACAAATAATCATGGTGACGATATTTTTGTGTAACACTTCCGTTTCTTCTTACCATTTCTAACCAAGGGTGCAGCATCGACATGATCTCCAGAGGTCGATGGGGATGGTCGATCCATATTTTGAGACCATACCTCTAAGACTCTGGAAATTCTAGGATAGTCTCGAAGGAGATGGTCACCCTTACAAAAATTGCAAGGGAATTTGACCTTCTGTGGAGGAGCGAAAGGTTTGTCGATGGGAGGTGCATTTGGAGTAACAACTGCACAGTTCGCCTCTCGCTTATATGTCTTCTTCTTCTTCTTCATAGCCTCCTAGTTACTAGATTTCAAAATTTCACCAGGCGAAGTAGAAGAGGAGGGTGAAGAAATAGGGGAAGAAGGTAAGAGTTCAACCTTAGAATCAACATGATATGGTTCAAATGAAGGAGATGGTTGGGCAAGGGTCGGGACACTCGGGATCACCGAGGTCGAAAAGAACCAGATAGGTAAACCAATGGTTAACCCAGGGAGGGACAAAGTTTCCATATAAGGAGCACCGGCGTTTCCAAAAGAAGGAAAAGGACCAGGATTCCCATCCGAGGGGAATCCTTGACCGGTAGACTCTGGAAATGTTGCCATTGGAATCAACCCTAAAGAATCACTAAGGAAGATAACTTTAACCAGGAATATTTCGTGGGTAGTTAATTTTAAGACACTGAAACAAAACTTTGCCTTTTCATGTTTTAAGAGTCGAGAAAAGGATGAAAGGTGACTCTAGTCACTTTCATATTTAACGAGCTCAAAAGGACAAGTGCTCAATGATCTTTTAAATTTAAAGAGTCAAAAAGACCAAAATGACTGCTCTGGATGATCTAGGCAAAAGGATTACTAGGTAACCGTGAACTGCAGAATACCTGCAGGCGAACCGAGAAGTACGGGCAGGCAATCTCCCCAAAGGTTGTGTTCGGTGTATCATTGTGTTCGGTGTATCACATTTACAAGGCAACAGACTCATCTTCCTATGGATAAAGGATTGCAACCTATAAGGGTCTCCCTTTATATACATGATGGTACGGGGAGCACAAGTCTGTACCAACGTTATCTAATGCCGAAGCGAATGACAACTACTAGGTTTAAAGATGTTGAAACACATCTCTAGCCTAGACCACTAAATGTGAGCGTTAAGTTTCAATGCTTCCTTAGGTTAATGCAATGCATTTTAACGGTTGATCTTGAATTAGCTTTCAATTCCAAGGTCCTACCACTGTCAACTGAAAAAACTCCTACATGCAGCTATATGAGAAAGGAAATCTTTGTCTTCGATGAAACTTAACACTAATTTAGAGATAGAGAACACACAATCATTGCAACAATCAAAGAATAAAATATTTCTCTAATAAATCTCCTAAATGCACTGAATCTTCCTATAACAACAAAAGAAGTTTCATTTCATTTCCAATGCATACGATGATGCAATTCTAGCTTCTCAATGATGGTACTAATGCAATATTTTTGCTTAAGTAAACTAGAATGATGTTCTTCTTTTCATAAAATGCAAAATGAATCTTCCACATAAAGCACTGGAATGAAAGTTTTCACAATTCTGAACAAACAAGCATCGATCAAATCCAAAGCATGATAAATGAAACTAGCAACTTCTTCCCTGAATCAAACAAACCAAACACATAAATGCTTCAATCGACAAACCAAGCAATGTAATCTATGCTCGGAACTAGAAAATAGACACTCGAAATAAGAGAACAAATGAGACTCTTTCACTCATTCGATTGAAAATGAAGCAATGAAGATGTTGCGACTGAAAGATGGATTAAATGAAGCAGAAAATCAGAAACTTGACATAATGAGTAAACAAACAAATGAACGGTAATTGACCTAGATTCCCTAGGGTCATAGAAAACACCCAAAAACTCAAAAAATCAAGCAATGAAACATCAAACTAATCAATCAATCAAAAACCAGCAAACAAATCATTCTAGTCACTTCTGGGTGGAAGAAGAGAGTCTAAGGGTCAAGACACACTAGCAATAGAATGGGAGAAATTCTGATTTTTTTCTTAACTCAAAGACCGACACTACTGCCTAACTGACAACTAGTGTTGATCGGCACAACTGGCACGACTGCCTAGACTACAACTAGCGCTGATATGCTTGGTCGGTGCAACCGGTCAAGCTACAACTAGCGCTGATGGAGGGATTCAAAGGAAAAAAAAAAATCACTTACATGAATCGGCGCGACTGCCTAATTGACAACAAGTGCTAGAAGGGGGTTGGTGTGACTTTTTAGAGAAACTCGCACTGATCGACGCTACTGTGAGAAAAAGAAACCCGTTGACCGAGGATTCAAGGAAAAAAAAAAAATTCAAAGGCTAAAACCATACTTACCACTATAAATTTCAGACTTAAAGCAGTAAACCAGGCAAAGCAGAGAAAACTAAAGGGAAATGGTGATACTAGAAAAGTTCACACAAAACCATAAAATGAAAATCAATCAAACAGAAGGATTGGCTTCCCAGTGGAGTCGACAATTTGTGGTGCAGGTAAATCCTTAGTGTGGACACAAATAATTCCTCTAGCCCGAGAGAGCAGTTCTAGCCACAAACAAACAATCTATGGAAAATATCCTTAAGCTAGAATCAATTAAGAGGGCCTACCTCTTAAAACGCTATTCTGCTTAGTGATGATCTTGCTTCCTCACTCCAGCTATCTTTCGTTTCCTTCCTTCAAATACCTGAAACAAGCAAACAACAACAACAAACGTGACAGCACACAATATTGTATTCAGCCTACTTAATAGGTCAAGGAACATTAAGCCATAAAGATGTAAAATGACACTTCATGTAGGAAATCAATCGATAGTTGCATTAATATAAATCAGAAAGAGATTACAACTGGTGCCTTGATGTTGCTGGTCTCCTCTGACATATCCGGGTTCCCACACTTTTGTTAGCACTTCATGGATAGCCCCAATAATGGAAGTTTTAAGGCCTCTTTCCCTCTAGTCTCAAACCAAACCAAAATCACACTATTCTCCCTCAAACACACACTAGAAAGCTTCAAGATAGATATGACTTGTTGGTTATTCAAAATTGCTCAAAAACTCCAACTAGCTTTTGCTTGGGAAAAAGAGAGGTTTATATAGCTTGGATGGATGGGAGATGGTTCCTCTCATCATGGGAGAAGGTCATATATCTTGATTTTGTTCCATCCTAAGAGGGGAAAGGAGCCCAAACTGATTTCATCAGCTCTGATTTCATCAGCTCTACCCAACCAACCATCTATCAAACATTCGTTACAAAGCTTCTAGACATGGAAGCTTCAGCTCCTTATTTAAAAAGCATTCCAAAAGAGATCGATGCAACTGGAAAAGGGCTCAGTCGATCTGATCGGCGTGAGGGCTAGTTTTAACCTATGTAAATCAACGCGAGGAGAAAACTAGTAAGTAGCACCAGTCTTGTAAACTAGGATAAAAGAAAGATTCTTGGGAAATGGTGTAAAGGGGAATCATTATGCTCATGAAGAGGGACATACTGGGAGTTTCTTCATGATGGGAAAGCATGTTGGGTACATTGTAGAGGTCCTCTAGGATCGTAGAGGGACAGTGACAAAATGTTGTGTAACAGGCCACCACAATTCATCATGCAAAATATTTTGTGCATTTAGTCACCCTGCATAATGCCCACTTGTGACCCTAGATGTGCTTCTTCTATGATCATTGGTCGCTCATGCTCCATCACGCACCTCCACAAAATTTCATCAACCCCTAATTTGTACAATGCTCCAACAAGTAATTGGTAGTTTGTCGCCTTAACCACTGGTTGTTTCTTTTTATGCCACGATATAGTATTCTGGCATCGTTCCAAAGCTTAAAAACTATGTAATTTATGTGAAGTAATCATCTACCATAGTCACTTTGAATAACTACGTATCCGACAAGTTATCCTCTAAATTCTACACTTCCTCGCCCGAGATTAGATGTTGCAGATGATCTAGCCCCGTATTTACTTTTCCTAGTTTGACCACCACCTGAAAATCACATTCATGAAACTACAACAACCACTAGCAGATTCCCCCACCCAACATAGGCCTATTGACTAGATACTTTAGAGAAAAATGATCAGTTTACAACTTAAACTTGTCGCCCAATATATAATGTCTAAACTTGTGAAGGGTGTACAACATCGCCAACCCTTATCTCTTAGTAATGGTGTAGTTTTGTTTTGTGGTTGACAACTTCCAACTAGAAAATATTGTGGGGAGATCAATCTCTCCTTCCCTCAACTAAGTCAAGATCACTCCTAACATGATAGACGATGCATCTACATTCAAATGGAACTCTCTACACCAATTTGGAAATACTAGGATAGGCGCAAACACCAACTTCTCCTTTAAAGTGTCCAAGGCCTATTGGCATTCCTTTGTCCACTACAACTTTAATTCTTTATTCAATAACCTTTCCATGGGTGTTGTAATCTTAGCATATCCTTGTATTAACTTTTGGTAGTACCTCGTATGCCTTAAGGTTTACCTCAGCTGTCAGAATGAAGTAGGTGAAAACAATCCACTTTGACATCAATTTTGGTTGGATCCACCAGCAACCCTTATTTGCAGACAGCTGGTCCCAAAATAATTCCAAAAGGAATCCAAAATATACACCTCCTGAAATTCAAATAAATTTTTAATTGTCTACACCTATCGAACATCGGGTGCAACACCTTAATGTGCTTCTTCAATACACTGAACATTGTCCACTCATCCAGATAGACTTCCATAAATTTATGGATAAATTCTTTGAATCTTGCCACCACTATCCTCGAAAAAATAGTTGGTGCATTCTTTAGACCAAACAACATCATTGTATATTGAAAATAGCCCCTTTCTATTACAAAGGTGGTTTTATGGGAATCTTCTTTAGCGATCCTCACCTAGTGGTACCCTAAAAATCCATCAGTAAAAGAGTAAGCCTCCTATCCTCCCACATTTTCTAGAATCTCATCTATGAAT
Organism: Pinus tabuliformis; assembly: GCA_031772625.1. Classification (NCBI taxonomy): domain Eukaryota; kingdom Viridiplantae; phylum Streptophyta; class Pinopsida; order Pinales; family Pinaceae; genus Pinus; species Pinus tabuliformis. The sequence goes on along the minus strand of CM062808.1, from coordinate 241,064,156 downwards.
AGGGTAGGAAAGGGTCATGTGCATAGGCATTGTTCAACTTCTGTAGGTCCACACAAATCCTTATCTCGCCTATTTTCTTATTCTAAACCACCATTGGGATGATCCATTTGATTCTTCCACCGACTCAATAATTCTCGATCACAACATTTTCTTCAACCCCTACTTGACTTTCTCTTTATAAACGAGGTTTAATCAATAATTGTGTTGCTTCACGAGATTTGCATCGGTTTTAGGGGGGATCCTCATCTCTCCCAATTCCCCTACAATTCCCTTCATCTCCTCAAAAGTGATAGGAAATAGGTCCTCATATTCACATAGCAAGTTAGTAACCTTCTCGATAATCCCAAATGGTCGCCATCTTGGGACTTCCTTCTATCCCAATGTTCACTTTTTAAGTCTTGATCGATTGCATAAACTCCCCAGACTGTAGTGGCAGTTTGCCTACTACACATTCTCCTTCCACTTCTGAAATTTGTATGTTTTGGGGATCATTTTCATCCTCTCCTTGCTTTGCTATATTGTAGAATTCCAAAAAATCCTTCACTCATTGTAGATGTTTATGTGCAGAACATAGGGGCATGATTCCCAACATTGTTGGTTCTTTTGCAACAAATATCTTCTATTGTATCACCTTCAATGTTTCATCCAGTGTTGACTCTTCTGCTTCAAAATTGAATGTGGCCCTCAAGTTCTGTGCCATTTTGTTCCAATCCTATGTTCCTTTGTGCACTTCTAATTCAATATACCAATAATTTGGAATGGTGTCTAGGGTGTGCACGAATAGATGCATCCACTCCTGTTTTGGCACTCGTCCCTTGGTCCATGCTGCAATGAACCGCTTTAAGTGTGTCCTAGGGAATTCCATGCCTGAATACTTATCCCCAGGGACTCCAAAGTTGGTCTCTAATCTAACCTTCATTAGTTGCTTACATTTTTGCCATCTCGTGACTTGTTCTTTGTCTGCATCCCACCATCTAGTTGGGGTTGCACGCAATGCAACATCCAATATGGGAATCCTTTGGCATTATGGAATTTGGTCTTCATATTCTTGTATAAAAATATCTAATTCAGATAATCCATTGAATTGAGGAAGATTATGCACCTCTATCCCTATCCAGCACACCATCCTCTTAATATGCATGTATCTCCAAGCACTAAATTCATGCAGCCAATTCTGCCAGTTCTCCAAGACTTCTTTCGAAGCTAAGGTGCAGGATCCAACGTTGCGCCAACTCAACACTCCATTAGTTGTGGGATTTAAATAGTCATCTTGTGGAACTATGACATTATAAAATGTTGTCCAACTCTTCCCAAATAAGCTCACCTTTCACTAGCTTGGTGTATCGATCCCCTTCACACGAATCCAATGGTGTTATAACTTGAATATCCCCGCCTTCAAAAATCATCTGTATTTTCTTTGAATTAATAATTACCTAATTATCAAAAGCCCAATCAATCCCCAACAGAGCAAGATAGGGATCAATGTCATGCACAATGTCGATCATGTCAAAGTTGGCGTTGCTTGATACCCCTTCGATATCCACTGCCATTCCTCCCAGTCGTCCAATGGGAAATATGCAGTGTTGGTTCACCAACCTAAGCTGAATAGGAGACCGAGATAGTTTGAAATTCCCCATCATCTCCCACATGCTTTTTCGTAAAATGTTTACATATGATGCCAGGTCAAAGATGATGTTATCCATCTCGCATTCCCTGATCTTTGTGTCGAACTGGAACTCTTTGTTAGTTCTCTTTCTATGCGCCACTTGGTTTACTGCACATGGAGAAATTTGCATAATGGCCACTTTAGGTCCATTGGCATACTACTCCGTCATCTTCCTAAACATTTCCAAATCCTGGGGATATTTTACTAACTCTATATAGCTCTCAACAAACTCTGAAATGGATCTACAGTTATCCTTGGCTCCTCACCTGTGGTGTTATCATATATCTTTGGCATGGTCGCTTCATGCCTATCCTCCAGCCTATCCCATTCCATCATATCCATTTCCCATCGAGCTTCCTTATATGTCTCATTTTCTCATGTAAGGTCGAATTTCGGAGGGGGTTCAAGTGTTGTCCTTACCCATTATGGTTGCAATGTCTAGGATTTTACAGCATCTACTATTGTCTTGGCACCTCCCTGAGTCACTATGCTAACTCATTATAGGGTCCTATGAGGTTCGACAGCTATCATCTACACATTGGGTCTCTTCTTCTCCTTCCACTTAGCAATTAGCTAATGGAATTTCTTCATCAAATGATCTAATGATTTGTAATAGATACATATGCAGTAGGGCTTAGTGTAGTCTCACACCAAGTGTCCCTATTACCCACAATTGTAGCAGATTATGGTGCTTTGTCCTCAACAAAATCCTCCTCTTCCATGACCTAGTCCTCTAGGTCCTCTAGCCATCATGCCTTTCCCTCGACCTGGCTAATTGTACTGTCCACCCTAGTTATACCTAGCTCGGTTGAAGCCAGTTGTCACGGCCTTTGTCCCTTCGGGTCCCTGCACTCGAAAAGAATTAAAAGTACGTTCATGCATCGATCATAGTGCACAAAAGTGATGGATATCATGCCCTACATATTTGCAAAAGCCGAAGCTCATACTTTTGCATCATCAGGTAACTCGTTGGCATGTGCCCACATACTCAACAAATCTCAAACCACATTCAGGGAAAGCAGATTCACAGTGTCGATCACCATATAGTTTGTCAACAATTTACATTGATATCTATGGTGACCCTCAATTTGACAAATGGTATACCATACTTCTTCTCGCTTTTCCTTTCCCATTGTTAGGTCCTACAACTGCAAAGAACAATGTAAACTTTGAAACGGGAACTATAAACTCAAAACGGGAACTCTAGCCAAAAAACCCCGAAAAAACATCAAAAACAGTGCTAAAAGTGAAAAGTGTTGATGCTGGAATAACACCTTTTCTTTTCTTGGGTAAATTTTCAACATGTTTAAAAAATGGCGGTGAAAACCAATTTTTTGCTCAAAAATTATCCAAAAAACACCCTCAAAACGAAAAGGGTTGATTCTGGAAGAACACTTTTTTTTTCGAAAGTAAAATTTCAACATTTCGAAATAATGGCATGAAATATTTTATCATGACCCCGAAAAAACACTAAATTTAAAAAAATAATGAAAACATAAAATTAAAAAAAAAAAAAAAAATAAAAAATAAAAAATAAAAAATAAAAATTTAAAACAATGAAAAGACACAAAAAAGTAAAAAACAAAAACAAAACATAGATTAAAATATATATTAAAAGAAAAATATAAAACAAAAATAAAAGACGAAAAAAAAAATCAATCATCAAATGTAAAAAGAACAAAATTAATGATAAGAATTAAAAAACTAAAAAAAAATAAAATTTATAAACAATTAAATAGTAAAAAAAAAAAAATTTAAAAAGGGGGAAAAAGGAGTTATCTTGTAGACCAAAAAAAATTGGCAAAAAAAATATATATGGAAAAGAAACAAAAAATTAAGTAGGTGAAAATAGAAAAATTAAAAACAAAAAAAATTAAAAATTAAAAATAAAAACAAACTAGATTTTAAAAAAATTATCTCATAAACCATAAAAGAATTTGGAAAACAAAAAAGACAAAATTAAAATATATATATATATATATATATATATATATATATATATATATATATATATATATATATATATATATATATATTAAGTAAGTAAAAATAGAGAAATTAACCCGGATGCGGGTGCTTCCTCCAGGTTACAATGACTTGCCGCACTGAACCGACAGCTGGCTTCATCGCTGGCAGCAGGGCGTACTGTTTGGTACAGGAGGTAGTTATGATTTATAGGCTCAAGGTGGTAGCATTTAGTATGGAGCTCTCTCGAAATTGGTTAGAGTTAAACCCAAGCATGGCAACCAGGATGGCGCATGGGCTCTGGGTACTGCAACCGAGTCATAGCATTTATGTTCCAGCGATCTTTAATACCATGCCGGGTCTGCCTTGGAGCATAGTCATTTGTGTTTGGAGCGGGAGACGTCGGAAGGTTCACAGAGCTCCCTCTGTTCTGGTTCATTGGCACTTCATTTGCCTACAGCCTTTTTCTGCGCCCGCTTGCAAAATGCGAAGGCGTGGCATTCCTCGGCGGGGTAGCAACTATGGTAATAGGGGGGGTCGTGCTCATCCTGCACCCCCGATAGTCAATCCTATTTCTTCAATTCCGCCATCTCCTCTGTCGCTCGAATCTGAGAGGGCTCGTCCGAATAGTTCGTTTCAGACTTCTAGTTTTTCTTTTCAGAGTGAGGTCAACAAGCCTATTATTACTGTCAATTTCACTATTTCGGTTGCTGAAGTAGAAGGTAGTCCCTCCAGCTCTGTTCCCTCTGAGAATGAACCTTCTCAAGATGAAGGCATACTGCTTGGGGATTTATCCGGGCGGGTTTATCGCGCGGACCGTCAGCATGATGCTCCTGAACAAACTCGGCCTATGAATCCAGTTCAGGAAGGCGCTCAGCATCAGAGTCCGAACTCAACTCCAGCTCAGGTTAATGCTCCTCCTTGTGGTCCCTCTCGCAGACACTCTGGATTCCTGCACCTGGTCACCCATCCCAACGGTGAGCCAGTCCTGGATGAAGAAGGCTATGTCACCTGGGTAGCATCCCCCAGTCCGGAAAGGGAGGAAGCGCCACCGTCCCCGAATCATGCCGGTTCAGCTCAGTAATTTCTGGCCGGGTGGCCATCCTGCTCTTATTTTTTGTCTTTTTGCTCTTACGGCCCTGGATAGGAAGTTAAAAGTTGATGACTGGTTCACTCTGTCATTTGATTTTGTCAATATCGGAGATTTTTTGCTTCGGGTTGTTAATGTAGGTCTAGAAATCCATAAGCATGCTACATCTTGTCTGCAGGACCTCTATGTATTTTTGACTGAAAGGATCTATTGCAAAATCCATGCTTTTACAGCTGAGGCCTCCTCTCGAATTGTAACCTCTATGTACATATTTTTACTTTTTTAATAGAATTAGCTTTTACCGAGAAAAAAAATTTAAAATAAAATAAAATAAAAATAAAAAAATTTAAAATTTAAAAAAAAACATTAGAGAAAAAAAATTAAAATAAAATAAAATTAAAAAAAAATTAAAAAAAAAACATTAGAAAAAACTGGAAAAAAAAAAAAAACAAACAAACAAACTAGTTAAAAAAAAATAGAAATTAATGAAAAAAATTTAAAAACTAATAAAATTAATATTAAAAAAACAAAAAAAAAAAATCAAATTATTAAAAAACAAAAAACAAAAAAAATTGTGTATTTCTTATTTAAAAAAAGTATATATATATATAATAATTTTCTAACAAACATAGATATTTTATTTTAAAAAAAAATAAAATTAAACTTTTTTTTTCAAAACAATCTATTTTATTATAAAAACAATTTTTATTTTTATTTTTATTTAAAAATAAAATTATTCAACATATATTTTATATTTAAAAAAAAAATTACATTTACATTTTTTTTTTAACAATGTTTTTTTCATTAAAAAAAAAATGAAAATTACATTTACTTTTTTTTTTTTAAGAATGTTTTTTTTATTAAAAAAAAAAATGAAAATGAAATTTTTTTTTCAACAATTTTTTTTTTATAACATTTTTTTTGTTAAAATAATTTTTTTTTTTTTTTTTTTTAAATCAATTTTTTAATTTAAAATTATTAAAGCAAATTAAAAATTTTAAAAATTATTAAAAAAAATTAAAATTTTTAAAAATTAAAATTCATATTTAAAAAAAAAAAAATTAATGTGGCCCTCCCCAGCGCCGCCACGGGCGGCCGGGGGCGGGGCTTCAATTCCCGGAATGTAAATGTAAATGTAATTTTCATTTTTTTTTTAAAAAAAAAAAAAAAAAAAACATTGTTAAAAAAAAATGTAAATGTAATTTTTTTTTTTTAATATAAAATATAGGTTTAATTTTTTTTTTTTTATTTTTATTTTTTTTCTAAATATAAGATATATGTTGAATAATTTTATTTTTAAATAAAAATTGTTTTTAATAATAAAATAGATGTTTAAAAAAAAAAAATTTAATTTTTTTTTAAATAAAATATCTATGTTTATTAAAAAATAATTACATTTTCTTTTTTTTTAAATAAGAAATACACATTTTTTTTTGTTTTTTTTGTTTTTATAATTTGAATTTTTTTATTTTTTTTTAATATTAATTTTATTAGTTTTTAAATTTTTTTCATTAATTTCTATGGTTTTTTTTAACTAGTTTGTTTTTAATTTGTTTTTTTTTTTCCCCAATTTTTTCTAATGCTTTTTTTGTTTTTTTTTTGTTTTTTCTTTTATGGTTTGTGAGATAATTTTTTTAAGATTTTTTGTTATTTTTTAAATATTAATTTTACTATTTTTTAAAAAAATTTCATTCATTTTTTTTTTTTTAATTAGTTTGTTTTTAAATTTTTTCTCTAGTTTTTGCTAATGTTTTTTTTCGTCAATTTTTACTGACTTTTATATATATATATATATATAGATATTAATTTTGGTTTTTTTTTTTTCCAAATTGTTTTATGGTTTATAAGATATTTTTTTTAACATTTTTTATTTTTTATTTTTGTCTTTTTTTATATATAATTTTTTATTTGTTTTTCAGGGACAATTATTTCATTTGGATTGAAAATTTAATTAACGACGTTTAAATATGTAAAATATCGAAAATGAAAAATATCGACCTTCTTCTTTAAATATGCAAATCAATAAAAACCTCACTACAGAAAAAATAAAAATAAAAATAAAAACAAGAAAATATGAAGAGGAAGACCACTTCCAAAATTATTAAATTTACAAAATAATTATTTACATTTCATACATTAGAAAAGTTAAAGTCAAAAAAATAGGTTTTTTTAAAAAAGGGTTTGATGCAGAATAACCACTTTTTAAAATGAGCATGAAAATCACTACCATTCTAAAACGCAATGTACATAACAAGAATTTAAAAAAATTAAAGTGCCAAAAACTATGCTCTAAAAAAAACGTGTATTCTGCATCACCCCTTTTCAAAATCGGGTCACTTTTTTGCTATCTCTACAAAACGGGTAACAGTATCAGTTCCCGTTTCAAAGTTTACATTGTTAAAGTCAACGCAACCAGTTGTGACTTCCCTTGTACCATGCCATTTCTCTCTCCACCTTTTGCTGGTGAAGCCTCTAGTTTCAATGCAAGTTCTAGAGCCTTCAACTGTGTGCCTATATGCTACTATGTCAATGGTATCTTGACATGTCGTGCCAGTCATGTAATGAACCATTCTTTATGTTACATGTTCGAAATTTTGAACGTTATCCTGTCTTTCAAAACTTTGAATCATTAGTCAAGGTCCCATACCGACTCACTTGGACCTTATTTGATTTCCTTTAGTTTATTAATGCATTGGGACTCTGACTTTGGCTTCTGGAACTCCCTAATCAATGCCTACTTGATCTCCACTAGAGTCCTCTTCTATCTAGATGGAGTCGCACTGTTGAACTTCATATACCATGTCAATACATAGTCTCTGAAAGTTGCTTCCAATTGCGTAATCTTTCTAGCCTCATCCTAGACTTGTTTGGTTGTCCAAACGAACTCACACATGAATATATGTTGTTATGGGTATTCGGTCCCAAAATTGTGAAACATTAGCATCTCCAAGTCTAATCTCGCCATTATGTTCTGCATAATACATCCAAATGAATTACTTCCACATGCACTTGCTAAACTACCATAAAATTGTTCACCTGACTGTGCACCACTCTAAACTTGAGTACCTTGTGTTGACCCTCCTCCAGTGCGATCAATCCTGCTACTACTAGTATTTCCTCCTTGACTACAATTACCTTTATGCTAGTTGTATCAGTGTGTTGAGTACTTACCTCCCGCTTCGTAGATGCACGCGAGGTTGTGGCCTCAACACCAGGAATTTTCTGATTCTATTGTTCCAGTTCCAAACTTTTATTATGTGGAATCAATTATTCTCCTTCTCCTTCATCTATTCGTGGCATATTGAACTGTGTCCCTTAGTAGCTCTAATCATTAGCACTACTCCTTGTCTTTAAGTAGCCTCTCCTAGCCCCTCCCTCTGGGCTTCTTCTCTTGGCAGGCATCGATGTTCACCGACCTCCTCCCACATCACCCCGTTGAAACCTCCTTCCACTCCTCAAAGTGCCACCCTCATAACTTTCTTGCTCCATCATCTCCCTTCTTCTTCCTATAAGAAGTTTCAGGACCACTATCAATGACTGTAGAGCTATAAAAAGGGTCTCTTTCACCTCTAATTACCTCACATTAATATGTCAATCCGGGAGCATTTTGTTATTTCAAAGAGTGTCTCAGTCTGAGGCTATCATTTGCCAAAGTAATGCTAGTAGTATAGTGTTCAGAAATACAAGAGTAAACGGATGCTTGTCTACATCTAAGCTACTTCAAAAGAGTAAATCACACACTCAGAAGACTAGGCAACTTATCAGTCAAGGGTTCGGTAGCGATAACCCATCCCTTTGGAAACTGATGGAAAGGAAATTAGAGAACAGACCGCGGATCTGGGAACCAGACAGTAAATGCCAAGGCCCACTACAGCCTTAGATCGTCTCCCACACCAAAATAACAAGCACTAACAATTGGAACGGCAGATAAGAAAATGGAACAACAAATAAGAAATCGAACAACAAATCTGTAATGGAATAGCAATTCTTAAATGGAACAGCAATTCTTAAATGGAACAGCAACTATGAAATAGAGTCGACAACTAAGTCTCGCGAGTGGTAACAAACTTAATCTATCAAATCAAAGGCATTAATCATAATCAAACAGCAATCTTTCACTCTTAAGGAAAATCGAACAGCACACACTAATGGAACAGCATTGAGTATTGATACGTTATGCTTAAGAACCATATACGCACACAGCACGCTTAAAGAGTAATCTGATCCAAATATCAATCATAGTTAGAGGAAATACGACTGCATTTCAAAATAGAACAGCATCGTTCATCAACTCAACAATCGTAAAGAACATAACTCTCAGGATATATTCTGTAATTGTGAATGAACAGATGCACAACACAAAAGCTCTGTAATGGAATAGTAACAGTGTTCTGCTAAGACTACTAATATTAAATCAACTCTGAAAAGAACAGTAATATGATGCAGAGTCAATACAATAGTTCTATCCGTAGAAATCTTAATGAATTAAGCTTAACAAAGCATGTGATGTAAACTTATAAAGCATATCAGATTACCAAATAACGACGATAAGCAAAACCACGCAGAAATCAAATCGTAATAATACAAGAGCAAGTGTCCTCCAGGGCCGGGCCCTTAGCCTCCAGGGGTACACCGCTGAGGTTAATCCAGACTCAGAGATGAAGTAATCGCCAAGTTTGTATTAATGCATGAAGCAAAATTACAATAAACCAGTTCTTATCGAGACTCGATGATCAAAGTTTTGATCTTAACAGAAATTACATAAAAGCATAATCATGTCCTCCTTCTCCTTTTCGAGCTAACAATGTTGTCCCTTTTATAAGGGTGACGGCGGAGATATCTAAGTATAAAAATAGATAAAGCAGCGATCCCTCAGGATCAAGGATCCTGAGGGATTCGCCGAACCGTTAATCCTTAATCATCTCTTTTCCCTCCTGCGCCGAGTTGGTGTCTTCACCTCCTTTTCAGGGCCGACTTGCTTTGATCTGCTTAGCCTTGTTTGCATTCGGTCTCCCGTCAAAGGGACAGCGGTTACCTCGTCCTTGTCCTTTTCTTTGGAACAACAACTCCTCGTTTTCACCCCTTCCTGCATGAGGGAATGACAATTGTCAGCGGTTTAGTCTTGCATATTAATCTCACATGTTTTGTTATAATTCTTTATCGTTTTCCAAGTTCATGATGCAAAACAGTTTACAAGTTCTACTGAAAAGTCATTGAAATGATCATCAAAAACATACCTTTTTAGTACTCCACACACCCCCCTGCTTACCCTTTTTCATGCCCTCATGAAAACGTTGTAGTTGACATGCAAGGTAGTGAGAGAATAGGCTGGAGATGGAATATCATGCGGAGGCCTACAGCCATGATGAGTAACTAGGTAGTCAAGGAAATGCCCTGTTTGACCCTCAGGCATCTCATACAGGGCTTGGTATCCGGGTGCAGGGTGCCAAATAATTGGACTCCAGAACCTATATCCTAACTAGGATGGCCCTGCTCTCAAAATGCTTTCGCCATAAAGGTGCAAACGATTGGCAGCTAATTTAAAATTTTCATACTTAAACGGTTCCCTGAGCTGGATATTCGGATTAGAGATTTGATACCGAAACTTAGCTGCATCAATGGCAAGGTCTTTAATAGAAAGAAAGTATTATAATCCCTATCGAATGAGTGCCTCGTGCATGGGTCCTAATGTTTCAATGACACCCGAAGTCTTCATGAGGTTTCTATGTGCTTTCCACAACTATACTTGGTTCCTAGGCTCAGCCCTTACCCACAAATCTAAGCCGTTTTCTTGCCTCTGGAAAGTATTATAGGCTTTGAGCCATTTAATCTGATTAACCCCAAATGAGATGAATGCCTGCAATTGGATGTCTCCAACAAAGGGGCCAGGGTTAAGCTCAGTCTCCTGGTCTAGTACAAGGTTATGCAAATAGAACTCGCACAGCAGTCTCTGGACTTTTACCCCGTAGTGTTTACAGCAGTCTATAAAATCATTGACAATGTTAATTTGTATGGGAGCACCTGCTTTAACAGCTTTTATTTTTAATTGCAAATACCGTTCTAGTAAAAACAGGGCATAATTTTTGGCAGGGGCCCTACATGCTAAGACGCCATTGTATAAAGAACACAAGGTATACATCTGCTTGATAACAATATCTAGCCTACGAGTTACCTTTGCAACTTTCTCTTGTTCCTTCCGCCAACCTTCAAAAGCCTGGCTCTCGGATTGATTGACATCCCTAAGTTGCTGCTGTAGCTCTTCATACTTTTCGCGAAGGACTGTTTGCTCTCTAAGCTTTTCTGCTTCTTGCTGAGCTTGCTTCAACCCCTTGCGCAAGGTTACTGTTTTTGGATCTCTTCTCCATGCAGCAGTGGAGGCCGGGAGTTTTACCTGAACTTTCTTATTGCGTTGCTTTGAGTTCAGAACCCTTATCACCCCCGAGAGTGGTGCCTCCGTCTAGATTTCCTTATCACAGGTCATCATATCATCCATTTCTATTTTAACGTGGATATCAGTCTGTTGTTGTTCCTTTTCAAATGGAACAACAGTCTGTTCCTCAGCATCATTTGGAACAGCAGCTGGATTTTCGACAGGGTTTTGAACAGCAGGACGAATTCTGATCCTCCGCCTTTTTGCCTTGCGGGGTTTTGCTGGAGTGGTCACCTTTTTCTTTCCTGCAGTCCTTTTTACCCTCTGCCTTGCTTTCAGGATCCTAATCTGCTGGTGGAGCTGGGCTATTATGCTCAATAATCTCTGTTGTTCCTTTCGCAATTCTTTAATTTCCAAAATTTCGTTAGAAGGAACAACAGGCTATTCACTGCGGCCTGGGCCGTGACTAGTCCCTGGATCTTTCTTCTAGGGTGTTTCTTCATTGTTCTGCTCTGGCTGTTCTAGGGTAGGAACCCTAACTGGTTCTGTCAATTCTTGGGCAACTTCTTTTTCTGCCCCTGCTTCCTCTGGAATTTCTTCCAGTGTCATGCTTACGTTTTGGGGATGGTGCTGTCAACCCCCCTTCAATCATTGCAATTAGCTCTTCCCAGCTACTCTGCTGCTGGGTGAGGCTATGACTGACAATTAATCGAATTAACCCATGATGACTAACAACTGACTCTACATGTTGTGCCTTTTTTAACCTCCGTGCAATGTCATGAAGTAACGAATTCAAAAGTGCAGGTAAATTTACAGAGCATTTCTGTTTTAGAACATCTAAGAGTTTCAGATGTCGTGGTCTTACCACGTCTTTTCTACCCTCGCAGGTGATGTAGCTTTGCACGGTCCTTTCCAATTCTGCCCAGGGCTCTCCTAGCGTTGCTGGTAGAACTCCCTTTCCTTTAATTGCCAAGCTCTGGCCTTCGTCCTGGAAGATTTCTATAATCTTTTGTAATCTCTCCTTTTTTAACGTCCATACAGGTCCAGTGGCTGGTAGTCCCGAGACTTTTGCGATTATGTCATCGATGACTGTTATCTATCTCCCCCTCACTGTGGAGTAATCCTCCTACAAATTCTGCAGGAATTCAATTGCCACTGTCTCGTTAGACTCCCGCAAGCGGTTGAGATAAGTCAGCCGCCCTGCTCTTGCCAGGATTTCCCGGGCAACAGCGGAGACTGTCAACACCTGCGGTTCCCTCTGGATCGCTCTTCCTCCCATGGTTTCACTGTGAATTCGCAATGGAACAGCAACTGTTTGTGCTGTTTGAAACACAGAGAGGGTAATAGACGCAAGACTTGTTTGGGAAAAACAGAGTATACAACAGAAATGGCTTATGAACAGCAATTCGTGTAACAAAAATAAAAATAGCATGTCGTTAAGCCGTGCCATACCCTAGTACACAACTTTCCCGAATAGTGAGCTGACACGTAATCCAGGGAATAATGAGGTTAACCTCCCCCCCGCAATGTGATAGGTTGTCCCAGCCGTCAAATAAAGGAGCAGCACCCGATCTGAAATAGAGTCATAAAGGAACAGCGTATGAAAATATGCCATGTTTAGAAAAACAACAAATTACCGAAATCAAGGCGTAGAGTTGGATCGCGTATTATGTAAGAGGCTGCTATGATATGATGCGAGGCTGAGAGGAGAGGACATCTGTCGTACTTTCTAAATCTCCTGCGGTCATTGTCAATTACTCTGCCATGATTGGTGATAATAGATTTGCATGCGCTATATATAATTCGGGAAATGATATATGATTAATTACCAAGGTGTAAGAAACAAAAGGGTATTAATAACTCACCTATTGGTGTAAATAATGTGACTTCGATACCATTAATAGTGCTCTGCTGCCGACAGGTGTCCATAACCTTGGCAGAGTTGTTTATTTCACCCATGGAACCATGATCCTTTGTGTATACGTTAGGGAGTGTAATGTCAAAATGTAGGCCATTATTCTGGCTTGGTAACCAGTTAACCATAATGACATTCACGAGGAAGGAGCGAAAAGTGGGCAGGCTGGCTCGTGATGAGACCTCCTGTTCCAAGGTTTGTTTATTTGATATACCTTTTGGACCATCTCCCTGGTGTGGTGGCCATAGTGGGAATGCCACTTCGCATTCGTCCTCATGATCATGGTAGGTTGGCTCTTGATGAGACCCCCTATCCTGCATTTGACAACTTATAAGTCATGTTTACTTTTTTTCTTTCTTTTTTTCCAAGTACCTTCCCTTTTTTATACACAAGGGGTGGTTCAACACTCCTTAATAGTAGGAATGGTGGAAGAAGTCTTAACATCTCAATAGGAAGATATAAACCCTTTGCTCTTATTCCTAAATAATAATCAAAGAGGAAAAAGGGTCGTCATGATGAAGATGAACAATCATAGCAGAATTAGTAGAACAATGACAGCAAAATATGATAAATAAGCGTGTCCTTCCTTTTGTCCTCTTACCAATGCAGAGCCTTATAAAGATAGCGATTTATGATTAGCAGATTTCAGTATGTTGAGGTTTTGTATCCATTGCATAAATGCATAGCTGTATTCTAAAAGACTTGAAAGAACAGGAGCAATAAGCATCCTTAATTTAGATTAGCAAAAGGGACAAGCTGCTTCATAAGGAGAGCAAAAGCATGCAAGTGATGTTCTTTTTGGAGAAAGGACCAACAAGAGACCTCAAAATAGCAGAAAATGCAAATGTCGTTCCTTTGAAAAAGGAACAGCAGAACATTCCAATGTTGTTCCTTTGAAAAAGGAACAGCAAAATCAAAAATATGTTGTTCCTTTGGAAAAGGAACAGCAAACACACGGAGATGCCATTCCTTTTGAAAAAGGAACAGCAAAATAAAAAATATGTTGTTCCTTTGGAAAAGGAACAGAAAACACACGGAAATGTCGTTCCTTTTGAAAAAGGAACAGAAAAATAAAAAATATGTTGTTCCTTTGGAAAAGGAACAACAAACACACGTAAATGTCGTTCCATTGGAAAAAGGAACAACAGAAATTGAAATGTTGTTCCTTTAGAAAAAGAACAACAGAAAAGGCAAATGTCGTTCCTTTGGAAAAGGAACAGCACAAAATCAAGAATGTTGTTCCTTTGGAAAAGGAATAGCAGAAACACACAAATGCCATTCCTTTGGAAAAGGAACGGCAAAAATCGAAAATGTTGTTCCTTTGGAAAAAGGAACAGAAAAATCACACAAAAATAAAGAAAAAGGTCCTAATTACAACAAGGTGACGACTGATCCAACGGAATTTGCTCTTTTTTTAAAAAGGAACAGCCGGAAGAAAATGTTGTTCTTTTGAAAAAAAGAAACAGCGAAAATGACAGGAAAACATTAATTCAAACATATGTACAAAAAAATGATTCAAAGAAAAAGAACTTATGTACAAACTGTAAAAAGAAATGAATTCCTTAATGAATTACGGGTGAGGAATACTTCTCTTCCTCTCCCAAAATCTCCATATTGGTGTCTCGGCGTAGCTGCTGGCAGAAGGACTCCCGGGTGAGTGGTTTGCGATAGAGACGAACTCGGTGGCCATTTACCTTGAAGGCATATCCAGAACCGTCAATAGTGATTAGAGTAAGGGTCCCATTGTCATGTATCTTCTGGATTTCGTATGGTCCTAACCAACAAGTCTGGAGTTTCCCAGGGAAGTCCTGAAACCTGGAGTCATACAAAGAGCCCAGTCTCCCTCGTGGAAGACTTTGTTTTTAATGAGAGCATCATGCCATTTAGCTCACTGCTGTTGGATCAGGGTAGTATTTTGAAGTGCATAGAGCCTAATCTCGTCCAACTCATTGATCTATTGCAATCGATTAATCTGTGCCTCGCTTAAATCTAAGCCAACTTCCTGTGTTGTCCGTAATGTTTGGATTTCAAATTCTATAGGGAAAATGGGTTGTTTTCCAAACACTAATTGATAAGGTGAGTAACCAGTGGTGCTTCTCCATGTTGTTCTGTAAGCCCAGAGTGCTTCGGGTAGTCTGGCAGCCCAATCACATCTATGGGATGCAATGGTTTTCGTTAAAATTGCTTCTATTATTTTATTGTTGCTTTCTACCTGTCCATTCGCCTGTGGGTGGTATGGAGTAGTGATTTTATGCTGGACATGATAATTGTTGAATGTTGCAGCTAATCTGTTCCCAGCAAATTGTGGTCCATCATCTGTAATTATTTCTCTTGGAAGACCATAACGTACAAATAGATGGAACAGGAACTGTATGACAGAGTCCTCTGTAGCTCTAGGCAATGCTTTTGCTTCAACCCACTTGGTGACATATTATATTGCCACCAAAATATATGTTTTCTGATTTGATGATGGGTTGATAGGTCCAACGAAATCAAGAGCCCATCGCTCGAATGGTTCAATGACTAATTGTGGTTTCAGGGGCATCTCATCAGATTGACCAGGACGTCCTGCTCGCTGGCAGCTGTCACAGGCTTAGACAAATTTCTTTGCGTCTTTGAAAATCATGGGCCAGTAATACCTGTCTGCAGCACCTTATGTCCAGTTCTGCGCTCATCAAAATGTCCACCACATGGTCCATCATGACAGGCTTTTAAAATGTCAAAGATTTCATCTTCTCAAACGCATCTCCTGATATGCATGCCTGCCCCTGTCTGAAACAAATAGCCCCCGATCCACGAGAATCGAGCGCTCTTCTGAACAATCTGCTTCCGCTCATTAGGAGTTAGGTGTTTTGGTAATTTACCTACTGCGAGGTAATTGGCAACATTAGCATACCAAGGTGTTTGAACAGCAACAGCAAACAGATGCTCGTCCGGAAATTGATCTTCAACTGTTGCTGCATCAATTGGCTTTGGCATTCTTGAGAGAAAATCAGCTACAGGGTTTTCTTTGCCAGGTCGATCCTTGATTATGATATCAAATTCCTGTAATAGAATCAGCCATCTAGTTATTCTGCCGTTTGTGACAGGCTTATTTGCTAAATATTTATGGCAGAATGATTTGTATACAAGATAACAGGATATCCAGTAATGTAATGTCTAAACTTATTGACAGCATGTATTACAGCTAGGAATTCTTTTTCAGTAACAATGTAATTTAATTCAGCAGGGGATAAATTTTTGCTGATGTAATAAATAGCATATGGTTTTTTATCCTCTTCCTGCCCGAGGACTGCTCCATTGGTTGTGTCTGAGGCATCATATGATATCTGGAATGGCAAATCCCAATTTGGTCCTCAAAGGACTGGGGCTGTGGATACGAGCTTCTTCAGATCCTTGAAAGCACGTTCACATTTTTCTGTCCAAAGAAAATCAACGTTACTAGTTAGTGCATATAGAGGTGCAGCAATGTGCGAATAATGTTCTATAAATCGCTTATAATAACTAGAAAATCCAAGAAAACTACGTACCTCTGTTTGAGTAGTAGGAGTGGGAATAAGCAAAAGTATTTGGATTTTGGCCGGGTCTACCTGAATTCCAGCTGTTGAAACATAGTGTCCTAGGATAAGTCCTTCAATCATCATCATATAACATTTTTCGTGGCTTAAGCAAAGCCTGGTAGCAATGCAGCGTTGTACGAATTTTTCTAGGGTGTCTAATGCTGGATCAAAATCATCTCCATATGGTGTAAAGTCATCCATGTATACTTCAAGTCCATCATTTATTAAATCTGCAAAAATACTAAGGATAGCCCTTTGAAATGTGGCAGGAGCATTGCATAAACCGAAAGGTAGAACTCGATAGGCAAATGTTCCCCAAGGACAAGTAAAAGTAGTTTTGTCTTGGTCTTCAGGGGCAATCTGAATCTGATTGTATCCACTGAAGCCATCCAGGAAAGAAAAGAATTTCTTTCCTGCTAGAGTATCTAATACTTGGTCTATAAATGGGAGAGGGAAGTGGTCTTTTTGTGTTGCTTTATTTAGCTCCCTGTAATCCACACAGATTCTCCATTTCCCATTCTTTTTTGGTACCACCACAAGCGGAGAGACCCATTTACTATCAGAGATAGGATAAATAAAATTGACATCTAAAAGTTTTTGAAGTTCAGCTTTTACCACATATTTTAGATGAGGATTAAGTCTCCTTTGAGGTTGACGAACAGGTCTGGCATCCTTTTCTATATAAATGTGGTGTGTACATAATTGGGGGTCAATTCCTTTCATATCAGGGTAATCCCATGCAAATGCTTCTTTATATTTTGTTAGCAACTGGATGAGCTTCATTTCTTGTTCAGGTGTGAGGTTGGCATTAATGTTTAAGGTTTTTCCCGGTTCAATTTCCACAATTTTACTATTTGCAACAGAAGTAACAGGTATTGCTTGATCATGTGTATCTTTCAGAGGATCTTCTTCTAATTCATTATCAAATGCTGCTTCTATCATGTGACACTGTGTGCAGGATCTAGTTTAACTAATAAAACTATTAATGGCATCATCTTCTGTTTGGTCTTGAAAATCAAGTGCCTCTTGTATAGTTAATGGAGATCTAATGTTATCAGTAAGGTATGATACAGGGTGCTTATTAGTTTTAATTATTGTGACACTTGGCTGCGCTAGAGGATATAGAACTAAATACTTGATATTTGGTCCTTTGGTTATGGTCATATTTCCTTGCCGGCAGCCAATGTAAGCATCGGCAGTAGTAAGCCAAGGTCTTCCTAAAATTAGTGGGTGTCCATCAAGTCAGGTTTTCGGATTTATTATCAGGAAATCGGTTGGATATTCCCAGGAATCAACAGAGACCATGACATCATATAGAGTACCCTCCGGCCTAACCACAGATTGGTCAGCCAATTCTAGCAAAGTAGAGGTGGGTTCTACCGATGTAATGCCCAGCTTTTGGTAGGTAGTGGTTGTTAAAATATTAATTGCAGCCCGTAGATCAACTAAGGCATTAGACAGGGTCTGACCATAAATTTGAACAGTTACAATTGGATTTCCTTGGTCTTCATATTTAATGGGTGTTTCTTTCCCTGATAGCAAGTCAGATAAAGTGCCGACTACTTGGACTCTTGGATTATTTGTTAGGTTCCTCCTTGGTTACTTTATGCACAATTCTTTGATAGTTTTTGCGTATATGGGGATGTCTTGAATGGCTTGGAGGAATGGAATTTTTATGTACAGGTTTTGTAATTCTCCCAGAATGTCAAAGTCAGGATATTGTATAGGTCGAGGTATGACTAATAGTTCTAGGAACGGAGGAGAGGATGTGGTTGCTTGATTATGAGTTTGTTGTTTATTCACATCCTCTTGTGGTGACAGATGTTCTCTGGGTAACTGATCTTCAATCTGAATTGTCTTATCTCCCTCGGTTTCAATAATACGCCCAGATCTTAACTGAAGATCATTGCACTCCCTTAAATCAGCTCCTATTTCTGGTGTTTCTATAATTTGGAGAGATTGGATTGGTTTGTTATTTGGATTGGGGTTGGGTTGGGCTGGGAGTTGCGGTCTCAGATTAGACTGGGGATTCTGTTGTAAGGTTGGCAGTGTAGGTTGAGGGAGTGGAATAGTTCCTACTGGCTGATGCATCAGTTTCTGCCAGTTTGTCTGCCAAGCTGAACTTTGTGAAGTAGGGGGAGTCCATTGTCGAGAATATGGGTTACCTTGCCAATATGGTGGAGTATAAGGGAAATTCGGCCAACCGGATTGGCTTGCCTGATTCAGCCACGGGTTTGAAGAAGGAAACAACTGTGGTAACCAATTTGGAAACGGAGGTTGGGATTGACTTTGCCACATATTATATTGTTGAGCATTATATTGTGGAGGCTGAAAAGAAGAAGTTGGGCCTGAAAACATACCAGATTGTCTTGGCTGCCACTAACGGTGCTGGTTGATCAAATACACCGATTCTTGTTCTTCTTCCGCTTCTTTATATACCGCCTTCAATCCAGGAAGTGAGGGGCAGCTCTCTGTAAGGTGATCCTTTGTACAGATGGCGCATGTTTGGACTGTATCCAGTGGACACTCTTTATGACTATGCTTTTTCCTGCATCGGGGGCAGAAGATCGCCAAATTCTGTTCTGCCTCCATTTGCTTCTGTTTAGCCTGCATAATATCAAGTTGTGTAGTTAGTGTCCCCAGAATATCAGTTTTAAAATTTTCCAATAAATTTCCAATTTCTACCCGTGTTACTCCTTCTGTTGAAATTTTATTATCTCTTACAAACCGATCATGTTTTGCCGGTTTTACTCTTATGCTGCCTCTCGAGCTCCTGATACATAAATAAATAATGTCAGCAAAACTCTCTTGATAAATATCCCCTTTTCCCATGATGTTTAATGTTTTGATCCATTGTTCCTTCATGCCCCTTATCAATGTAGTTTTTAACACATTATCACGTAAAGGTAGTGATGCATAAGGAGATCTTTGTAGGTTGTACTGGAAACGTTCCACATACTCCTCTAATGTTTCATTCGGTCTAGCTGTCATCTGGAATATTTCATCCTTTAGTTCTCTAGACCTGCAATAATCCTGATATTTTTTTAGGAAGGATTCTTTCATTTGATCCCAGTTATTTATAACCCCACCACCTAATCCCATAAACCATCTTAAAGCAGCCCCTTTTAATGTAGAGGGAAATAGTTTCAGTTTCTGGGGGTCGGTGGTGTAATCATATCCCCTACATAACACATCAAATTCAAATAAAAATGCATCCGGGTTTTCCGATGTGAGACCGTGAAATGTAGGGATATGTTGAAGAGGGATTGCTTTCATAGGCGCATTTGCTGCAGAATCCACTATAGGGTATTGTAATGTAGAGGTTTGAGTGTTTGGTTGATTTTGAGCCATAGGGTCGAATATATGCCAATAACCTTCTGGGATATCTAGGAGGGTATTCCTAGGTTGAGGGGAATGGCTTTGACAGGAATAGTTTTAATAGCACTTCCTCTATCTAGGATAATGAGAATGCCTGATGTCTGAGGAGATTGGGTTCCTTCAACAATAAATTTTGCAGTAATTTTTGCAGCACTCTCCTTGTCTGGGCTGTCTAATGGCTGATTTGTTCCAATAGGAGATCTTGGTTCCTCGGTCTCACCTATTTCTCCTTCTCCTTCACAAATATTGTTGAAATTCCCTTCCTGCAATAGTTCTGGAGTAGAATTTTCAATCTCTTGAAAATCCTGCTCTTCAGTTTGACTATGCACCTCAGCAAAGGCTACAGATGGTGATCCTGTGGCCTGAAGGGAACTAGTAGGCTATTTAGAAATAATTCTCCTGGGTCCTACTGATGGCTGAGATTCTGCTTTCTTGTAGATTTCGTCTATGAAGGTCGTTCGGCCAAGGGTCACCGGCCCCTTAGCTTTTTCTGGCTTGGGTGGAGGTTTGGTATTTTTTTCTGGTTTTTTCTGCTTAGTCATGCACTCAAATGAACTACTAAATTCTATTCAAACAAAGCAACAACAAATCTGTTAGGAAAGCAGACAGAGGAGCAGGGATTTTACATGCTCCGTACGTAGGTTCTTACCTTCCGTTTTTAAAATCCAACTCTTCCCCAGAAGGTTCATACACTACTCTGAAAAAAGGACAAATGGTTACACTCTTTCCCCGGCAACGGCACCAAAATGTAGAGCTATAAAAAGGGTCTCTTTCACCTCTAATTACCTCACATTAATATGTCAATCCGGGAGCGTTTTGTTATTTCAAAGAGTGTCTCAGTCTGAGGCTATCATTTGCCAGAGTAATGCTAGTAGTACAGTGTTCAGAAATACAAGAGTAAACGGATGCTTGTCTACAACTAAGCTACTTCAAAAGAGTAAATCACACACTCAGAAGACTAGGCAACTTATCAGTCAAGGGTTCAGTAGCGATAACCCATCCCTTTGGAAACTGATGGAAAGGAAATTAGAGAACAGACCGCGGATCTAGGAACCAAACAGTAAATGCCAAGGCCCACTATAGCCTTAGATCGTCTCCCACACCAAAATAACAAACACTAGCAATTGGAACGGCAGATAAGAAAATGGAACGGCAAATAAGAAATCGAACAGCAAATCTGTAATGGAACAACAATTCTTAAATGGAACAACAATTCTTAAATGGAACAGCAACTATGAAATAGAATCGACAACTAAGTCTCGCGAGCAGTAACAAACTTAATCTACCAAATCAAAGGCATTAATCATAATCAAACAACAATCTTTCACTCTTAAGGCAAATCGAACAGCACACACTAATGGAACAACACTGAGTATTGATAAGTTATGCTTAAGAACCATATACGCACACAACACGCTTAAAGAGTAATCTGATCCAAATATCAATCATAGTTAGAGGAAATACGACTGCATTTCAAAATAGAACAGCATCGTTCATCAACTCAACAATCGTAAAGAACATAACTCTCAGGATAAATTCTGTAATCGTGAATGAACAGATGCACAACACAAAAGCTCTGTAATGGAATAGTAACAGTATTCTGCTAAGACTAATAATATTAAATCAACTCTGAAAGGAATAGTAATATGATGCAGAGTCAATACAATAGTTCTGTCTGTAGAAATCTTAATGAATTAAGCTTAACAGAGCATGTGATGTAAACTTATAAAGCATATCAGATTACCAAATAACGACGATAAGCAAAACCACACAGAAATCAAATCGTAATAATACAAGAGCAAGTTTCCTCCAGTGTCGGGCCCTTAGCCTCCAGGGGTACACCGCTGAGGTTAATCCAGACTCAGAGATGAAGTAATCGCCAAGTTTGTATTAATGCATGAAGCAAAATTACAATAAACTAGTTCTTATCGAGACTCGATGATCAAAGTTTTGATCTTAACATAAATTACATAAAAGCATAATCATGTCCTCCTTCTCCTTTTCGAGCTAACAATGTTGTCCCTTTTATAAGGGTGACGGCGGAGATATCTAAGTATAAAAATAGATAAAGCAGCGATCCCTCAGGATCAAGGATCCTGAGGGATTCGCCGAACCGTTAATCCTTAATCATCTCTTTTCCCTCCTGCGCCGAGTTGGTGTCTTCACCTCCTTTTCAGGGCCGATTTGCTTTGATCTGCTTAGCCTTGTTTGCATTCGGTCTCCCATCAAAGTGACAGCGATTACCTCGTCCTTGTCCTTTTCTTTGGAACAGCAACTCCTCGTTTTCACCCCTTCCTGCATGAGGGAATGACAATTGTCAGCGGTTTAGTCTTGCATATTAATCTCACATGTTTTGTTATAATTCTTTATCGTTTTCCAAGTTCATGATGCAAAAAGGTTTACAAGTTCTACTGAAAAAGTCACTAAAATGATCATCAAAAACATACCTTTTTTGTACTCCACAGTGACCACCGCATTTTTTCTACCTCTTCTCCTTTCCTTTCCCTCACACCATCTCATGATTCCCCCCCCCACTTCCCCTTTCATGCGAGCAACTTAGCTTCTCATTTTATCAAATTCCAGGGGTAGAAATTCATGGTTGTATAAAAACATCGTAATAAGTAATGGTATCAACCTTATGAACCTGCCTCTCGACCCCTTCATAAATTTCCACTCCACTGTAGTGTAGGACACCATTGCCTCCATTGCAATTTTGAAAATTTATCGTTCCAACACACTTTCAAAAAAAAAAACAACAGCATGAGAAGTTTTATTGCTTCCTGCTTGGAGTGGGTTTACTTCCTTCTACGTCCACTTCCTTGGTTCGTCGTGGCAATATGTTGGGTTATTTTCCTTTCATCGCTGGATCCACTCTATCGGGGTATTTGGGAGTTCCGCAAAGAAAACATCACGGAAATCAATATACATGTACTTTTGCAACCATTTCTTTATGCATTACTTCATATCTCTTATTTCGTTTCCTTTGTTGGAAACTTGTGCTCCTTCTATTTAATCCACTTTGTAATCTCCTTTTGAGTAATATTCCATGGCTTCCACATTCCTACAAGACAATCCCATCACACAACCATCCCAGTCCCGGAAACAAAACCATTTGTTGGCGCACAGGATCCTGATAGACCCAAGATTTGTTACGCAATGGCCAACAAAATCCTGCTCAACAGAGGTCCTTTCAGCAACACCCATAGAGTGGGTAAAGTCTCACTTGAGATGCTAATGGGTGACTATCGGAACCAAGTTTCTGCAGTCTGACAGGACTACCTAAGACCTACGACACTGGACTCACACCAGACAATCTCTTCACCATCAACCTAGTACTGCACACCACACAGGGCTTAAGCCCCTTGGATCACTTGACTACGCACAATTCAAAGCGACAATGCACGAGAGATCACCATAAGTTATACTCTCAGACATTAATGGCTATGTTAACAATCTTAATTATGAGTTCCTTTATAAATAAAAATCACTATCTAGAAATATTTAACCACCTTATAAACATTCAACCAACTAAACACATTCATAAGTATTTGAAACAATAATAAACTAGTCAGCGTACATAAGTCCCATACGACATAAACACCATTAGATATTCAAACCTCAACATAAAATATAAGGGGCAATTCAAACATTCATCAGGTTATATTATCATAAAGGAAAAAGGCTTTATGTGTTATGTTATAATCATAATACCAATAGCCTTCCAAATTCATAACATGTACATATAGTGGACGAAACTTGCAGTTCAAAACCCAAATATAGATATATGAATGAATGATACAATAAGGATGCTCAATAGCTATTGATTCTAATAGACCTGCCTACAACATTGGACATATAGACACAAACATTACATAACCAAGGACAAACTCTATAATTTTGCTTCCTTATTCCTTCGGTATCCAACTCATGTTCTACCTTCAGCATCCCTTGTTATCCTAGTTTAGAAGCCTTTGAATCTTCTTGACCCTCTAAATAGATCGCTCTAACTTTCCTGTAAACCATTGGCACATTTTTCGATCCCATCCCTGAGCTGGCCCATGTGTCTTAATGCCTCTCTAAAATATCTCCTTGTCGAACTGGTCCACTCTGTCATTCCTATTCCTCCTGCAAAATATTCATAACCTCATTCCTTCCACGACATCCTTTCTCGGTTCCATCCTACTACAAAATCCTAATTGTTGATATTTCCTTGTATGCGCTTCCCATCCTCGGGCGCCACTACCACCTTCCTACCCAATGTCCACCCGCGCCACGCCTTACCTCCTGTGTCAGCCCTGTGATAGACACCATCCATACCATCCACAATCCTCATCCTTGTTACACGACCTTATGCTTACAAAAAAAAATATGGGCTCCAACGCTCATGTTTTAAGATTGTTTTGACCAACATTGGCTTGGAGAGGTTTAACTTCAATTGACTTGGATTTGGACTTGCTTTGGAGGGACGAAGTGACCTGGACTTTGACCAAAATTTTATGAGCCTTTGACTAGCATTGACTGCAGAAGTAATGATCCGGATTTAAATAGGAACGCAATAAAATATAGAGATAACCATAAAGACAGATATGCAGCGGAAATAATACTTCATTTCATTAATGGAAAATACTGAAAGATGCTTACAAATAGAAATAGAAATAACCCAGCTAGGGCGATGGTAGCTTATCTCTGAGAAGAGATGTGTCGGCTACATGCCTCTGAACTGTTCCAAACTGTGTTTACAAGGAGGCTCGAAGGCCTATTTATTATTGAGAAACAATGGAAAACCCTTCACATTCCAAAACCTAACCCTAGAAGATGAAACGCCAAATTGTGGGCCTCGTTTTGGGGTGAGTTGGACAGCCAACTTCTCGGGGTCGCGAATTGGTCGTACTATCTCCGTTTGACGCGCATGATAGCCCGTTGGAAAGATCTCTCCGAGGACGACGACAGAAAAGACGATTTTTATCAGAAAAAAAACGTCGTTTAGGGCCTCAAAACGGCTCCGGAAGTTCAGGACCCGAAAAACTGCGAAAAATAGTAAGTTGTGCTACAATTAAGGAAACTGAAAATGCTGAGAGAAACAATGGTGGGGGTCCAGGTTGGACTTGGCAGGTGGCCACCAAGATCCACCTGGATCATTCCTCCCCCCTTAGGAAGCAATGGTCCCCATTGCGTTGAGTTCTTCCATGAGATGAGGAAACTTTTGCTGAACTTGGTCCCTGATGAGCCACTTGCCCTGGTGAAGGAGTTGGCCTGCTTTGACAACTTGATACAGTTGGATATTCTGTTGGCGAGTGTTCTTGACCTGTGTGTCCATGATTCGATCAGTTGCAGCTTGTTCCATGCAATTTGCATTTAATTCTGTGGGTGTGAGCTGTTCTGCAATGTCGGATGTGTCTAGCAATGGTGGAAAGTATGGCCGGAGGCGGTCCACATTGAACACTGGGTGTAGGCCAAGGAATAGGGGAATGCTGAGCTCAAATGCATTGTCTCCCACAGCCTTAATAATGGTGTAAGGACCATATCGGAGTGGTCTCAGTTTCTGATAGGCTCCAGTAAGGCGTTCCTTTTGCAAATGCAACCAGACTTTGTCGCCCACTTGAAACTTGTGTGGCACCCGATGTTGATCATGTCGCTGCTTGTACTTGGCATTTGATTTTTCCAGAATGTCATGGACTTGCTGGCGAATATGTTGGATGTGCTCAATGAAGCTGGTTGCCTTATCTGTTTCGGACTAGACATGAGCTGAATCTGTGTGAGTAGCTGCAAGTGGCATGGCCACATCAATGGGGCATAGTGGTTGGAATCCCAGGCCCACCTGAAAAGGGTTGTGGCCCGTCGAGCTATGAAGAGCTCGGTTGTAGCTGTGCTGAACATAGGGGAGGCTCTCGTCCCATGTGCGTGGGTGCTTTGAGTTGTACATGCGCAAAATGTGTACAATCATCCAATTGACAACCTCTGTCTGGCCATTAGTTTGAGGATGGAAGGCTGTGGACTTAGTGAGTTTGGTGTCCATCAATGACCAGAGACTGGACCAAAATGTACTGAGGAACCGACTGTCCCGATTTGAGATGATAGACTGTGGGATCCCAAAGTGCACCCAAACTCGTTCAAAGAAGAGTTTCGCAGTGGCTTCTGCTGTGATATTCTTCTTGCAGGCCGCCATAATGGCCATCTTCGAGAACCTGTCAACGACCACAAAAACACAATCATTTCCATGCTTAGTGGAAGGAAGGCCTGACATGTAATCCATGGAGATGGATTCCCAAGGTCGACTAGGGGTAGGCAGTGGGGTATAGAGGCCTTGCTTCTTGATGGTTGGTTTGGCAATGGCATAGGCAGTACATGATCTGATGTATTTCCCGACATCCTGTCGAAGATTTGGCCAATAGAAATACTTTTGCAGTACTGCCACCGTTTTCTCGACCCCGAAATGCCCAGCAACCCGACTGTAGTGTGCTTCCCAAATCATCTTGGCACGCTCGCTTGAAGGAACACAAAGGTGACCCAGGTGGCATAACAGGGCATCTTGGAGATGAAAATCTGGAACATGCCAACCCCCCAAGAGTGTCTGGTATGTGTGGCCAAATTCTGGGTCGCTTTTGTAGAGAAGTGGCCAATCAGAAGTCTCATGCCCACAAGAGTTGAGCATGGTGGTTAACGCCATGATTGGTGGTCGACTAAGGCAATCTGCAACATTATTGATGCTGCCCTTCTTATACTTGATATTCAAATGGAACTGTTGCAGATATGTAGACCACTTCTGATGGCGATCATTCTGCAATTTCCCTTGGGTTTGTATGAACTGCAGGGGTCGGTGGTCTGTGTGGATGACCATTTCCTTCCCCAAAATGTAATGCTTCCATTGTCGACAGGCCTGCACAATGGAATGCATCTCTTTATCATAAGTGGGATACTTCCAGACTGTGTCTGAAAGTGTTTCACTGTGATATGCCACTGGATGCCCGTGTTGAGTAAGGACTGCCCCAATAGCATAGTCAGAGGCATCTGTCTCGACCTCAAATGGTTGTTGTAAATCTGGTAATGCGAGCACTGGTGCCGTGCAAAGGCGATCTTTCAACTCTTTGAATGCCTTCTGTTGAGATGCAGACCAGAAGAATTTCGCTTTCACTCCTCCCTTGGTGACTTGACTCAAGGGCCAAGTGATATGAGAAAACCCCAACACGAACCTGCGGTAGAAGTTGGCAAGACCTAGAAAGCTGCGGAGCTCCGTCAGAGTGGTTGGAGATGGCCAATCCCGAATGACTTGGATCTTGGCCGGATCTACATGCACCCCCTGTTCATCAATAATGTATCCCAGATACTGAACCTGGGTCATGCCAAAAGTGCATTTCTCCAAATTGGCACAATGCTTGTGTTGCCGCAGTGTTTGAAGAACCTGTCGGATGTGGTGGAGGTGCTCTTCCCAACTATGGCTGAAGATCAGAATGTCATCCAAGTATACCACTACAAATGAGTTGGTGAATGGCCGCAAGATGTCATCCATTAGCCTCATGAAGGTTGCAGGAGCATTCGTCAATCCGAAAGGCATAACCAACCATTCGAAGAGGCCCTCCTTGGCTTTGAAGGCAGTCTTCCACACATCAGAGGGTTCAATTGGTACCTGGTGATATCCTGACTTCAGATCGATCTTGCTGAAATATTTTGCCCCCTTTAGTTGGTCCAAGAGGTCATCAATCCGTGGGATTGGGTACCTATTACGGACAGTGATCTTGTTCAGCGCCCGATAGTCAATACAGAGTCTCCAAGTCGCATCCTTCTTCTGTACCAACACGATCGGGCTCCCACAAGGTGATGAACTCGGACGGATGTGACCTTTCTACAACAGCTCCTGAATCTGCCTCTTGATTTCATCATTCTCCAGAACGGAGCGCCGATAAATTGGTCCATTGGGTAGCGGCGCACCTGGGGTCAGATCGATGGAGTGCTTGACTTGACAGTGCAGAGGAACCCCTGCGGGGGAGGTGAAGATGTCCTCGTACTCCTTCACGACCTTATCCATCTGTAGTTGTCGTGCGGAGGGGTCTTGTCTAGAGGTCATGGCTACTGTCTTATTCTTTCCTTGCGGGCGTATCATCAAGAAAACAAATTTCCTAGTCTTGGAAATGAGCTTACTGCATTGTTTTGCAGTAATCAAAGAGATGGCGGTAGGCGGTGCTACCTTTGGTATCCTGTACAACTTATTTCCCAATGTAACAATAACAGCACAGGGCCTTGATTCATACACAGCATGTCGCTTCCACAAGTATGGTTGTCCTAATAATACATCACAAACTTCAAGGGGAGCAATGTCACACAATACCTCATCCGTGAAGGGCTTGATGTTGTACGGAAGGCGACACTGCTGGCTCACGCGAAGATCCCGTCCTTGGTGAAGCCACCCGATGGTGTATGGTTGTGGATGTGCTGTGGTCGGCAAGCCCAACCGCTTCATGACCTCTGCCGAAATGAGGTTCTTTTGGCTCCCGCTATCGACAATGAACTGTAGCAGGGAGCCCTTTACCCACATCTGGGAGTGGAAGAGACGCTCCTCCTCTTCTGGATCTTCGGGTTCATTTTTCTGGATCTTTGCGGTAGCAACAGTGGCGTTGGGATCCGCGTCAATGATCTGCTTCCCTTTGTCATCCCCCTTGTCGGGTTCTGACTCAGAGTCAGAACATGCATCTAATTTTGGAACCTTTAGTTCAGCCACCAGTGACTGCTTGGCTCGACACTCACTGGTGTTGTGAGTGGAGCTCTTATGGAACTCACACCCTTTTCCCGTGTCCTTTTTCGTCTTCGCGGCGTTGTTCTTTTCCTGCAGCTTTGGCGGGTTGTATTGGGCTGCCCCGCCTTGGCTTTGTCCTTTGTTTTTTGTTTTAGGGGCACCTTTCCCTTGCTTCAGATTCGCAGATCCAAAGTCTCGCTTCTTTTCTTTAAACTTTTGCTCAACCTTGACGGCATATCGGTACGCTGTGCCGAGCGAGGAGATGTTCAGGAATTGTATTTCTTCCTGGATGTACTTGTGCAGGTAGCCACGATATTTGAGTATCAAATGCTGCTCTGTATCCTTGATACCCAACTTTGTGCGAAGGGTATGGAAAAGATTGGTGAACTCCGGCACATCTTGGTCCCTTCCCTGCCGCAACGTGGTCCATTTTATGTATTCATCCTCATAGCTTCCGACAGGGTAGTACTGCTCCTTGATGGCATCCCGGAATGAATTCCAGGTGGGTGCAACTGAAAATAGTGAGCCAGTATTTTCATCCTTCTGCTCGCAGTAGGTTTCCCACCAGTCCTTGACGTGGGGGGCTGCTTTGAGAAGAGCGAAAACAATCTTTTCCCGACTTGAAAATTCATGAACAGAAAAATAACCCTCCAGCAGATTTAACCATTTATCTACAGCATCTGCGTCTATCTAACCCTCAAATATGGGGATTTCAAAATTAACTTGTACCTTAAAGGGCGTGGCATTTCCAGAGTAGCTGCTGGAAGCCGATGCGTCGCTTCTGGGTAGCCGCTGAAGGATTTGGGCAAAACTGTCTATCATTGCGTTCTGTTGTCGCTTGAGGGCTTCTTCGAGCAAGATTTTAATAGGATCTCCTGCCCCCTCGTCTTTCTTCTCATCCGCCATAGGAGGCCGTCGGGATCTGTGAGGCTGGTCTCGCAAAGGTTCGACCAGTTCAAGCCCTAACTCCTTATATCCTGACCTCGTTGGGGACATGCAAAGAAAAACAAAGAAAAAACAGACCGCTCTGATACCACTGATCCGGATTTAAATAGGAACGCAATAAAATATAGAGATAACCATAAAGACAGATATGCAGCGGAAATAATACTTCATTTCATTAATGGAAAATACTGAAAGATGCTTACAAATAGAAATAGAAATAACCCAGCTAGGGCGATGGTAGCTTATCTCTAAGAAGAGATGTGTCGGCTACATGCCTCTGAACTGTTCCAAACTGTGTTTACAAGGAGGCTCGAAGGCCTATTTATTATTGAAAAACAATGGAAAACCCTTCACATTCCAAAACCTAACCCTAGAAGATGAAACGCCAAATTGTGGGCCCCGTTTTGGGGTGAGTTGGACAGCCAACTTCCCGGGGTCGCGAATTGGTCGTACTATCTCCGTTTGACGCGCATGATAGCCCGTTGGAAAGATCTCTCTGAGGACTACGACGGAAAAACGATTTCTATCAAAAAAAAAAAAAAAAAAAAAACGTCGTTTAGGGCCTTAAAACGGCTCTGGAAGTTCAGGACCCGAAAAACTGCTAAAATAGTAAGTTGTGCTACAATTAAGGAAACTAAAAATGCTGAGAGGAACAATGGTGGGGGTCCAGGTTAGACTTGGCAGGTGGCCACCAAGATCCACCTGGATCAAGTAAGGTTATGGTTTCCACAGGTCAAACTTTGACTTTGGCTGAATCTTTGGGCAGAATTTAAGGGTTGCTTTAACTAGGTTTGTCCAAGCAAAAGAGGTCACATAATTTGACCAAACTTTGTGAGTTTGATTTGACCATTAACCAAGGACTTGTTAGGGCTGCATTGACTATTAATAGAAAATTGCATATTTGATTTTTGACCTTATTTGACTATTATTCTCATTATTGACTAGATATTGGTTTGTCAGATTTTGGTCTTTGACTATTTCCTATTGTACTTGCCCTATGTATCTCTTTGTTGAACATTTGATGACAATCTAATAGAAGAAAAATTTGGAAAGGGTTTTCCCCCTTGTGGGGTTTTTCCCTGGTCTTTGACCAAATCTCTGTGTCTCTATTGTTCTTACTTGTCTTCTATTGTGCATATGGTTTTATGTTCCATCTACAATTGTTTACTGTCATTGGAATATTGAAAATATGTTGGATAATTAATTGTTATTGGAAGGAAAAATTTTATAAGTGATTGTTACAACATAGAACATTGGAAAATTAACAGTATAATAGAAGTATCATAATTTTCAAATCTTCATAACTCACTGCAAAAACATATTTAAACTGTTTGAATAGATCAATGTACCTATTTTTGCATGTGGGTTGCAAAGACATGATAATTTTTACCTTTTCTGGTTATCTTTTGTCCCAAGACTGTGTTCTTTGATATTTTGATCGACATGCAACAATATTAGCTTGGTAGGCATGTCAATGTGATCAAATATCTGCTCCAACAGAACTAGTCCCTTGGGGATGAAGTTATTTGTTATTTGGATCACCTTGTGGCTTCCAATATGGTTCAAGAACTGGTTGTTATCGTCTTGTGAATCCTCCTCTTCTAGATTTCTTTCAGGGGTTTCTCCTTCAAAGTCAATGTTAATGGATAAAAACTCTGCTACTAGTTCGAGGAATCTTTGTAATTGTTGATCGTCTTCAAAAACCTATTAGTCCCTGATGTTATCTAAAACAAAAGGTCTATAATGCATCTCCACTTCATGCTACATCCTTGGTTCGGGGGGTGGTTAGAATGTACTAGCCACTATTGCCAATGAATCTACGTGTTGGTTATCTTCTTTGTGCATAGTTGTAATGTTAATAGCATCAAAATAATCCTCAATAATATCCTAAACTACATTTCAGTATAATATGATTTGAGGGTGCTTAGTGGTGTAGATGTTTCTTACTTGAAATACTACTAGTTTAGTCACTGAAAGTTGTGATGTTTTTTACCCCCATTTTCTGGTTGTTTCAAACTCTAGAATCAATGCCTCATACTCAACAACATTATTAGTGGCATCAAATCCTAATTTAAAGGATAGTGAGATATTTTGTCTTGTGGGCAGTATAAGGATAACTTCTGCTCTTGTCCCTTCCTTGGAGAATGCTCAATCAAAAAGCATTTTCCATATCGAATTCAATTCTCGCAATTTTGCTATCTCAGCAAGGGGTGGTCTAGTTTTAATTGTGTTCTCTTGCTTCATAGTTAGGCTATAATAGGACATCAACTCCTCTATAGTGTTGAACAATAAGTTCTTGGACTTCTTTGCTTCACTAAAAATGTACAAAAGTTTGGCTTCCCGATACAATCTTTGTTCTTGTCCTCCAAAAACTAGGATGGTGGCATATTATAGGTCCATTTGTAAGGTACCACACAACTTTCAAACCCAAGATTTAGAAAGAAAATTGTCATAGGAGTCCAGGATGTCAGCCACTACTATATCCATAACCAAACACTTGTTTGATATTTGAATAAGGGAGACTACCAAATCTTTGATGAGACCAAGACTTCAAGAATTGAATGAATAGATATCATGGTATGGTTTGGTGATGTCCAATCCTAGTTCCACCATGACTAACTTGGGAATGAGGTTGTGAGATGCCCCTAAATCCAACGTACAATTGTGCAGTAGCTTGTTGTGGAAATTCAAGGTGATATAAAAATGAGGACTATTGTCATCTTGTTCTTCTACGTGAGGTCCACAATCCACATACGGACTGTCTTCTTATATATTCAAGGTATCATTGTGGGAGATGTGCTTAAAGGGGATCATAAACTTCTATATAAGGGGATGATATGTCAGGTTGTGTGCTAGCTCTAAGAGAGGAATAAAGACTTTGACCTTGTTCAAATATTTTTCAAGGTTGAAAAACGAGACTATGCTTTGTTTTGTCTCCTTGACTGGTTGAGTTGGAAATTGTGTAGGAATGGGGTCTCTCGACTCTTCAGGTTCTTGAGTTGAGTTTGGAATTTGATCCTGGACATTCTTTCTCTTCCTAAATAGTAACCTTTTCCTTTAAGACTTTGAGATGTGGTAGAATGGTCTCCTAAGCAAGCTTGGGATCATGTGATGGTAGGGATGAATTATTATGATGACTCACCCCAATGTATCTACCCGTCCTGGATCATAAGTCCCAATTTCTTCTGATTTCTGCCATCACAGTATAAGTAATCCTCTGATACTGAAAGGGTGGCATCTCATAATCTTCATATGGCTCATAGTTCTCTTGTGTTGCAAGGGAGTTTGTGTAATCAACTTCAATGATTTAGAAGGTGGGATTATGATCTCCTACCTAATTGATATTTTCATCCTTTATGTATTCCTTAGGGTATTCATCGGGTTGTAAGTTGAGATCCCTCCTCATGGGGATTACGAGGAGGTTGGTTCAGATTCTTACTTGGTCCTTCTAACTCGAGCTTGGTAAGTTTGTTTGTTCTATTCCTAATCAACCTATTCATTTCCTCAAACTTTTCTTTGAATGGGTCCTTACTATAGGTGGTATGATAATGTCCTTCCTTTATTTTCTTTTTTACCTTTATCTCTATTTCCTCCCCTCTCCTTCACAGTATTGTAATTCTCATTGGTAACTTCCACTCTGCTCGGTTTTCCGGTCGCAGTAAAATTTCCCTATATCTCGTCTGTATATGATTGCATGTCAGTCATGTTTCCAAGTTGTGTTTCTCTAAGCATGACAAAGAAATCCAATTCGAAAGCGGCTGCATAGTCAACCATGGTAGTTACAGGACTAAGTTTGATCTCATTTAGGATCTTGTTGTAGAGCTTATTGAATTGCTTGATGAATTCTTCCACGTTTTTCGATGTTCTCTTCTTCACTGCATAAAACTTTGTGAGATAGTATTGAAAGTCTTTCTCTTCACTCCATTAGCCACAAAATGTTCTTTCCAAGTCATCCCATGAATGTAATGAATTGGCAGGAAGAATACGGAACCATTTGTGTATGTCCCCCTCAAGGCTCTATGCAAATAACCTCATGAACACATCCTCATCCTCTACCATGAAGTTGTTCATAAAATCTTAGAAAGCGTTGATATGTTCCTTGGCAGTCCCTTTCTTTTTGCCACTAAACCTCGGTAACAACCTCAAATAATTATCAGGCATATCATGTAACACTTGAGGTAGATATAGTGGGGCATATCACATTGCTACCCAAGTCAAGGGTTGGTTAGGTTGATTCTATTAGTTACGAGGTTGACCTTGTCTGACCATGATGTGTTGTAAAATTACATCTCTAGTGATGGGTGGTATTGGAGTTATAGTCCTTTCCACAGTTTGTGGAGTCACCTTTTTAATATTTATATCTTAGAATTAGTACCTCAGAAGGTTCAAGCAATGTTTGAGAGGGTGAAGTATCTGTTTGGATGGCTTCAAAACAAGGTAATTGTGAAATCACCATAAAAAAGGGTGGAGGTGAAATGTTAGTTGTTTGAATTCCTAAGGGTTGTATTTGTAATTTTTTGTCCCGTTGATTTGAGGTGTACATAAAATGCTCAGGGTCGAAGATAAGGGTGTGAGGTTCTTATCCAAGTTACTCCGAGTATGTCTTCTTGATGAAGCCAAAGTGTGCACATGTAGATTATGGAATAGGTAATGAGGCAATCAAATAAAATCGACACAAGTATGTATAGTGAATGAAGTATGTACAATGAGTGTGTTAAAGTTCATGGTTGATTGGTTTGTCGTTGTAACAAGAAATGAGTATGATGACTATGACGTATTGGTAAGTAATAGGAGTTTTGAATAGTGGGGTTGCCAGGTGGAAAGCACAATGAATAATTTTATATTTTGTCCACCACAAAAATATGAGTAAATGTCATTCTTCCTAGGGACCTAATTCAAATTGTTCCCTGAAAATGGTGGCACGAGATGTTGGGGCCTCAGAGTCACACTACATTGTGCTGTAATGTAGAGCCCGGGAACATCCAAGTGCAATCTTACTTGCTGCTATATTTTTATGATATTCTATTTAAATTAGCATATATGGCCATCTAATGTTATCATACATTGTTCAATGTGTTATCCTAACCCTTAGATTTAATGCCATAGATTATTGGTTCTTGGCATAAGAGTTGGTCAAAAATGCAGATGACTCGAAATGCAAGCAAATAAGACCGTATAATTGTATTGTTGTTGTAATGTGTTATTGTGTAAAAGTTAACAATTTCATGTACCTTATTTCCTCCTATAATGTGTCACAAGAAAGTAAATAACATGAAGAATCCACTACAACTATTAGATAAAATCTCCGTGAATATGTAAATTTGTGTGCAATGTAAATTTCTTTGTATTAAATGCATATGAATTAAACAAGAAGAATTAATATCACAATTACCTTTAAAATTGACTCATCATTCACATTTAACATTCATCATGTGTTCATCAAAGAAAGTACCAAAACTATGCATGAATAATCTTCAAATTTACCTCAGATTTGTGTCAAATTAGAAATATGATTTGGAATATGGATTAAGGGAAAACTATCAAACATTAAATGTATTTTGTTGGTTTGCATTTCCACTGATCCTAAGTTGGAGAATTCATAACCCTTGTGTTTGACATGATGAGTTTAAAATATTGAAGAAGGAGGGAAAATGGCGAACAAATCCTAACTAGTTTAAAGGAGCAATTAAGAATTCCTTTAAATAATTCAAGACCTGGTGGGTAGCTGAGTGTTAGCTCGTGGGATACTAACAGACCTGGTATTTTTGACACAGTGACCAACAAAGACCCGCTTAGCATTGATCCTTTTGACAACACCCACGAAGTGCATGAAGTCTCACTCAAGACACTAATGGGTTACTGTTGAAACCAAGTTTCGTAGCCTAACAGGATTGTCTTGTGGTTGTGACACACTTCTCCTAACTGACACATAATACAACACCATGCTACTACTGGGCATCGAGCATAGTGCCAAACATTAGTTATTCCCTCCACAGCGCAAGCCCGTAATGATCATGTGCACTGTGAGACCTTCGACATGGAATCCATATGACAAAACCTAGTTGACCCTAGACATTAATAGATCTATGACTGTTACACAACTGCAACTGACACATGAGACCGACCGACACTTCATACTTTAACAGTTGAGTGACACTTTCACTCATTCAACCAGCTTTAACAAACATTATTCTATAGGTCCATACCAAACAAGATCATCACCATAGACCACCGCTCTGAAACATATCATCAATATGAACATTAGGACTAATTAACAGAGATACAAACCATTAGCAACGTTATAAACCATCAATAAAAGACAAGTAAAACGATAGTATAATATATAATATTCACATAGTTGCAAGATTCATCCAAGCATTCACACAACTATGCGTCAAAAGGCCACAACAACCTCTTCGAACAACAATTTATATTCACAAAAGACTATAGAGTTTCTTCGAAAAGGAGTTCATAGTTATATTAGCAGGAAAGGAAAAACATCTAGCACAGGGACCGCCTCTAGACTCAACATGAAAAAACTTCTGATGAATGAGCAACCCTCGATTTGTCTTCAACCAGCCATTTTATAGTTGTTGGGATTTCTCTCGAACCCTCATCTCTTCCCGCCTACTCAGTCTAACTGTCTTGACATTTGTTGAGACATTCCCTTTGATTCCCCTTGAGTTATCCCATAGCTGTCCAAAATATCTCCTTCCCTATTCAACTCCACTCCGCCTTGTCTTTCCCATATCCAAAATATCTCCAACTTCATGTTAAACACAATCTCCCTAGTCATCTCCTTCCCCTAGAAGATCAAAATGACTGATATTCTCTACACGCATCTTTCTCCCCTAAATATTGTGATTTGTTTACTATGTGACGGTCACCTTCATCGCACCCGTTCTACTACGCCAACCCTGCGATGTTCTCTGCTTCCTGTGCCAACCCTACATTGTGCTATGTCTTGTCCTTTCCACGCTGAGTCCTCATTCGTGCTACGCGGTCCCACTATGCCAAAAGATTTCAAAAATTTGTTGAGCTCCAACAAGGCCCCCAATACAAAATGTGGCTCATCCTCGAGCTACTCAGTCCTTTACCAAAGCTATCTTCTCTTTGATAAATTTTCGCAAATTTTCCCATGTCCCCTCAAATTCTTCGATCCTGGCTTTTAGGTGCTCCATTCTCACGGTCGGTTCCCCAATGACAATGTCAACATCCTCATTGTTTAAGGTTTGCAATTTTTTTAACAGTTCGCTAAACTCATCAACAATTACCATAAATTCGTCCTTGAGATATGTCTAAGGCTCTTGTTCCTCACATAGTTTTCTCACATATTCCCTAAGCCCTAATTTATCTTACATTGCTTATCTTCTGTCAACGGGGTTCATTTTCGCTATACTTTGATCAATCTGGCGGATTTGGTCACCCACTGCCTGTATCTGCTCAGTGACTCTTTTTACCATTGGAACCTTAGAAAACATATTCCCTAATTGATCACTTTGCTTTGCGACCTCTTGGCATTTCTTCTCATATTCCGCAATTGCTCTCTTCTTTGTCGAGCCAGTTCCTCACATCGCTAATCCTTTGATGGCGCTTGTGATTGTTGTCTAACTTCAACCTTTGTGACTAACTCTTTCAATCCTTGGATTGCTTCCTTGATCCTAGTTACCATTTCCTAGATAGGGGTCATCTCATCTACTATCCATTCAACACACTCCTCATAAACCTGGGTGAAGGCATTGCGCCATTCTAGGTTATCCTCTTTTAGATTTTGCTGGCCCTGACACAATTGTTCCTCCATTTTCTGACTCAATTCCAAGTTTGTCTCCATAATCATGAGTTTGTCTTGTAACACTCGAGTTGCTTTGTGTTGTAGTTGCACCAACTCTTTTGAAGCCAACTCTAGTAGTGCAAACTCAACCTCTACACAGGTAACCAAGGGTTTTTGTGCAGGCCCTTCCCAAATTTCTACCGCAGTGCCCAAAATCCTATATACCCTTCTCTATTGTTAGGAAGATGAGGCTGCATGGGTCTGGGATCGATCTTGGGGCTGCGACCTAGACATCATAGGTTGTCCCCTTCTTAAATATGAAGAAAAATTCAATTTAGCATCCATCTCCTTTACAATTTGATGTAGGTGGTCATACTCGGTTCCGACGACATCTGCCACTTGATCCCCAATGTGCCCAAAATGATCTTCTATCAATATTGTCTATGCTGAGGATGCGCAGGTAACTTACCGCTTCTTCCTAGCCTTTGTGGTAGATGCACTCCCCGCGCTGCTCTTCAACACTCTATTCTTTCCCAACTATGGTCGTCCTCCTTGAGTGACAAGTTCCTCCTGTGGTTCAATCTCTGGAACAATCGACAACCAAGCTTCCTATTGGTCCTAGTCTATGGGGTGTCATTCATTTCTTCTCCACTTGAGATCATCTTAACATTAGAAGAGTCTTCCTTCAGGACCTTCCATGCAAAGTCCCATACATCCATTATACCTTAGATCTCGTCAGCGGTTAACCTATAGAGTTGCTTATGCCAAGACTTAATTGGGTCATGTCATGCCATAACCCAGATATGGTGGGGTTCAACCTTGAAATTCGCTATCCCTTTGTACTTATTCACACTTTAAACAGGTGGATATGACATTTCTCCAATAATATATCATATCACATCTCCATACAAGAAAAACACAACAATACTGAGCTTTTTGCACTCAAGTTCATTGGAGGCCCACAAATTCTGAAACTCGGCCGCTGCGATGGGTTTCGCTAGATCCACTACTGGCTATAAATGCTTTGGTATTTCCCACTCAACTAGTGTTATCAGAATTAACAACAAAGCATAATGAAGCTTTGTGTTCATTTCCTGGGTGTACAGGAAATCTCTCTTGAATTCAATCAATAAGAATGGGACCCAAGCAACCTGCTCCCCCTTGGAACACCGGTCTGCCACAATAATAACCCCTATCAACACCTCATTCACTCGTCATTTGCGAAATAGCTTACAGGTGATAACCTGCACCACGAATCTAATAGCATGGTCTGGTACCTTTGAAATAAAAAACCCTCGGTTCCCTCTCTTAGTCTTATATGTGTCAACCATGGCTGCAGCAAGAGTCTTGTCATTAATGAGAAACCTCAGGTATTCTCCTTCCATAGGGATACCAATGATCCTATGATTTAAATCAACGGTAGTAGGTATAGGGCAATCAAGCCATAAATATCCATCATGCTCACAAGCCAATAGACACTTCATAACAAAGGTTACCTCATCTCCTCATCTGAAATGCGGGATAAGAAAGAAGTTCAAAAAACCTATAGTCTCCAGCTTCTCGGCCCACTTATGGGGTTTTATCTTAGGTACCTTGTACACATTCGACACCAGCTACATGTATTCCTAAAGGTCCAGGTGCTGGGAAGGATCGTAAAGATCATGGTCATAATACTTGATTCATTGCATAATATTCCTTATTCTTCTTTGACGAACCACGTCGGGCAATAGTGGCAACACTCACACTATATACTTGCTTCCCCTTGGTGTCATCATTTGTGTTGAAGGTCCTGACAATGATGGTGTATACGCTAGCTCGTATTTGCAACCCATGGCTGCTGTTAAATCCATCGCTTCTGCACTCAACTCTGTGCTGGTATCTTTAGGTATCGGCTCACAACTTTTCTTCTTTGGAGTTACTCTGCCTTTTATTGTCTTATTCTTTTGTTCTTCAAATGGGTATGGATGATGTTTTGCATGTGTCTTTCGCTCCTTTACTATTGAACTCTCTTCCTTCATTTTGGTTAACCTATTCTCCTCTCTAAGTGCTCCTTTGTTCTACTGCCACATAGGATTTAGTATCCTTTGGCACATTCTCACTTGGAACACTACCATATGGAAAAAATCGTTAGCATTTTCGTAGAACAACTATTTCAAGGAGTTGGAGATATCTTCGATGCTAGGCTCAGTTGATAAAAAGGCGACATACTTTGGTTCCCATTACAAAAGGGTTTCCGATGAAAGAGCTTTTCCATAACAACCCTAAAAAAAAGAAAAGAACAGTCAACACAACAATATGGATGCCCTAGATTTTCAATGGTGAGTCTACATTGTATACTGACAATAATGCATGCTATGCATTGAACACAGAGGTTGGCATTCATGGCATGAACACGAACCTCACTATGAAGAAATACTTCAAAGGGCACCTTTGATGACAATATGTCCAATTGTTGAAGCCAAATTAGACATTAATACTGTGCCAGAGGTTCTGAAAGTGAATAGAGCAAATAAGACTGCTTTGTCTAAACAACATAGCACCGTTGCAAAGGTGGGAAAACATGGCAAATCCTTGGAAGGTGACACAATCGTAGAGAAGAAACATCTAAAGCTTGCAAAAGAGGAACCTAGGGAATTCAAACAAAACAAAAAAGCTCCCCTATAAGGTGATGTTTTATTACGTTGTCTATGAAATACTGTGTTTTTTCTAACAAATATCCCCTGCCCAAGAGGAAACCCCTCAGTGCGAAAATGCATTTAAGTGTTGTGTATCTCTTCTCTATCTATCCATCACCACAACTCAAAATGAATTATGAAAACAAAAACTTTGCAAAATCATGCCCACAACAACCAATTTTCGATCGTTATCGAAAAAAGAATGTAATAGCCCTCGTGAAAAATCCATGTAAAAATATTTAAGACCAAGGTTGATGGGACACATATTCCAATCTAAATTGTGGGAAAAACATTCGAGTGTGGGTGTTCATTTGGCTTTCTATGACTAGGGAAATTGGCAAGGGCAATGGCTAAGGCTTTGGAAAGGCAAAATGGCATTTTTGACACATTTATTTATGAAAATAATGGAAATTAGGAGGAAAGGAAGGTGAAAGGTCACAAGTAGCATGTGAGGAGGAAATTGAAGGAAAATGATGGAAAATGAAGAAAATAGAGGCCTCATTGATAAAAAGGCTTATGATTATTAGTTGGCAA
This sequence comes from Pinus tabuliformis, assembly GCA_031772625.1. Lineage (NCBI taxonomy): Eukaryota > Viridiplantae > Streptophyta > Pinopsida > Pinales > Pinaceae > Pinus > Pinus tabuliformis. Next base: position 241,023,559 of record CM062808.1, on the reverse strand, counting down.
GCTTGATCAGTTCAGTTTTGGAGCTCTCTTCTATTCTCTCTCTCTCTCACTCTTGGACACTAAGAGCTTCTTGGAGCAGTTTGGCATTGGAGCAAGAAAGGCAAAGAAGGCAAGATGAAGCAAAGATCAAGCAGAGAAAGGCAAGATCAAGTAGCTACAATAGGCTTCATTGCATGTGTATTCTCCTTGCTAGATATGGAATGCATGGTATTTCATGTGGTTCTTTTCTATCATGGCATGGGCTTTTCCAGGTGTGACAGTGTTCTTCAGCCCAACCTTGCCATTTCCTGATAGCCTTGATGAGATGGGTTCTCATATTTGGTTAATGTGGGATGGCTGGATGGATTCGAAGCTGAGTGGAGTGGATCTCCTAAATGACAAACACATAGCCTAGTGGTCCCTGAACTACTCTGTGGATCACGGTAAAGCCAATGGCCTAGTAACCCGAGAACCAGACTGTCGGTTGCAGTAAAGCCAGGATTGTGTGCCTCGGTGGGCCTAGGAATCCTTGCCGATGAATGGCGGGATATACAATAAAGCCAAGAGGCGTATTTCTCTCCGTTGGGCCTAATAGTCCCAGGATGGGATGTATGGTAAAGCCTGGAGAGTATGTCTAGGTGTAGGGCCTAATGATCCTTGGATCAGACTGTGGATTACGGTAAAGCCTAAGATACTAGGAGGCACTCAAATTCCTCACGGTGTAGGTGGATAACTTCGGTGATATCCATGTTTGTTTGGTGTTTTTGGTGTGTTCAATGAGTCCCACATTCATGCTTGGAATATGGCACGAGGGTGATTGACTGAAGAGAGACCTGGCTCACCCAATCTATGGTCTGGTGGAATGTGGTAGTACCATCTTCGATTGGTTTACTGCGTCATTAATAAAAGATTATTGCTCCTTGTATTTCTATGAGTATTTGATGGATTATATGTGGTCTATATGGTTGTTATTTCACGAGTATTCCTATTGTTATTATGTTGGTTACATGTGTGTTTGATGACAACAACTATGTACGACTCTCAACATGTTTTTACTTATAATTGAATGGATAATGTACCTATGGCCTAATAGATGATAATGCAACAAATGACATGAGGGAACAATGGTTCATAGTGAATCTCAGATAAATATGAGATCCCTACACTTAATTTGTTGTTTACACCTGTAGGTTGCATGTTGATGATATGTTTGACGAAATGTCTATCATGGCTAGTAGGGTTCAGATTAAGGTCTTGTTTAACTCATTACTTTTTCATCATTGTTTCCTCGTTATTTTACTGATCTTAAGTTATCATTCCATTATGGGCAGTGACCTAGGCTCTGGGCCTGACAAAGTGGCTCAAATCCTGGGGACACTAGTACAGAACTGGCAAAATGGGTCTCTGGTTGCTGGCAGGCAAGCCCGTGAGAGTGACTCTGGGTCTCTGGTCGCCCTCATGCTTATAGCGTGAGAGCAACTGTGGCTGAAGATGTTCAAAAGTTCAGTAGGACCCAAGGGCGCGCTGTCTGAAGTGTTGGATTGGTTCAGGAGGGTCCTGAAGCTGATGTTGAATGTCTGTGTGTTATGTTTCCGTTGATTCCACTTCCTTAAGGTCACATAGGAGGTCAAATCCAATCACAGTAGCCTCTCGTCACATGTTTACCCTGGTTGGCATGGTTATTTGGGTAGATGTGGGAGGAGGGTGTTACACAGAAGCTGTAGAATCACCACGAATCCTATCCATCACCCCTGCCTTCCTAGTTCTTGTTCCACACAAACTTGCATTGAAAGTGTAATTTTTCTTTATTTTTTTTTAATCAATACTGCCAACAAAAGTAGGAATAGCAGAATGAGAATTGCAAAGAACCAAGGAAAAACAAAGTAGTGCAGTTACCTGACCCTTGAATCAAAATACAATGAGTTTCCTTTCATTCAAGTAAGCCACACGCTGAATGGGAAAAAGAAAACCAAGATCACTGCAAAAGCTAGATGCCCCAAGAAAGTCCAGACCGCCCAAATCGATCTTGCTATGTCACTAGATTCTATGGAATTTTGTCATGCAATGTGCAATCAAACATTTGTCCACCTTGTGTTAATGTTGCGTAAATGCAACCACCACGACAAATCATTTTGTGATATGTAATCAACATGACAGATTGGTGTGTTAATGTCTACTTAATGACGGGCGTGACACCATATGTCTCACAAATCCATAAAAAACAAGGCATTCAATGCACTTTAAAAGCAAGCTCAAACCAAATTCCGGAACAACAACTTGTCGTGCTAAACTATTCCATTTTTTTCTTTCTAAACATAAATAAGAGTATGAAGGCAACTTTTTTTTAATTCTCAATAAACATGTCTGAGGTCATTACCACTAGTTTCCTGCACAAAGTTAGATACAGATAAACATTGTCAAGTGACATTCAAGCATACAAAGAAGGTCAAAACATTGCAGACATATATTCTCAGCGAAGGCATGCCGCGTTAGAAATAAAATAACAATTCATGAGCTAATTAGCAAAATAATTTATAAAACGATTAGTCAATGAAGATCCTTAACATAATTATTATTAATGAATGAAACAAAGAGGGACCAATAATTAGGTTAATTATTTTATTTTATAATAATTAGGATTAAATTGTTTGTAAACAAGACTATCGAATATAATTAATAAATAAATAAATATGAATAGTGTTACAACAATTTTGAAATTAAATCCAAACTAAAGCTCGTCCGAACATTTCAGAGAAATATTCCACGCTAGACACGTCGTCATGCCGGAAAGGGAAAAAAGTCGCCATACGGGCCGTCCAAAGAGACAACATATCGAAAGAACAAGGGACGATGTCGATGGTTGTAGAGTCCTGGTTAGTACAATTGTGATTATGCGATATTCAAAATTTTAAAATTCTATAAATCACAAAAACCATGATTTTTATGTTCCAGTTGTTTAAGCATTTATAATTTTATCTAAGATTGCATTCATTTTTAATAATATGTCAGATATGAACCTAACAAATATTTCAAAAAGATTACGGTTAAATGAATTTTCAAAATTCAATATAATTAACTTCTGCAAGTAACCAAATTATTTGATTCAACACCATACATGTTTTGTCTGCATATCAATTGTAAACGTGAAGCATATATTTCGATGTGCCATAACAATCACGAGCCTACGTCAACCAATCCTGGCCTCGAAAGCACGTGCACTACCAATACTCTATGAGTAAATTTCGGAGTCGTCTAAGGAATTGCTGATGGTCACATGTAGTCGGAATCAGGGTAATTTTTTTTTTCAAAAAATCTGGTAGAGGCAGTGTTTGAATCATGTTTCTGATGGTGGAAATGGATTCAGCACCATCAAAAACGTCTAGAACACCTAAAATTTTGAAGTTTAACAACTATAACTTGGATTTACAAAAATCTTTGCTGGATTTTCTCTAAATATGACCGGAATTTCCATAAGTTACCGGGCAACTCCTCCGCCTTGTTAGACTATGCGGTAAACTTCAACCAAAAGCATGTGAATGAAGATTCAAGAGATAAAGTTTCTAACCTCTCACCTTAGGAGCTAACGTATTGCCTCAGGCTCTGTAGCCCCGGTGTTGCCGCCGGGGACATGTTAGCTCCTAAAAATCCATTCGAAACTAAAGTCGACTATAGCAAATGAGAAAAATTACATAGTATGAGAGGGAAAATTGGCCCAACACCGCCACTAAATGTCACTTGCAGTGACACACGTATATGTATATGTATATATATGTATATGTATATATATGTATATATGTAATATGTATATGTATACATATACATATTACATATATCTTTAATTTAATGTATAATAATATATAACATTATAAAAAATTTGCAAAATGGAAAAAATAAAGAAATCAAAGTCAATGAAATTTGACTTGTGATCACTTATATCTTGAAGGTATGATAACGTATAAAGTATTAAGCCACAATTTTTTTTCAAAAAAACAAATATTGATTTATATTAAAAGGAAAATATGGATTTAGGGTGATGGCCCTTACATATTTCTTCATGTTCCAAAAAGGCATTACTTTCAGAGGTCTAGAATATGGAGAATCTATTCTTATGGCAACTTTTACCTACTATTCTAATTATATGCTAGTTATAAATTCGGTAAAAAAAACTCCTAATAACATTCTGTATCTGCTTAACCTTGGAAAGTTTCAAAAAATTGCATGATTATTTGTCAGAGTAGACTCCTGTTATGCCTTTCTCACCATGCAGTTGAGTTTGCATCCTTGTCTCACTGTTCCGGTCTCCCTTGTGCGTATGGGATTTTTCTTCTTAGGTTCATCACAGCTTCCAACCACTTCCATGTTGAACAAAGCTCCACTGTTGGCATTTGCCTTAAGCTCAGCCACCTTGATGTCTAAGGCTATCAAATCAGTTCAGGCTTCCACCTTAAACTGCTCCATTTTTCCTTATGGTAATTCATACTCGTTGTCCATAAGTAGTTGATACGATTTTCGCTCATGCTCCTACGCAATATTCTTCTGTTGGAGGGTATTCAACAACCCTTTAATTGATTCTAGCAACCTTGCCAACATCCTGTTAGTTTTAACCTTCTCATCCTCCTAGAGTTGATTTCCCAAGTTCACCATTATAGGGTTGTAATACTCCACATATCGGGCTTCAAAAGGTGTATGCCACCTTTGTTCACAGTTACGATCACTCAACAACAACGCTGTGTAGGATTGGAGCACAACAAAGAGCCATATATAACCACACCTTCTCCCGATGCATCTCCTTGTATCATTGAAATGTGGAATTGCCAAATCCATGCTTGAATCTCGATAAGCTCTATGGAATGTTAATCGTGTGATACAAAGGGATAAAAATATAAACGCTAGTCTGCAGTGGAGTGAATGCATAATTAGGGCCGAGGCTCCTCACACTTGTGTTAACATTTTCCAACCTTGTTGCATTGAAACTTGATGCTACTTGTTCTCCCATTTCACTGTCTTAGATTGCCAAATGTTAAAGTGATTTAGACAAGGGTTCATTCCCTTCAATTTGCGTGGTCAGAAAATTAATGAGTGCCCTCGTTCCTTACATATTTGTGTCGACATTTGAGTTGTTAACCAAATGTTTGGTGAGAGAGGTGTGCGGACGAGATCTATCATGGAGAGTTGATTTATTCCGTTGTGAGAGTATTTATATAAGCCACAATGATTGATTTCAATGGTCATGGATTGGGTGAGTTGTAAATTTCCCCTGCTCTAATGTAACTACCTTATTGGCTAGTGATCTACGATTGTATTTAGTTGTCTATACACATGAAAGAATTGATTTGCTCAAATTGCATTATTTGCAAAATGATCCTATATAGAATGGGAGGAGAAGCTATACTTTGAAATCATTTAACATTCCACATATGACATATTAAAATCAATGAATCTCCAAACATTACTATTTTGATGATTATAAGAAGAATTTCGGCATAAATCACATATAGAAAGACCTTTGTTGACGCGTTTCGAACCAACTAGTGTGGTTCATCGTCAAGACAAGTTGAAGAAACAGATCCAGTCTAGCATGTTAAATAGTCTAAACAAAGACTCCAACAACTACAAAAGATTAATGATTTTTGTTTACCATTACAATTTCCAATCCTAGCCAAAGCGCAAGATATTCAATTTGATTATTAGATGAACTTCCTATCCCAAGCATATTGAATCTCTTTTTGTTTATTAAAGCATATGATAACCCTCCCATTAACCCACAATATTATTTTTTATTTTTATTTTTAAATAGTAAATAAAGCAATAATATAATACATTTAAGTTTGATTCGAGGATTATTCAAAACGAAGATATCTCGATATAAATTGCGATGAAGGTGAATACTAGGCCACCCCCAGCTCTCCGCTCTCCTCTCTTGATTGGCGGGAAACTAAAGACGAAGAGCACGGCAAAGTCAGACGAAGCGGAAACAGACCTAATTTCTTCCACTACAAAAATCTCACTCTTCGTTTTACACGGTATTTTAAAGCCCCTTCTCTGTTTCAAATTTATCACAGTGAACCTGCCAAGCATTTGTACTGTCCATGATTTATCATACTCTCTTGGCGAAATGCCCTGAAATTTACCATAATTTTAGTCGTTTGAGAGCTAATGTATTTGAATAACTAGATTTGACGCCAAGGTTCAAAACCCGCGGTGGACAGCAAAAGCTCTGATGTAAAACTTGCCTGCAAGCGTCGATGGATTTGCCTATATTGTCTATTCCCTGTAGATTGAACCAAGGACGAGCTGGTCAAGGTGTACTGGCTTACCCAATATATGTTTCTGCACTGTGTGGAACCCCGTGAATCGAAATTAGGTTGATAAATTGGTGAAAGTCATGTACTTCTGTTGCATCATGATGTTTGACCTAGTTTTTTTGTTGGGTTAATATATATTTTCAAATTGGTTTGGTTGGAAAAAGGTTTCTGGTTAATATAACCCCTCCTGAAGGATAGTAGTCCATAGCCAAAAAGATTAAGCCGACTCAAAAACTGCTTATCATTTGGCATTTCTCCTTTTTCATTAACAGGATACCCGGATTCTATCGAACTAAAGCTTGTTTTCTTTATCGAGAAATTTAAAGAGCGAATACATATATTAATGAATACAAAATCAATAGCAAGATTCTAGGTCGAATTTTTTTTACACCAGAAGACCAGTTGGCAATTTTTTGGAGGAGTATGCCAGGCCTCCCACGCTGTGTTGGTTCTCTCTCTTCAATTATCACACGAGGTTGACGGCTGTAGACGTCATCCAGCTAGGTATCCAGAGAGTTTAGCACTCTCCTGTTGAATTCGGCTTCTTTATGCCAAGCAAGGTCGTCATTGAACTACTTGAATGCTTTGTTTAAGAAAGTTCGCCACCCTCTGTTTGAAATTTGTTTGACCCCAATTTACCTGCTCCTCTCGCACCCTAAGGAAATCAAACATTTACTCAATTGTTGTGAGTGCCCTCTCGTTCGATACCCTGCTACAGGTTTTAGGGTATGGTTCAAGGTCAGGAATGTGGGTTCCTTGCTCCTCCCGTATCTTGAGTTTGACGAAGCAGTCCTGGGGTTGGAACCTACAGTGTCGCAACAATTGGCATCAACAAAAAAATGACGGGAGTCATCACATTGGGTTATTGACAAAACCGGGAATAATTGGCAGGCATAAACTCAGACTAGCATTAGCAAAAAATTGGCGAGAGTCATCGAATTGGGATATTACAAAATAAGGAATACCCGAAAAGCATAAACCCGGACATGAAAATCTCAGAAAAATTTGGAAAACCTGTTGATCCAAAAACCTTGGGAAATAATGGAAGAAACCGGAGAGTTTTACAACAAAATTGGAAGTGATTATCAAATTGTTACCCATTACTGCTGTGAACGGTGCAATTGGTTGACCTCTAACATTTGTTCACATGGAAAGAAGGGAGATGGTCGACTAAATGGTCCCTATTTATTACTAGATTGACATGAGATTCACACAATTGTTAAGATATATGATTCATCACTAGGTGAATGGGTAATTCTCTTTTGACTTTTCATTAACTTAATTACTATATTAGTATATTATTTTTATGTTTGTTACATTGGCATTCCCTTGAGGAATGCTCTGTCCTCAAAGCAGAATAAATAGGATACTCTTTAGTTTTATGGTGGGTTATTTTTGTGCTTGTTTGGTTTTAGGGTTTGACTTTGTTCTTGTTTACATCGTATCCTAAAGTCTTTTGACATGGTTGATTAACATAAAAGCTTGATGCTTCTTGGTAACAATTTTTTCTCGCTTTTGTTGTTTTGTGTTCATGTGTTTTTGTTACTCTTTTTTGATTAGTTTTAATTTACCTTTATTGAGAGTGGAGCCTTTAACACCAAATGATTTATAATGTTGATTTTTCCAATGAAATTCTCTGAATGGTTTTTCAAGGCTGGTAGTACCATATCCATATCAACAAGTGGTACATTGTAGAATATTGTCCAGTTCTTGTATTTGGATTGAGGCTTTATGGTATCTGCCTACTTCCTTGTCCTTTTGTTCATTATCCACAATAATTGCGAGGTCCTTGGCGGGGTACATCAAAAGGTTTAGTTATCTAATGACATTGATACCTATATAGTTATGGGAACTATTGGAATCTACAAGTATTGTTGAATTTCTAGTTTTGACAATTCCGAAATTGCCTCAGTCAATGTCAAAGTTAGTGAAGGTGTCTTTCAATCTATTATAAAGTTTGCTTACATTGCAAGGTGTATTTTTGCTCTCAGTGATCTTGGTCAAAGTTAAAATTTTTTTGGGCAACAATTACAAGGTTGAAAATAAAGTGTATCTCCCTCAAGTTTGAGAATGCAAACTCAAGAGAACATTGTCTCAAAGTATTGTTCCTCTACTCAAATTAAAGATAGTGTAGGTGAACCTGTTTGAGCCTATCTTAAAATCTCAAATAGAGACATGTTCATAATATTTCCTATAAAAAACCTTGTTTGATCAATAGAGTGAAAATCTTTGTAAAGATATTTGATCCTTAGACTATATTCATCTCTTATGGTCTGTATGATTTCAATAAGAATCAATACAACTAGCAAACTCTAAGAAGACCTAAAGGATACGCGTAAAAGAAAGGTCTTTGCTAGAAATGTTTTGTATCCTAAAGTTAAATTGAATTAAAGTTTTGTATATACCCGGGCAAGAAATATTTCCTAAGAATATGTTACCTCTGTGGAAGAAGTCTTGCATTATGTATATAACAAAGTGCTTAAGATGGCTGATCTCTGAAGTTCCTTTCTGAGCCAAAGGAAGTCAAGGAAATTATTTGCAAGAAGTCACTGGTTACCAAATTTGAAGAAAGTTCCTTGAAGTCACTTATTTAAGACATAATGCACCTTGGATACATTACTAATTTGAATATTGCTCATTGAAAAGCCAAGATACTTGATTTGGAAGAATCAAGGATTTTATGATCTTGGAGATGAAAATATAATTTTGCTACCGATTAATTAAACGCTACACTTGTTGCTACTACAAGTGTAGGAATTTACAGGGTAAGTTCCTCAGACAGAACACCAAAGGACACCGCTCACAAACAGATCACAGATCAATACACCAGTATTTTGACGTGGTTAAAACCCTCAAAGAGGGAAACAGTCCACGGCCTGAGCCAACGCGGCCACTTCAGGCAATTTATTAATAAAAGAATGAAAATTTACATATGCTTCTCTCATAGACGGATTACCCTACAAATGACCCTCCATGCTCTTTAAATAGAGATCATGGACCAATCGGGTGTTAAGCCACGGATCAAGTGTCGGTAATACCGAGGAGAGAATGAACCGTTGGATCACTACATATCGTGACCGTCGGATTGTAAGTTACAAAATGTACATAGTAAAGAAACACACTTTACCTAACTCTATACCTAACTCTATACTAGACCAAGTTGTACTTAACTATTTCCTATGTGTCGGAATATCCTAACATCCCCCCTTAAGAACAACTTGGGATAGGATTGAAGGATTTACAAATATGACACAATAGGAGAAGGAAGGAGGCACTAGAGCCTATCCCCCCTTAGTGACAACTTCCTGAACTCCAACCATAAATCGAAGTTTAGTGGACTTCGCCTCTGTGAGAGCCTTTGTAAAGATGTCTGCAACTTGATCATCTGTTGAACAATATTGCACTTCAAGAACATGGTCGTGAATGAGCTTTCTGATGAAGTGCATGTGCAGTTCAATGTGTTTGTTGCGTTGATGTTGGACTGGATCTTTGCATAGCTGAATGGCACTTTGATTATCACACCAAAGTGTAGTCGGATGCTGCTGCTGAAAGCCAAACTCTGATAGGATCTGACGAAGCCACAAGGCTTCCTTACTAGCTTCTACGGCACCACGATACTCTGCTTCTGCTGAAGAAAGAGAAATGGCACCTTGTTTCTTGCAAGCCCATGTAATAGGTCCTGAACCAAGAGTGAACACATAACCTGCAGTAGAGTTCCGATCATCAGGGTCACCAGCCCAATCTGAATCAGTGAAACCAACCAATAGAGGAGCTGCTTCGGCACTGTAATGAATCCCAAACTGAATTGTACCTCGAACATAACGAAGTATTCTTTTAACTGCTTTTCAATGACTTTCATGTGGATTTTGCATAAACCGAGCAACAAGGCCAACGGCAAAGGAAAGGTCAGGACGAGTATGGGTTAGATACAAAAGTTTTCCTACAAGTTGACGGTATAAGGTAGCATCAACTTCAGGAGAAGTACAAGTGACTGAAAGTTTGACTCCAGACTGAAAGGGAGAAGGGGTTGGCTTACAGTCTTCCATGTGAAAATGGCGTAGAATATCATAGGCATACTTGGACTGAGAAAGGGAAATACCTTCCTTGGATTGCAAGACTTGAAGACCGAGAAAATAATGTAAGTGTCCTAAGTCTGTCATTTCAAACTTCCTTTTAAGGCTAGACTTCACATGGTTTATAAGGTTGGGATCACTACCAGTCAGGATAAGATCATCAACATAAAGAACAAGAATGATAAGAGACTTGCCCACTTTCTTGGTGTAGACAGTATTGTCAGAATGACACCTAGAGAAGCTAGATTCTAAAAGAAAGTTATCCATTTTGGCATACCAAGCTCGAGGAGCTTGCTTGAGACCATAAAGGGATTTCTTAAGCCGACATACAAGGCTGGAGTCTGTTTGTATAAAGCCAATAGGTTGTTCCATATAGATTTCTTCATGCAAGTCCCCATGCAAGAAGGCGGATTTAACATCCATCTGATGGACTTCCCATTTGAAAGAAGCAGCAAGGGAAAGAACAAGGCAGATAGAGTTCATTTTGGCAACAGGGGAGAAGGTTTCAGTGTAGTCAATGCCTTCAACTTGTGAAAAACCCTTAGCAACAAGACGAGCTTTATGTTTATCATCTTTCCCATCTGGTCCATACTTGGTTCTGTAAACCCATTTGCATCTAACAAGTTTTCGTCGATTTGGTAGAGGAACAAGATCCCATGTATCATTTGCCAATAATGAATGATATTCTTCATTCATAGCTGCTTCCCAATTTGGATGGCCTGAAGCTTCTGCAAAGGTGTCAGGATCATAATTCACTGAAGCTTGAGCCAGTAAAGAAGAGGCTCTCTCGAACTGAGAACGTGTACGTCGCTGATCCGTAGGATCACCGGCAAGATCACCTGCTGCATCCCGAGTAGCACGGACCCATTTTGGAAGCTGAGGAGCTGAAGGGGGATCCTGAGAAGGTGGGGGAGGATTTTCATCCTCACTTTCATCATCTGAAGAAGAAATATTTTCAAAAGTAGAAGAGATAGGGAGAGGTGGCACATCCTCCGAACTAGGCTCGCAGGCCGATATATTTTCAGCAAACTTTACATCTCTTCTAATGATAACATTTTTGGACTTAAGTGGAATAAGTCTATATCCTTTGACATCTTCAGAATATCCAACAAAAATACATTTTTCACTCTTAGGTTCTAAAGCTTTAAGTTTCTCATCTGGAATATGGGCCCATGCTTCACTTCCAAAAACACGAAAGTGACTTACATCTGGTTTGATTGAGCTCCATGCTTCTTCTGGAGTGATATTCTTTAAAACCTTAGTAGGAGTGCGATTTATTATGTAATTTGCACAGTTAATTGCTTCTGCCCAATAATTAAGACTAAGTCCTTTAGATTGAAGCATACAATTAGCCATTTCCTTTAAGGTGCGATTCTCCCTTTCAGCTACACCATTTTGTTGTGGAGTATATGGAACAGTATGTTGCATTTGAATTCCATTCTCAGTGCAAAAGTTGATGAATGTGTTTTTAACATATTCTTCGCCATTATCAGATCTTAGCTTAAGAATCTGATGTCCAGATTGTTTTTCAACAAAGGCCTTAAAAGCCAAGAACATGTTAAATACTTCACTCTTGAGTTTTAAGAAGTATACCCAAGTGCGTCTGGAGAAATCATCAATGAAAGTTAAGAAATACTTGTAGCCAGAGAATGAAGCAACTGGAAGTGGACCACATAAATCACTATGCACGAGCTATAAAGGGGCTGAGGCGTGCCAAGAGGCACGTTTTTCAAAACTGTCCCGATGATGTTTTCCGAGTACACATCCGGAACAAACACCATCTCTGCAAGATACCATTGGAAGACCTGTCACCATATTTTCTTTACATAGATTCTGAAAAGAGCGATAGTTTAAGTGACCAAATCGCTCATGCCAAAGTTTGCTCACTTCATCATTATGAGCAACAAATACCGAGGGAAGATTTGATGACCCAAAGTTGTGAAACTTATACAACCTTGTAGAATCATCAGCAATGCCAGTAGCTAAAATCTGTCTAGGATCTCTTAGGTCCTTAATTACAACATCGTGAGGTGAAAATTCAACGATTTTACCTTCACTTGAATGGGTTATCTGATATACAGATACAAGGTTGCAGGATAAGGTTGGAACACATAATACATCATTAAACTGACCATTGTCTAGATGAACAGTTCCAGTCCCTACAACACTAAGAGATCTATCATCACCAACATATATATTTTTGGTGTTACAATCATTTAAAGAAGAAAACATGGCTTTGTTTTTGGCCATGTGATAAGAAGCTTCAAAATCAATGAGCCACTCATGAGAATGAGAAGAAGAAGATACATTTAGTGCATAGCCAGACCGAGATGCTTGACAACCACATGCAGAAAGTGCCATTCCTGAAGATGAAGTTGAAGTTGAAGAGTGCTCCAAATGGATGTTATGCTTCTTCATTGCTGCTTCCAAGGCTTCCATCTTCTTAAAGCATTTGGATTCTAAGTGGCCATCTCGATTACAAAAGTTGCAATGTCTATCAGTCTTCTTCCCTTTGTTTTTATTTGTCTTATCATTTTGTTGAAATGATTTTTCATTTTGAGGTTGAAATTGCTTAGGACCCTTGTTTGGTTTAGGACCATTCTTTTTAGGATACAACTTCTTAGGATTCTTTGGATTTGGTTGCTGCTGGGCGGCTAACGCTTTCTTAGAAGAGTTTCCAAGATGAAGAAGACCAAGGTGTAAGAGTTTTTCTTGTTCTCTTATTAAAGAATCACAAAAGGAATCAAAGGAAGGGGACTTGTAGGTTTGTCCTTGAGAAATGAAGGCTTCTCTTGTAGAATGGAAGGTGGAAACAAACACAGAATAGGCTGGTCCCAACTTAGTAAGAATGGAGTAGATAAGGCTACTATCTTCTTTCTTAACCTTAACACCTTCCAAGAGAAGTCTAAGGGTCTTGAACTTGGACAAAAAATTTTCAATGCAAGAAAAATTATTGGGGTCCAATGTAAGCAATTCATTTTCAAGTTGATGGGCTTTAAGTTCATTTTTAATTCCAAAGACTTTAGTAATCTGTTTCATTGCTTCATCAGGAGTATCAAGTTCTGCAATATGGAATCTAAGATCTGGAGAAATAGACATCCCTATCAACCCACGTGCTTGGTCTTGTCTATTTTCCCATTTAGCTGCCTTGTCTTCATCTTTCGGTTTGGTCTCTTGGCCTGTGGCTATGCTGTAAAGACCTTTACTTCTAAGTAAATCCACAATGTAGGACCACCATTGGAAGTAGTTGGTGCTGTCAAGAATAACTTGGCATGGACTTTCCATTAAAAAAAAACTGAAGCTATAGATGCTGAAACTAAGTGTTTCAATGGAAAGATCTCGAAAAATTAGGCTGTTTAAAAAAACGGTTCTAAACGGCTTTCGGATGAAGAAGTTATGGCTTTTTGAAGAAAATTTGATGAAGTCGCCGACGAAGTGCAGGAATGTGCGGAAATGAAAAATCCGCCCCCACAAAATGGAGACTTGAACCCAAGACCTCTACTCTTATAAATTAGCTTTGCACCAAGTGAGCTATACAAAAAGTTTGAGAGAGAGAGAGAGAGAGAGAAGGGTTGATGCTTTGGGTTGCGTGCTTGCTTTGAGAATGCTCTTTTTCCCTACAAAACAAAAAACACTAAACCCAACACGGACATACAAAAAAACGAATCTTATGGCTCGAAGTTAGCTTTAGTCGGAAACTAAATATTTCTCTCAATGTTTCTGATTTTCCGAGATCACACTAAGGTGCAGCGGAAAAGAGCATACGCATGAGAAAAATCCTTCATTTCTGTTTCTGATTTGCCCAGATCGCACAGAGTCGCGGGGCAAAGAGCATACGCAGAAATGAAAGGTTCAGATCCGGTAATAAAAAAGGCTAAATAAACTGAAACCGAAATAAACAGAGAGAAAATGACTGTAAACTGCAAATAAACACTATATACCTCCAGATCTTAAAAATGACGCAGCTAGGGCTACCGGAAACCTTTTCGCGTGAAACGAAAGGGGTTCCTCACTGGAACAGATGCTCTCAACACAACAGAGCAGTCCTCTCGGCCCGAAAGCTGTCAAAAACAGTAGATCTAGGAAATGGTTGTCGGATGCAGTTCTACCGGCTTCAGATTTGGATCACCAACGGACGCGGCCCTCAAATAGCTCTGATACCATGTAGGAATTTACAGGGTAAGTTCCTCAGACAGAACACCAAAGGACACCGCTCACAAACAGATCACAGATCAATACACCAGTATTTTGACGTGGTTAAAACCCTCAAAGAGGGAAACAGTGCACGGCCTGAGCCAACGCGGCCACTTCAGGCAATTTATTAATAAAAGAATGAAAATTTACATATTCTTCTCTCATAGATGGATTACCCTACAAATGACCCTCCATGCTCTTTAAATAGAGATCATGGACCAATCGGGTGTTAAGCCACGGATCAAGTGTCGGTAATACCGATGAGAGAATGAACTGTTGGATCACTACATATCGTGACCGTCGGATTGTAAGTTACAAAATGTACATAGTAAATAAACACACTTTACCTAACTCTATACCTAACTCTATACTAGACCAAGTTGTACTTAACTATTTCCTATGTGTCGGAATATCCTAACAACAAGTGCTGTTGAACAGTGTTTGAAACTTCTAAAGAAGAGGTCGAGCTCCTTAAGATTAGAGACCGAAGTCATATTAAGAAAAATGAGTCATTTTACAAAAGCTCTCATTATTATCACTAATAAACTACTTGGGTTGAAAGAATAAGAATCAATGCTGAGAATATTAGAACAATAAACAAGTATGCTGGGGGAGCCCTAATCTTGTTTGGAATATTCTTCACTGTTTGCTAAAGCATGGGAATTGTATGGATTTTGGAAGATGACAAAATATGTTGGACTTGTAAGAAGGTGCAAAATGGATCTTTGAAGAACTAGGGTTTAGAAGACTGAATGAAAGTCTTGGACATGAAAATTCTATGGTTTTTACACATTTGGATATCTAGGGTTTGTAAACCCTAATAGACAAAAAGATCTCTAGGGTTTGTGTACAAAACCCTAAGATTTGATTTAGATCAATGTTTCCTCTAGAAATAGAAACCCTAGCTCTTGCAAGGAAGGAATGACATGTTGTCGCTTAAGTTTTAAACCTAAGTGCGGGAAAAGCCTTCAACCCCGCAAGGTATTAACTTTATGGTGCAACGCTCGTAATAGGGGTTGTCACTCTGATCCCTATTCACTACGTTTAAGCTCTCTCCTAGACAAGCTAAGGGGGTAGTCCCTAAAGATGGATGGAAGGGGGAAACTTGTCGGAACAACAAGTTCTAGGAGACTAAGGGCAAGACAATCACTTTACTCAATAACTTGATTTTAAATGGATGGCAAGTGAGATTGTTATGAGCAATGTAAGAATATATTTGATTTAGATCAATGTGAGATTAACAGTGAGACCAGTGCTTTAATTCAATGCTCAAATTAAAGACTTGCGCAATTAGATAGTTCAAGCAATAAGAGAAATAATGCTACAAGGAAAGGTTAGTACAATATATTGAAATATGAGCCAAGAGATGACTTACAAAGTAAATTAGAAATTGTACTTCCACTTCAATGAAATAACAATCTGACAATATAAGAGTAAGTGACAAGTACATAGAATAATATTGCAATTAATGAAGGATTGCTCACAAGTCAATGATATGAAACAATGTTAGATGAATGATATGCAACTACACCAGGTGAGATGCACATTCTTGGTTGATTTTAGTTAGATGCCTATTCTAGGTGAAGGCTCTCTCCTCAACTATTGAAGCAAGTCTTAAACAAAATTGTAGAAAGCACTACTAGGGAAGGAGGGTAAGGCCATTAATGACACCTACCCAGGAGTTCTAACAACCCAAGTGCCTTCGTTCCTACAAGGGATTGCCTGCAAGAGAATTGCAAGTCACCCGTTTTAACCATTGAGTAAAGGTCAAGCAGCTCAAATTAGATATGAAGAAGGTGATCTTAACTCTCTATCAAACAAGCTTATGGTTGGAGGTAAGTTGTAAGGATGCAACATTAAATCTAGAATGATAGTGCAAATGACAATAAGATATGATTGCTTCAATGAGATCCAACTATGGCAAGACGCTTCAATGTAGAAATTAACTTAATTATAGCTAAGATTAAAGAGACTCACTTGGAGCACAAGACTATAAGATTCCAATAGCAAACCAATGAAGCACTGTAAGATATACTCAATGAAATAATAACAACTTCAAATGCCTTTAGTTGTAGTGCTTATTAGGATGTTCTTCACTTCTATGATATGACAATTAGAAGCAGTGAGAGATAAATGATTTAAGCACAAATTATTAATCGCAGATGAGATTGCTAACAATGATTTTAAGGAAAATTAACCAATGCAGATGAAATTTTAATCTAACAAGAAAGAAGAGAAAGGGGTTAGTGACTAGACCTAACACAAGAGAACAAGACAAGGATCCTCCCTTTTAAATAAGGAGGAGGATACCATGGGATTGAATCCCAAGCTCCTTTCAAGCTAATGATTTGATGCCTTTATTATTAGAGGATTACAAAGAAAAATCCCCTTTGGTAAAGGAAAAGGCCTCTTGGAACTCAAAGAGGGATACAATGATGAGAATGCTTCAAAATACAACCTCTTCAAGTCACAAAAATGAACCAAATCAACTATCAAATATTCTTCAAAACTCTTCAAACAAGTTGATTATAACCCTAAAATTGCTTGCACCAGTGATCAAAATCGCTCATGGCCAGAGAGGAAATAAACCTTAAAATTTCTTGAATTCAAGCCTAAGGTGATGGCCCTGTTACCTCTCAAATTAGCAGGGGTCCTAGGAGGGGATCCTAAACGGCAACTACTAGGTCAAGGGCAACAATGGAGCCATAGCCCACTGTCACCTCAGCTAAAGCTCCTTGCTCTTTACAGACTTTCACCGATGGGAGGATACCCAATATAAAGTGAATCACTAGAAAGATGAATCAATGAAGAGATAAGGAGTGATTCCTAAGGCCTATTCAAGGGAGAGACTCAATTGTGTGGTTTGCTTGCTTGGGAAGCAAGGTGTAAGGCTCTGTAAGAAGGGCCAAGGGAGTTTCAAGGGCTAGGTTTTGCAAATAAGCTTTGTAAAGGAGGGACCTAGTCCTAAAAACCCTTGTGAAGACTTGGTTTCCAAATGGTCTTTGTGAGATTATCTTCGAAAAGTTGCGGGACCACACGGGACCAAGTGGACCCAAAATTAGGTCAAGTAAGAGGGATTGGTCACTCAAGGAGGGGCTTGACCTAATTGTGGAAGAGAAGAGGATCAATGGACAAATCTTCTTGGAATAGAATGCAATGATCCAAATGAGGTCACTAGCCAAGGGAAACCTAGGGCAGGAAACAATCCTTGAGCTAGGGCTTGCAATATCTCAAGATCCCACCGTCGGATTTGCTTCAAATTTGGAGGGCCTCTAGAGCAAACTCTAGCGCAACTATGTACCAAAAATCGAAGTGTTTGGATGGCTAGATTGTGAGATAATTGATGCCCTAGGTGACCTATGTAGGCTAGACCTAGAAAGAAAGAGAGAAAGGTGAGAAAAATATGCTTTAAGGTGATCACCTATGGAGGACTAGTGCCTAATCCTTTGGAAGAAATGGAGTCAAGACAATTCCGATGTTTGGGGTGGTTTCACTTCATCAAGGAGGCCTTTAGAACAATTTTGCATGGCAATTGGGGCATGGGACAATTGCTTCAAGGTCCTTATACTTCGATGTGCAATATGTGATGACTTATGAAGATAAAAATATCTTTAGGAACAGTCACTTATTCAAACATGGCCCATGACATGATGCAACATTATAAAAAGGCAAATTTCCACCATTTCACACAAGAAAAACAACAAATTTTAGCCTAGTATAGCGAAATTCCCCAACAACATGCATGTGACATAAGAAAATGACAAAATAGCATTAAAAGAGAACTTACATGTGAGAAAAAGTATATCCAATCATCATCATATGTCAATATAAAAGCTCCGAGACAAAAATGAAGAGATCCAAACATCAAAGTTCATCCATCCATCCAATTTCATCCTCCAAAGAGAATAGCGAAAATATCCCAAGAGAATATGATCCAATCCAAGTGATGATGATCAAATGATTCCATCACTCTTTTATTTATGCACTTCCTAATGAATTCAATTTAGCTAATTAGGCCTAATTTAGCTCCTAAAATAAAATAATGTGCATAACAACGAAATTTTTGGTGACAAACCTACCAAATAGCTCAATAATATAAAGATAAGCCTCTCAATAGGGTCGAATGATCAAAAAAGTGATGTTGTTGGGCCTTTGAGGAGGCCTGATGAAGTCCAAGGAGTGCCATGATGAAGAAAAAGACTCCAAACATAGTGGACAAGGGGTTGGCCCCTTGTTATCCAATCAAGAACCTGTGGTGCTCCCAAGTGGGTGTGGGGGCACAAGGACACCTCATGGGTCTCCAAATGGATCAAATATGCCTGTAAACCATTTGTAAGGGCTGGAGTGATGACATAAACCCTCCATTTGCATCGGGAGGCATCCTGGAACATTTGCCAAGTGTATGGTGCAACTGTGGAGCCGACTGGGCATGGTGGACCAGGTGCATCATCCTCATCCAAAAGGTGGAACACGAGCAATCAATGAACACTGTTGGGGATCCATGAAGTAATATTTGCTATGGTGGAGACCCATGGCTCTCAATGCTCACCCTACAAGTGCCAATGTGGCCCTCTGGAGGACTAGGACCCCGTATAGGGAGACCAAGCCCTAAATGAAGACCCACCTGCAATCCTGCATAAGATCCAATGCGTCCCCTTGCCCTCCAATACAACAAATCATTAGAATAATCAAGTAATAATGCTTACAAGTTATGGGATCAATGGGGCACTTCATGGTGACATGCTCTTCCATAGTGCACTTTGGCAAGTACAAGTGTCTCCAAGCTCAAAAGGGGGTTAACCAAGGACCCTGTTAAGTGGTTTCAACCTCTAAAGGGGATAACATGTCCATAGTACATCCTTTAAGAAGTAGGTGGAAAATGATATAATGATGGAATGGAGTGGGCATCAAAGTAAGCATCCAAACCACATGTCAAGGTACATTGGGTGACTATAACAAGGGAAGTCCACACCTAGATATATGAATGTAGGAGGGAGCAAATCATGGTATATGAGTTACCCCGACCTTTGTTTTTCCACTCTTCTTCATATGCCTTTTGATTTGATTGATTTTTCTTCATAACTGCTCGGGGCTCTAGGGGATGGAGAGAATGATGTGTAATATGTAGTAGTGGATACCCCCTTTGAGGTGGGGCAGTTCATCGCCAATGAGGGTTTGGGACAATCATGGGTTCCTCAATGATGGAGGGTGCTCATCAAGGGCCCATAGGAACCAGGGTGATGGCCATGAATAAGGGGTAGAGCTCATGTTCGACTTTTGCCCACGTGCTAAATTTGTATGTCCCAACCATCTTTTGCATTTTGTGATACATTTCCTGTTGAGAGTGTCCAAATTATGTTTTTTACTTTCTTTTTAGCTGCATCAACCTCTGGGGCATCGTTGCAGGCCCGACCAAAGGTGTGGACAAGGGGAGGGGGAGGTTAACCCTATGTGGACCCAGTGGATACATGTGGACCCGGATGGGAAAAGAGATGAATGGTGTTAAGATGAGTGGAAGGGGAGCAATGTGGGTGGTGTCGGGAAGCGGGACCACGTAACTAAAATTAGGATTTCCCATGCAGCGCCAACCCTAAAGCTAATGGCCAGTGAAGGAAATCCTACGGGATTAGGATACAAAGGTAACCACGAAATCGGGCAATAGAGACAGGATTACAAACCTAACCCACTCTTTTCTTCAAATCCCCCCACCAATTCATGTCACAAAGTGCCCATGACAAGTAAGGAAAACTACTTAATTATATCAATGAAAAGCCATACCTTTGGGGTTGGGATGCCCACCTTCAAACATACATTCATAATAGATGGGCGAGGGACCACATGGCTAGCTCAGGTGGCGGAGAAAATGGCACATCGAGCCATCTGGGGGCTGCTGGCTGTCGGCTGAGGACCATGGAGGAGAATTTTTTCTCCCATATATACTGCCTGTTGTCGCACAAAATGTCTAGGCACTGCGACAACGCTCAGAGTAAGGGCCGTCACTCTAATCCTTACTCACTTCGTTTAGACTCTTTCCTAGACATGTCAAGGGGGGTAGTCCCTAAGGTGAATGAATGAGAATAACCCGTGGAACAGAGGCTCTATGAGACTTAAAGATGGACAACTTGACGAATGTAAATGAGTCCTGGTTAATTGAGATGAATAGATTAAACACTAATACGACCAAGACATAACCACAAGATAGAAATGATTGTAGTCCAGTGCCTTAATATTCAATTAACCATAGACTAAATAAAAACAAGTTATCTAGAGCAATTTATAAATGTGACGAATAGTGACGATCATGAACGATCAAATGCGAATGCTCAAAACTTTATCATGCAAGATATTCTAGCAATTAAATCCTGTGAAGAATTATAAAATTTAAATGCTAAGCAATGATCCCAGATTTAAAATGATTTTCATTAATAACCTAGATCTAGAACAATTTATCATTCTCCAATAGTCAATGATCTTAAAACATTAATCGCACTTGACAATAGAGAAATCACTACCATGAAAGGACACCAAGGAATTTTAGATTAGCAATTTAATTATTCCTTAGGCAATTAATTTAATGTGGTAAATGAAGAAATTAAATTTTTAATGTGACCAAAAATCAAATCAAAAGACCTTAATTAAAATTAAAATTTTTTAAATGTGAGAGCACAAATTCCTTTTTTAACTTATTTCATTTTCAATTCCAAAGTCACCAAAATTTATTTATTTATTATTATTTATTATTTATTTATTTTTTATTTTCTTCCCCCTTATATGTTTTTTTTATATTAAAAAAAATCAAAATAAAATTACAAGTAAAAATAAAAAAAGAAAAAGAAAAAAGAAAATGTGAAATCAAAACAAGACAAAAAAAAAAAAAAATCAAGATAAAACAACAAATTGAAACTAAAGCGTAAGCAAATAAAAAAA
Source organism: Pinus tabuliformis (assembly GCA_031772625.1). Classification (NCBI taxonomy): domain Eukaryota; kingdom Viridiplantae; phylum Streptophyta; class Pinopsida; order Pinales; family Pinaceae; genus Pinus; species Pinus tabuliformis. The sequence continues at coordinate 241,002,081 of CM062808.1, read as the reverse complement.
TAAATCAAAGAAAAGAAATCAAAATATGTCAAAACCTAACCTAAACTAACATAAAAAAAAATCAAAGTTAAATCATACAAATGAACATAATAAAACAAAGGTCGAATATTTTGTTTGTTGTGCAGGCAGGACGTGGGATGAGGAGCTACGTGAAGAGAACGCTGCGATGGAGAGAGCCACAGGATGAGAGGGAGCAGGAGTCGCGGTAGGGAGCTGAGGCAGCGATGCAAATGGAGTGTGGCGGATAGGTCTTGCAGGGAAACACATCAGGGAGAGGAGGGCAGCATGCAGAGAGGGACGCAACTAGGAAGGGAAACGCAGAGGAGAAGAGGCAACGACAATGAGGAAGGGAAACACGGAGGAGAAGAGGCAATGACAACAAGGAAGGGAAACAGAGGAGGGAGCATATTTGGGGGATGAGGACGCAGGTTTGTAGCAGGTTATGGTAGTTGCGTATGGAGCCACGAATGGGGAAGTAGCTGCAGTTTAGAATAATGACAGCGTTGAAGGTTTTGCAGGAAGGGAGTCACGAAGAAAATGCAAGCAGAGAAAACACTGCGCGAATGCCGCAGCGGAAGGGTTTAATTTTTTTTCGAAATTTTGCAGTGAACCCAAAAACCCAGGTAACAAATCAAAGAAACCAAACAACAAAGAAATGGTAGCCGAGAAACTCTTTAAAACATTTCCAGAAATTTTGATTAAAATCTTGAATCCTTTGCTTCAGATTTATCCCTGAAACCCTTATAAAATTTTATAGATTTAAAAAATTTCAAACCCTCAGATTGCAAACATTTGAATAATATCGTTGGAAAATTATGTTGATAAATCCCAAATATTCAGATTTTACCCTCCAGGGCGTAGATCTGGACTCTACACATATTTCTTCCTCAGATTTGTAGCTGCATGACAACAAGAAAACTCCCAAATGATATATACAATGATAAAAACTAAAACCCAGAAAAACCCACGTTAGAAAAATAATTACAAAATTTACAAACTGCACAAGGATGGTAGATTTATCAGATCTGAGGAGTATGAGTCCAACTCCACTCCTAGATCTGATAATCTAAGGCTCTCAACAACTAGATCTATCAATTTCCCACACAAAAATTAATTTTTTAAATTTTAAGCAGGTGCTAACTTGAAACCTTTCGTGCATCACCAAAAAAAAGTCTTATGATAAGCTCGGTATTAATTTTACTGGGCTTCTCAGAAAACACGGATCGGGAGTTGGTTGGTCCAACTGAAAACTTCCCCTAATGCTCGAAGATCTAAAATCAAGATTTCCCTGCAAAATTTGATCCAACCATAAAAAATAGAGCGAGAAAATAATAATAAAACTCAGACAAATAGAGATACCTGCTATTACGTTCAAAATTTAGATTATTATTCAAACCCCAACAACTGAGCAAGATTCCTATATTCAAATCACTCTTTAGAAGCTATCATCAATGGCGTTAGAAAAAATTATGTATGAAAACAACACATCTTACAGTATTACCATGAAGAGTAACACCAACAAAACTTAACCCCAAAGTCTTTCTTTATTATTCAGAAAAAGATTACACAAGAGCTTCTTGCTAAGCACACGACTCAAAGGTCGGATGAATCGACTGACAAATGACTTCCTATTTAAAGATAAATCTTCCAACGACTAGTTCGAGTGATCCTCGTCAAAACAATCTTGATTGTTGATGAAGTTTAAAATTTCTTTTAATCTCATTTGTCGAAATATTTAATTCTTGAGGAAATTCAAATTTTTCGATTAAATGCACTCTAATTAACTCAAAAATTAAAATTTTGAGTTAATTTCCCCAAAAAATTGACTTTGACTTAACCCAGGGATCAAAGGTTTAAAATTTATCAAAATAATTAATTTACCTTAATCCCGAGACCTTTTAAATTAAATTTTTAAGGACTGATGAATTTTGCCTTTGGAGAATTTAAATTTACCTAGGACCTAGAATTAATTAAATTTATGGCTTAGGGTTTTCATTAATTTTTGGCCAGAAAATTAAATTAATTAATCTATGAGGGGATAAATTACTTTTCCAACCCTCAAGACACTTTACGTCATGATTTTCATATTTTTCACATCATAAGGGGGAAAGCCCATTTGTAATAGACCCTCACAGACTACCTATTTTTGCGACACAAATATAATCCAACAGACCAAACAATTTGTAATAAAAGAATCTAATCAAATAGTTAGGATTATTCGCAAATCAATTTTACATAGAATCGATCTAGAACACTAGGACTCGTCTAAGATCCTAGCGACAAAATCCATTCCAGCTTTGGGGTAAGACTGGAGGAAAACTCTGCCGATCATCCGAGAATGGATTGGTGAGACAAAAAACCTCCCAGAATAGAGATCATCACTAGAAAAGTAGGTTTACCTAGGTCGTTACATACATGACACGGGTTTGCTGAGATTATTTACATTATACACATGCAGAATGGGTTTACATAACATCTTGGAAGTCAGGCTGATGATGATAGCTTGATGACACAGACACATCGATCAAGTGTTATACCTTTTGCGAAAAATAGGGTGTGTACTACTATGGGTCGTTGACACGTAGTGGTCAACACTACCCACAGGTCGTGGGTAACAGGCCCAAGATTTGATGAAATTTTTCCTGCAAACAACAAGATTAGTCTTCAAATGAAATGGCACTAGATAATGAGAATGCCCTCGGTTTGGAGGAAAATGTTGACACCTAATCCGAAACGGATGGGTGAACTGGACAGTCATCTAGAAGATGAACTGATCCGTTGTATTTATGTATATAAATATAAGTTAACTAATGAATAAGATCATAAATTTTCTCTCTCGCTCATTCTGGAGTTACTCTGGCCTGACATGGTATCAGAGCACAGGTCCCAGAAATTGTTGTAACTCCTGCTGTTCTGAGAGCTGCTCATACCTGAGTGCTGCTCTCTCCTGAGCGCTGCTCTGCTCTGACATCCTGAGCGATTCCCTGACTGCACTATAAGCGTTGATGCGTTTCTGATTTTGAATTGATATTGAATGCCCTGCGCTCTCTGACTGCCAGAGACTGCGCCCTCTCAGATCATGAGTCATTGATAATGAATGCGCATAAGCGTTGATGCGTTTCACCTGGACTTGAATTCGAAGACTTTGAGCGTTTACCTATCCTGTAACCCTCGTAATCCTCTAGGGTTTGCTCCAACACCTGCTGTGCATCACGCAATTTCCTAGCAAAAACGCGCATTGCAGAATCCTTGGATACAATCTCTTGAAGCTCTGTCATGGCTTCCTCTAAGAGATTCTGGTGCGATTCCAATATGGATAATATTTCTTTCGTCGTTGTCGCCGCGGCTGACTCCGGAGGAATGCAAGACCCTTGAAGAAATGTGGGAATCGAACCCCGATTTTGGTCTTGTGGTGATATAATTCGTGGAGCTACGTCCTGTCCTGGAGAAATGCTCTGAAAGGGTTTTTATAGCGAATCAAATTCAGTTTGATGTCCCAATGGATTATGCGCCTCCTCGAATGGTAAGACTGCAGTGTGCATTCTGTGTCGACTGTGTTCAAATACCGATGGCATTTTGTAAGTCCTTTTAAAGACCGAGATCCGTTAACAAACTCATATATTGAAGAACTTTGATGGTGAATAGCATATATGGTGAATGCATAACGTTTTTTTGGTATTCAATTGAATGGTGATTCGGTTCTGTGGAGAAGTCCTTTCGGACTTGTAGAAAAACAAGTGCGTTTACAGTAATAGATTCTGCTGTCGCATAAAATTTCTGAAGTTTTGCAGTGACCTATGTACGCTATGGGGAGATCCGCATAAGATTGTATGTGGCTCGGTAATTGAAGCGGAAATAATCAAAACGTTTTTTTTACCATGCATTCGTTTGGACACAAAGCTGCGGGGATTGTTGGCTTCGAATTACAGTGATAGATATTTTTTTCAAATGTTTTGTGCTTTATTTTGTGATCTGTGCGTGGCCTTTGAGATTGCGGGAATTGGAATATTAATACAGTGAAGTGAAGTGATCCTTGCGCATCTTTTCAATTGCATTATATATTGATATATTGAAGTGATATATTAATAGGATGAAGTGATATATTCCATTGCGCTTTTTTCAAAACATAGTAGTATTGCAGTGATGTGTACAATGAAATGCTGATGTTTTTAGCAAATATTAGAGGGATTTGAAGGCTGTAATGTAAGGATTTTTTTTTAGCAGAAGTAATTTTTTACAGAATGCATTCAATCATCTCTATGGTCGGAATAGTTCTCACTGGCAAGGAGAACTATTCTGAATGGTCCCGGATGGTAAAACACACCCTCATCTACAATGAGTTGTGGAAAGGAGTGTGTGTCGGAGAAGAAGACAAAGACCCAGTGCAGCCTACATCAGACAAAGAACTCGCCATTTGGGAAAACAAGAACAGCAAAGCCTATGCATTGATCGCAACATCTGTAAATGAGGAAGTAAGTCGTCATATTTCATCCTATTCCACTGCCTTTGAAGCTTTACAAAAGCTGAAAGAACTCTATGATACACATTCTGCACTTGAAGTTGTTCAGCTCATGATTAAACTTTTCACTCTTGAACTGAAAAATAATGATCCTCTTGCTCTTGCATTTGAAATAAAGTCTATAATGCATGATATTAAATCCACTAAGGTTGAGCTGGATATCTCTCTTATTGCCTTTCTCAAAGCACTCTATCCTACCTACTCCAATTATCTTGAGTCTTTACAAGCAAATGGAAATCTTAAAGATATAACCTTTGACTCTCTTGTGAAAAAGTTTGCTGAAAGAGAGAAAGCCTTTGGAAAGAAAACAGTCCCTGAATCTTCTGAAGAGACTGTTTGCCTTGCTCATAAAGAAAAGCATCCTGCTCAAGATTCTACAAGAGGAAGAGGTGGACGAAGAGGAAGATACTTCAGAGGCAGGGGGGGCAGACATCCTCAAGCAGAAAAGGCAGATCTGCATTGCATTCGCTGCAAACGAAATGGATCACATGATGCTTCTACATGCAAGCTACCATGGGACAAAGTTGAGCAGAGAAGAAATCAGCAGAAAGGTAAAACTGATGACACAGACAAAGGTAAAGCACCTGAATCCGCTCACTATATTGAGGCACAATGTAACATTGGAGTAAATGAAGATTTGTTTAATGCTTCACTTGCTTCTTCGAAAAATGACTGGTTGCTTGATTCAGGAGCAACCTGTCATATGACTCATAGGAAAGATTTTTTTGAAGATTTCACTGATAATGTTGATGGAGCAGTATACTTTGCAGATCAGTCAAAAATCAAGCCATCAGGGCTTGGCACAATCAGGCTTAAACTGCCTGGTCTTCCAGACTTTCTTCTGGATCATGTTCTATATCTCCCACAGCTCAAGAGAAACTTGCTGTCCCTGGTCCACATCCGCCAGCAAGGTCACTCCATTCATATGTTTGATGGAAAGCTTGAGGTAAGAAAGGCATCTGACCATTCACTTGTCATGAGGGGTATAGAAGAAGAAAGACTTCTTAAACTGCAAGGAACCTCTGCTCATGCACAACATTTTTCATATATTTCTCATCATGAAGAAGGTACACTTCCATCAAGTTTATTATGGCATGCTAGATTTGGACATTTAAACTATGATAGTCTCCGCTTGTTGAAGAAAAATGGTGTTGCTGGTTTGCCTACAATTCCTAGAAAACATAAACAATGTGATGCTTGCATTCTAGGAAAGCATAGCAAACAGTCTTTTCATGATTCACATTCAAGAGCACATAGGAAGCTTGAACTTATTCATTCAGATTTATGTGGTCCAATGCCTGTTCCTTCTGCAAATGGAAATAAATATATCATGACATTTATTGATGATTACACCAGAATGTGTTGGGTTTACTTATTGAAGAACAAATCTGATGCTTTTCAAACATTCAAGAATTTTCATAAGTGGATTGAAAATGATGCACAATCTCATATTGGGTCTATTCGCACTGATAATGGAAAAGAATATACATCAAATGAATTTGAACACTATCTTCGCCAACATGGGATTAAACATCAAACAACTGTGCCTTATAATCCTCAACAGAATGGTGTAGCTGAAAGAATGAACAAAACAATTTTGAATATGGTACGATCCATGCTTTTCTTCAAAAATGTAAAGACAATGTTTTGGGCTGATGCTGTTCTATGTGCTGCATATATAAAGAATAGATGTCCATCTAGTGCTATAAGAAACAAGACTCCTTATGAATTATGGTATGGACATGTTCCACCTGTTATGCTTTAATACCAAAGGTACATAGAAACAAACTTGGTGCTAGAAGTCGTAAGTGTATCTTCCTGGGGTATTCAAACACATCTAAAACATACCGCCTCTATGATGAAGTAAATAAAAAGTTTGTTTTATCTAGAGATGTCATTTTTCTTGAATCATCCAAATCTGACAGTGTTGTTGAGCGGCAACTTGATCGCTTGGATAAATTCACAAAACCGAAATCATTTCAAGAGTTTGATAATCAGATTCCACATCTTGAAGGGGGGATTCCTATACTAGATCAACATGTGGAATCTTCTTCTGAAGAACAATCTCCCCTGCATGACACTCCAACAACGGATGATGCTTTAAGTGATGTAATTGATAGAATTGGGAGACTCAATCTTGATTCAGACCCAACTCAATCAACAGAGCAGCCTGGACCATCTCAGAAAGGTCCCCCAAAATGGCTGACAAAGACACTTGAAAGTGTTCATCCTGATGAAATTGGAAAAACAGGAACCAGAAATACAAACCGACAAAATGGAGGTGATGTAGATAACTCTAATTCACCTGTTGATATGGATGTTACTTATGATTGTGAATTGAACTTGTCTACAGATTTTGAACCAACTTCCTTCAAAGAAGCTGCTTCTCATGATGAATGGAAAGAAGCGATGCAGAAGGAGTATGATGCCCTCATAAGGAATGGCACTTGGAAGCTGGTTGATCCTCCATTTGGAACAAAACCAATTGGCTGCAAGTGGGTCTACAAGAACAAGTACAAAGCTGATGGCTCACTTGACAAGCACAAAGCTAGGCTTGTGGCAAAAGGTTTTGCACAGAAGGAAGGGGTCGATTATGAGGAAACTTTTGCTCCCACAGCAAAATGGGCCACCATCCGGACACTCTTTGCACTAGCTGCTCAGAACGGTTGGAAAGTCCATCAAATGGATGTAAAAACTGCATTCTTGAATGGAGATCTAAAAGAGAATGTTTTTATGTCCCAGCCTGAAGGATTTGCTGTGAAAGGACATGAACACAAAGTATGCAAACTTGTGAAGTCCTTGTATGGCCTCAAACAAGCACCACGAGCCTGGTATGAAAAACTAACTGAGCATCTTCTGAAACTCAACTTCAATCATTTTGATCTTGATGATGCAACTTTATTTGTCAAGAAAGTTGGCAAAACAGTTGTATATCTTGTGGTATATGTAGATGATCTTTTAATGACAGGGAACAATGAAAGCTATATTGCATCCATAAAGAAAGAATTAGGAAATTTTTTTGAAATGACTGATTTGGGCTATGTTCATTACTATCTTGGCATTGAAGTAACCCAACATCCAAAGTCCATATTTCTTTCTCAAAAGAAATACATTGGAGATTTGTTAAACAGATTTGGCATGACAGAGTGCAATCCCCTTTCTACTCCAATGGAACAAAACTTGAAACTCACATCTATTGAAGGAAAGGAATTTGAGGATGCAACAAAGTATAGACAGCTTGTAGGAAGTCTCATCTACCTCACTACTACCACACCAGACATTTCATTTGCTGTTGGAATCCTCTCCAGGTTTATGCAAAAGCCTTGTGAGGGACATTGGTCTGCTGCAAAAAGAGTTCTAAGGTACTTGAAGGGAACTCAAGACCTTGGAATCAAGTATACACAGGTGGACGACTTCAACTTGATTGGATACTCTGATTCAGACTTCGATGGAGACAAAGAAACTGGGGTATCTACTTCAGGATATGCTATGAGTCTTGGATCGGGAGCTGTCTCCTGGAGATCACGCAAACAATCAGTACCAGCAGATTCCACAACAGAAGCAGAATATGTGGCAGCAGCTGAAGCAACGAAAGAAATTGTGTGGCTCAGGAAAATTCTTGAAGATTTGCAGGTAAAACAAATACAATCAACTCCACTCATGATTGATAACACATCTGCAATAAAGTTGGCCAAGAACCCAAAGTTCCATGATCGTACTAAGCACATCAATACTAAATATCATCTGATCCGACATCATGTTGAGGCCAAAACAATCCATCTCCGTCATTGTTCCACAAACGAGCAAATTGCAGACATCTTCACCAAAGCGCTTGGAAGAGAAAAGCTTGAAAGATTCAGAACGATGCTTGGACTCACCAACATCCCTTCAGATTAAGGGGGGGAATGTTGACACCTAATCCGAAACGGATGGGTGAACTGGACAGTCATCTAGAAGATGAACTGATCCGTTGTATTTATGTATATAAATATAAGTTAACTAATGAATAAGATCATAAATTTTCTCTCCCGCTCATTCTGGAGTTACCCTGGCCTGACAGAAGAAAAGGTCTAAAATGCTCTCGACCAACAAGGAAATTTTAATTTAAAATTTTATCAAAAAAATTATGGTGATTCTTAGATATGTCCAGGCCCAAAGCTCTTCAAAGAATTTCAGTCCTCCAACTATGAAGTATCCCTTCACACCAGTCAATGAAAAGGCCTCTCGACCTTGAGAAATAGGCCTAAAATAATGCAGCTCCCTTCAAGATTTTACAAGTGGTAACAAGCCTCTTTAAGATCAGTTTCTATGCCAAGATTTATGATGGAAACCCTTTTCAAAATTTCACCGAAACACCTGCAAAATGACAAGAGTTAGAAAATGAAATTCAATGATAAAGATTAAGCCCTAGAGGGCTAGCGGCTAAGAGAAGAAGGCTAATAATGCCCGCTGCCTACAAGGAATAACTTCAAAAATTTAATATGAGCCACAAACAATGATTATTAAACCCTTTTGATGCCAAGTATGACCCTTTGGCAAGTTGACTAGCTGTTATAACACAATTGGGATAACAAACAACACTTGGAATCCTTTACACACTCTTCTAGATGGATCTATTCAACTCTTGGACATTTGGCATGCATGAAAGGGCCTCTTTTTAGCTCACTCATGCCACAATTGGATTATTATTACTATTTTTAGTCCGGGTTGACCACCCCTGTTGACCATTCCAAATAGCTATTATAACCTTCTACTATTTTATTATTTATGTCAGAGTTTTTGCACAGAAAACAATATTTTATTGTAAGAGGTCCTAGCTCTCTCGCTATATAAAGAGAGCCCCTCTCATTGTAATGGTGGTTGATAGTTGGAGAAACTATAGTACTTTTTTATTTTCAATTGTGGAGCATTGATGGAAAAGAATTATATTGCTGAATACAAAGGAAAGAACATCATATCAAGCTTTTTGTGGAGAATACAGTGCTGGTATTGTTAATCTGGAGTGTAAGTGTTTGATAGATGATTAATTATCTCTTTTTATTTCTGATGCAATTGGTGATTGAAAGAATGAAGTGAATTTGATTTTATCGACAAGAAATCATGCATACTTAGAGCATTTTGTCAAAAAGCATTTTCTCTCAATAAATAGATAAGTTTCTTCTTCATTAGAGTGCATTAGGTGTTCTGGAAATTATATTACAGCAAGCATTTATTGGCTGTAGCATGCTTATGTAGTTGTGCATAGCCCTGAAACATGTGAAAGTAGCACTATAAAGTTTAAACCATTGTGCTTAAATACTCCATAGCTCAAGTGATATTGGCACTGATCTCCACTTCAAACACCACCAATGTTTTACACTTAAAAACTTTTTATGTGGCCATAATTTAATTTTGGAAAATATCTATTAAAAAATTCTAAATTTTCAGATTATTTTCCAGCCATCTCTTTGCCACTTGGTGATTGTAGGAAACCTGAATTTCACATTACTAAACTCTTTTTATTTGGTCTCTTACTTTAGGTTTAAAGATCCCTTATTTAGCCCCTCAAAATTCTGTGCTTCATAACCTTAATTTGGGCAAGATTAGATTTGATTAAATGCATAATTCATCCTCTCTTTCATGCTTTAAATCTTAATGATTATGAAACATATAAGACCTGGTGGGTGTCTCTACTTATACATTTAGTTTCCAGCTTTATATTGAACCTTTTAAATACTCCAACCTTGCATCCATAGGTTCAATAATATCACCTTAAAAAGGAAGATACAATTATTTCTATTCAACAAACCAGATTCAATCTAAGTCCTTGTACCCCTTCAAATCCTTACCATTATCAAGGCTTTGTTGCTCAGGGAAGCCCCCCTTTGTTGTAAATTATTCCAGCATTATGTGTGGGAGTGTGTCATTGAGGTGACAGTGGATGACCCACTCCAAGTTGCCTTTGAGTTCACATCAAGTGAATTGGGATTTTGACAGCTTCAGTGTGAGCTTGAACAGTAATAGATTCCGTGAATTTTGATGATAAGTCAATTTGTTAATGGAATGTTTCAAAATTATGAAAATTAATTATCAGGGTTGTGAACTCAATTGGATATATATGATGAATTCAGTGTATGCACTGTTAATGCCACATTCGTTTTCCAACTGCATATGAATTCTGGGTTGTGTCACTTTTGGAAGCCATATTGGTTCACAGCTGGGAAATTCAACTGGTTAAGGGTTGAAGGAATTTGTTTGTGTGCCAAGGGTGCCATCTGGGTAGTCACACTCATGGTCAACCCTTTGTTAGAAGAATTCTGACTGGTCAACACTTTGAAGAGTTGGTCCTGACTGCACAAGTCAAACTTGTGAGCCAGTAAGCTCATGATTAACTTTGGCACTAACCAAAGGTCCTGATCAATCATTCTAACTTGATGGCTTGGTCTGTCAAGGTTAACCCTTTTAAGGCAAGCTTTAAAGTCTTTATCTAGTCCTTCAAGGTCCATTTCTTTGAAAATAAGGTCCTTGAATTTACTGGGTTGTTCATATACCAATCGATCTGAGAGAAGGTAACTTCTTGGGCATGAATAAAATGGTTTAGGAATCCAAAATTCAGTGGTGCCATCCTAGCAAGTACAACCATCACAGAGATTATCATGAAAATCACAAAAACAGAATGTCATGCAGATGTGGGGATCTATCCAGCGGCTGGAGGATTGTTCTTGTCATTATTTTGCAACCCTCTCCATTCCTTGGTTGGCAGCTCAGACTCTGGAGCATCAACGTCCTTTCCATCATTCTCCCCCTAGAATTTATCTTCAATGATACAAACTCAGTTTTTACAAGTTGTTTCGTGAAACATACCCTGAGGTTGATAGATGCACTACATAACACAGACTTTCTCCGGCTTGGGTGCCAGGTTCAAAGGATATCTTTTTTGCCAAAACCACCCAGGAATTGCTGTTGGCTTTGTCCCTTTTCGAGACATGTCATTTGGGTGGGGTAAACCACATAATCTGTTGACCTCACCAGTGAAGTAATGCCCAATTGGCAAAGGATCTTTATTTGGAAGTTTGGTCCCAGAATTTCTTCATGTCTTTTAACTCGTTTGATGAGCTCTCTTACACTCTAGATACATGTGAATCAAGAACCACTTCACATAACAGAAATCCTGTAATGCATATCTAAATCATGAAAACAAACTAATTTCACTACTTTGGCCCAGTAAACTAGAGTCTAGAGGTTTGAATTGGTAACTTCAAAGGAATAAAGTAATGGTGCTTATGTTCTGCCACTTTGAAATTAATTGGGTTGTATCATGTATGTATTTCAGATTCCATACTTGGAGCTGCTTGTGATGCATTGCCCAGGAAGTGTAATCAGACCAAACCTTTGTAGAGATGGAAAACCTGCAGCATTGTGACATGGAACAGACAAACGTTTCATCTAAGGATGCGGTGCTTGCTGAATTGATTTCTATGGGTTTTGAATTCAGTGCTGCATTGGAAGCAGTAGAAGCTGTTGGGCAGTCAGTAAGTGATGCCATAGATTTCATTTTGGCAGGCAATCCTGCTATTGCTAGGAGAGATTGGAATATTATGAAGAATGGTCAAAATAATCTGCCCAACAGTGATTCTAGAGAAGAATGTGATGTCAGAAAAAATCTTGGCTCTCGTACTGGTTTTTATGCAAGAAAGCAATCTCTGATTACAGAGAAATTCAAACCCACTGGAAGACATGACGAGTCTGGATCTATGGACAGTTGTGAAAATTTATCCTCCAGTTATGCAGCCGGAAATGGTATGCTTCAATTTCTTAAGAAGCAAAGGGCATTTCAACAGTGCCTAACATTCTAGTTTCATATAATTATGTACTGATACATCACATTCACAATTGCAGATACTAGGCAACTGCATTTGTTGCAGGATGAATTCCATGGCAGCAGTTTACACACTGATCCTTTACAAGACACACAACTGGATTGGGAACAGAAAGCAGAAACTCTTTTACAACAGCGCTTTGGCTATAAAGAATTGAAGTGCTTTCAGAAAGAGGCTTTGAAGGCATGGGCATGTCATCAAGACTGCCTCGTTCTTGCAGCAACAGGCTCAGGTCATGTTTGCATTATTGTTGAATCTGTATTGTGGTAGCATACACAATCTTTAATATAGTTCTGATTTGCAGGATCTTTTTGTAACCAAATACGTCTTAATTTTTAAATTGTTTTGTCCATATTGATATGCAGGCAAATCCCTTTGCTTCCAGCTACCTGCATTATTGACTGGGAAAGTTGTAGTGGTGGTATCTCCATTAATCAGCCTTATGCATGATCAATGCTTGAAGCTGGCAAAACATGGAGTTTCTGCTTGTTTCCTTGGTTCAGGGCAAGTTGACAAAAGCATTGAGGATAGAGCTATGGCAGGCATGTATGACATTATTTATGTCTGTCCAGAGACACTTCTACGGTAAGGTCATTTTTCTCTAATCAGCCATCTTAAAACTTTTACTGACATTTTAGATGATCATATAATGTATGAAAGAGTAATACAGTATTGTATAATCTTTATCTACAGAGTAATTGGGTCATTACAGAAGCTTTCAGAAAGTCGTGGTATTACTCTTTTTGCTATTGACGAAGTTCATTGTGTGTCCAAATGGGGTCATGATTTTCGACCTGATTACAGGTACAACCTGTAACCATTGCTTAGTTGTTATGCTAGTTTGGACACTATAGTTTCCCACTATTGATGTAAAGGATATATGTTTGGAGCGGTCATAAGCAATTAACACATTTTGAAAGACTTGATTGTGTTTTGTCTCAAATGCTTTTCTAGGCGCTTGTCTGTACTGAGAGAAAAATTCCAGGCAAGCAACGGTGAGTCGGTAAAGCATCATATACCGATTATGGCACTTACTGCTACAGCTACACATCGTGTTCGAGAAGACATTATGAGTTCTCTGGGCATGAACCCAGACACAAAAATTGTTCTGACATCGTTTTTCAGACCAAATTTGAGGTTCTCCGTAAGTAACAGACCTCAATATTTTTTATTAAAGCATTGGCTTAAGTTGCATGCTATTATTGAATCAAAATGAAATGTAGGCCCTTCATCCAGGAACATGGCACTTTATTGTTGGTTGGCTATGATAAAGTATTCATTGGAAATAGAGAAATTATATTTTGTGCAAGTGAAATCAAGATATGGTACACTATTTCCAACATAAATTCTGCACATGCTTAAGTAGTATATGTCAAAAACATGTCATGGAGGTACAGCGATGGCTATGATTTTTCAAAAATTTAACTCTACTTAATAAATGCATACATGTTGAGGTGGAGTGCTTATAATATATCTGAACCTATGTGTGTATTTGCCCAATAAGTAAATATGAATATCATCTCCTGGCTGTAACTTACCGAGGATTGGCTAAATGTTTCTTAGGAAATTACAGATACCCAATAAAAGTATGTAACATGGAATTGAGTAAAAGTATGATAGTTTCTAGATTGGGCAAGCATAGAATGCCAATGGATGGAGGTGCAAATAATCAACTTTTATGTCAAAGAACTAGCACTGGAGTTGCTGCTGGAGCCTGATGAGAAATGTCTAGTGTACATGATAGATTTATGTGGACTCCCACCTACAGTCAATACTTGTAGGTTTATTGTTCTCTGCAGTCTGTTGGGTCTCACTGGAGGTGGAATAAACATCGTATATGAGATCTAGATCTATCTCTCCTTTGCAAGAATTATGGTTGTCTAATATAGCTGTGTCATTTGAGTCTCTATACTTCATCCAGCAATTTGTCAATTACAGGAACTGGAAATTTTCAAATTTATGTTTTATGCTGATTTTGTAGAAGTCATGAAAATGATAGAGTCTAGATGGACAGTCTTTCTTACATTTTTCTTTATAATAAAGAGATGGATGCACTCCATGAATTCTTACTGTACCTTGCTTTTCCACATTTCACAAGTTTTGGGACTGCTCATTCGATTTCCTTTTTGTGGTGATATGAATATGACACTGCTGGATGTTGACTGGTTTTTCTCCTACTAATTAAATAATGTCTTCCTTGACTTTAATAGGTGGGAAACATACTGGTAAGGCTTGGAACACTACAAAGTACTTATTCAAGAGTTGTTCTCTTTCCTCTAGTTGATGTGGTTTGTCTAGTCATACCCAAGTCCCATACAGAGAAGCAGCCTTCAACTGCTGCGGATACCACTTATTAATGCGATAAATGCCAGAGGAATAAAAATAAAAATATTACGACACCTAGACTACTTCATCCTTCAAAAATCCCGAATCAAAAATGGGAGGAAATATCAATGGACTTTATCGAAGGTTTACCTGTGTTTGATGGTAAGGATAAAATTCTTGTAGTAGTCGACAGACTCACCAAGTAGGCTCACTTTATTGGAATGAGGAAATCAGACTCAGCGAAACAAATTGCTGAGATATTTTGCAAAAATGTTTACAAATTACATGGATTTCCGAAGGTCATTGTGAGCGATAGAGATGGCAAATCCAAGGGTAATTTTTGGAAGGAATTTTTCAAACATATAGAAACCTACCTCAACATGAGTTTAGCCTACCATCCTCAAATAGATGGCCAAACAGAGGTTGTCAATAAATGTTTAGAAGCCTACCTACGTTATGCCACAGACAAACAAAATAAGTGGGCTCAGTGGTTACATCTCGTTGAATGGTGGTACAATTCTACTTATCACATGTTAGCAAAAATAACTCCATTTCAAACTCTGTACTATTACAAACTTCCGAAATGGAAGGACTTTGCTATGATCGAGACGAAACTTCCAACATTTAAAGACCAATTAGAAGAAACACAAAAAGCCGTCCAAACTCTAAAAGAAAATCTAAATAATACAAGAAATGGTATGAAGCAACAAGCTGACCGAAACAGAACAGAGAGAGAATTTGAAGTTGGAGAATGGGTATTTGTTAAACTTCAGCCTTACAAATAGTTTTCCTTAAAACAAAGGGGAAAAAACAAATTGACACCAAGGTTTTATGGACCGTACCAGATAAACAAAGAGATCAGCCAAGCAGCATATAGTTTAAGCCTTCTTGATCAAAGTCGTGTTCACAACGTTTTTCATGTATCCTGCCTTAAAAAGGCACTTGGCGAACATCAATAAGCACAAACAATACTTCCGACTTTAGATGACGAAGGAAGGGTCATTCTAGAACCAGAATGTGTTATCTCCATCGAGGAAAAAAACAACGATCACGAGTAATCAAAGAATTTGTCAATTATAGGAATTGGAAATTTTCAAATTTATGTTTTATGCTGATTTTGTAGAAGTCATGAAAATGATAGAGTCTAGATGGATAGTCTTTCTAACATTTTTCTTTATAATAAAGAGATGGATGCACTCCATGAATTCTTACTGTACCTTGCGTTTCTACATTTCACAAGTTTTGGGACTGCTCATTCGATTTCCTTTTTGTGGTGATATGAATAATGACACTGCTGGATGTTGATTGGTATTTCTCCTACTAATTAAATAATGTCTTCCTTGACTTTAATAGGTGGGAAACATACTGGTAAGGCTTGGAATAGTACAAAGTACTTATTCAAGAGTTGTTCTCTTTCCTCTAGTTGATGTGGTTTGTCTAGTCATACCCAAGTCCCATACAGAGAAGCAGCCTTCAACTGTTGCGGGTACCACTTATTAATGCGATAAATGCCAGAGGAATAAAAATGAAAATATTATGACACCTAGACTACTTCATCCTTTAAATATCCCGAATAAAAAATGGGAGGAAATATCAATGGAATTTATCGAAGGTTTACCTGTGTTTGATGGTAAGGATAAAATTCTTGTAGTAGTCGACAGACTCACCAAGTATGCTCACTTTATTGGAATGAGGAAATCAGACTCAGCAAAACAAATTGCTGAGATATTTTGCAAAAATGTTTACAAATTACATGGATTTCCCAAGGTCATTGTGAGCGATAGAGATGCCAAATTCAAGGGTAATTTTTGGAAGGAATTTTTCAAACATATAGGAACCTACCTCAACATGAGTTCAGCCTACCATCCTCAAACAGATGGCCAAACAGAGGTTGTCAATAAATGTTTAGAAGCCTACCTACGTTGTTATGCCACAGACAAACAAAATAAGTGGGCTCAGTGGTTACATCTCGCTGAATGGTGGTACAATTCTACTTACCACACGTTAGCAAAAATAACTCCATTTCAAGCTCTGTACTGTTACGAACCTCCAAAATGGAAGGACTTTGCTATCATCGAGACGAAACTTCCAGCTGTTAAAGACCAGTTAGAAGAAACCCAAAAAGTCGTCCAAACTCTAAAAGAAAATCTAAATAATGCAAGAAATCGTATGAAGCAACAAGTTGACTGAAACAAAATAGAGAGAGAATTTGAAGTTGGAGAATGGGTATTTGTTAAACTTCAGCCTTACAAGCAGTTGTCCTTAAAACAAAAGGGAAAAAACAAATTGGCACCAAGGTTTTATGGACCGTACCAGATCAACAAAAAGATCAGCCAAGTAGCATATAGTTTAAGCCTTCTTGATAAAAGTCGTGTTCACAACGTTTTCCATGTATCCTGCCTTAAAAAGGCACTTGGCGAACATCAATCAGCACAAACAACACTTCCGACTTTAGATGACGAAGGAAGGGTCATTCTAGAACCAGAAGGTATTATCTCCATCAGGGAAAAAACGACGATCACGAGTAATCAAAGAATACCTGATCAAGTGGAAGGATTTACCAGAAGAAGAAGCTTCTTGGGAGACAGAAGCGTTTCGTCAACAACACCCATCATTACATATGCTTTGAGGACAAAGCATCTTTTCAAGAGGAAGGCAATGTTATATAAAAATTAATCAAGTCTGTAATTAGTAATTAATTAGGCAAAAGGATCATGCCCAGTCACTATGAGGCACCCAAGACAGTATTTAAGCCAGGGGCCTACCACATTTGATCATATTTCAATCTATCAATAATATATGTATTTATTCAGAGTGATTCACTCCAGCTCTCTACTTTCTTATGACTGCTATTGCTTGAATTTCTGATGTATAATTGCTTGATGAAAATTAACAAATGGTAAATGTTGTCGCTTATATTGTACAAGCACTGCGACAATGACTCAGGTTGGGGGCTGTCACCTTGATCCCCAACCTCTCCATTCTAACTGTCTCCCAACAACAAACTATGGGGGGTAGAGACCGTATGGAAATAATATGATGAGGGACAAGTTGGGAACCAACGAGTCTGGGAGACACAGTTGAGTGGCCTAGCTACCTGGTTGAATTTAGCAAGATTTTAGAGATTAGATTATATAATATTTGAGACCAGTGCCTTATGGAGTCAACACTCTTGCTTGTTATAAAATTGAGACCAAGTAACCAGATGGACAACTGCTTCTTGGACGCTTCACTAACCCATATGAAATGCAAATCCTAAGACTTAGGTGGGATGCAAGGATCTTGATTAGTTTTAATTTAATGCCTAATCTAAGTATGACCTTCCCTTAATTGTTTTGAAGCTAGGCTCCAAGGTAGGTTGTGGGAAGGAGGCCAACATTAAGCAAGCAAGGGCTTGATTAACAATACTTTCTGTTAGCTTCCTCTCACCTAATGCCTTCGGCGCTGCAGAGACTATGGCTATGACGACTGCAAGGTCACTGTGTTAACTATCGAAGAGTTGCTAAGCCCCTCAAGCTAGATGAGAAGGGTGGCCCTAGAAGCTTATCAACCAAGTTTATGCTTGGAGGTAAGTTATTAATGTAGCTGAACTTAGGATGCAATGCAAAGATGTTGAGTGAATCTTAGGTTAAGATTTTCTTAATGATTAAGTACTTAAGCTATAATCAAATCTTGAGTTAAGGAAACAAGTACTTGACAATGATATTCAAAAGACAATCTTAACCATAAGGAGAATGTGCCAGTTTAACAAATGCCACTAAAATATAATGGGTATCCACGATACAATATAAATCACCAATATTCTCAAGATAGAGTTATCATCCACAAGAAGATATTAATCATGAAACGATGACGACAAGTAAATGAGAGATAAAACACTTATGTTATTCAGAAAGAGGATTACTTCAATCAAGAGGCAATGCCTTTTTAGGAAATGATGCCAATATTGCGATTAGATTCCTTATTGCCAACAAGAGATGTTAATGACGATTAGGCTTAGATCAATATGTAAGAGACACCAATATCTAGTAGACTCTTAGATTCACTTACTAGCCAACCATTCAAAGAGATTCAGTTGCCTTAGAGAGGGAGCTTATAAGTGCAAACTTAAATTTTATAGAACTTACAAGGACAATCAAAGTGTTAGTGCCTTTTCATCAATTTTCAAATCCTTTAGCAGGCCAATGTAAACAATGTCTTCAATTATGAACAATCATCATAAAAGAACATGAACAAGTGAAAGTATTTTATGCTAATGACAGCAGTAAGCTAACTTATTGCAACAGTGAATCTCTTATGATAATTAGGACAGCAGTGAGATATTTCAATGCTAAATGTGCCAAACAGTCCTAAAATCCTTACTTCCTTTTCGAGTCAAATTAGAATACTTAAGATAGAGAACAAACAGTGAAAAGGTGCTTATGCAATTGATGTATTTTCAGACCTTTATAATGCTTATGACAGTCAGCAATAAGCCATGCAATGAGCCAAAAAACAACAAGCCAATTGATGCAATGAATTATTACTTCGCTTATATGTTTTGTTGGATGATTTTAAGATACTCAAGTAAAACTTATGTCACTGTCACTATATCAGACTTCAAATGCAGAGATGACAGTCACCAAAACTTATGATTTAGTCAAACAAATAATGCCCAAATATGCTTAAGTGACCTTTCAATGTATTATATAGATTATCAATTTATTTCACGCCACTTAGACATGTATTTGACCACTGTTAGAAAGATATTAGGCAGCTGTAGCAAACAGTGAGATGAATAAGGTTCAAAGATCAAACCCTTGAGCCCTTTGGGCTTGGAGACACTTGCCCAACTTGTCAACAAAATTTCCCAAAAGGTAGTCCACCTGCAAACACAAGTTTCATCCCAATATTTTTGCAGAACCACCAATAGGTCAGCCCAGAAATCAGTTTATTGCCAAATAATCAGGAAAAAAGGTCAACAAGGCCAAGTTAGGGCCACGACAATGGTTGGAGAGGCCTTAGGGTCTGATGTCTAGGGCAGTGGAGGTCTGCGGCTTTGAGAAAAAGGGCTGTAGGGCTTGCAGCCGGGGTAAATAGGGCAGTGGAAGGCAGGGATAGAGAAAGAGGAGGGGTTTGGAGGCCACAACAGGCAGGGAGGAAGGGAGAAATGGCAGGAAGGAGGGGCAGTGAGGAGGAAGGGCCAACGACAGGCTTGGAGGAAGGAAAACGAGGGTATAGGAGTCCACGACAGGCAAGGAGGAAGGGCAGCGTGGAGGAAGGAGGGGAGCCGAGGGAAGAAGGGCCTGGATGGAGAGAAGAAGGCTCACGGAAGAGCTGGAAAAGGCTGCTGCAGGGAAGAAAAGGGCCATCGGCAGGCTTGGAGGAGCCTCCTTGGGCTGACGACAGGGTTTGGAGGGCCAATGAAGGACAAAAAACTTAGACTCCTGCAAAAATTTTCAATTTGCCTCAGATTTCCACAATTTGCCCAAAAAATACCACTGGAAATCCTCTTGAAGGCTGACTGCTTCTCCTTGGACTTGAGCGTTGAGCTTGGAGAAGAAAAAGATGGTGGAGCTTGCCTTCCTAGGCCTAGATCCACCTCTAGAAACCCTTTAATTTTTTTTTCCAAGGCCTGAAACCCTTAAAAAATCTTCAAATCTAGCTTGAAGTTCCCCTGCACAAGCAAAATTACAAAAGCCCAAAACCCCAATATATACAAAAAATAAATATAATCCCAAAACCTCAAAACCCCAGCTGCACACAAGGGTTAGAAAATAAAATTAATTACAAAATTTTATTTTACAATATTCACAATGATTTATGGCTCTTATAAGCAGATCTATTCGTTAAATGTACAATAGATAAAAACAGATGAGTGAAATAATTTAAATGGGTGACCAATGGCCAAGATCCCCACAAAACCAATTGTTAGATAAGCCTTGAAATCTAATAAAGTGGGCTCTTAAACTTTCTTGTTTTGGGAGTTGGTTGTTTCAACCGAAGACTTCCTCTAACGCCCAAGATCTGAATTCCTGAAGTCTCTACACACTTAAGATCAAGTTATTAGATAAATAGGGGCTAGATAGACACCATAACTCTTAAGATCTAGAGATACCTGCTAGATCAATCAAGTTCAAATACCTCTCTAATCCGGTAACTAAAGCAAGATACCTGTGCAAATAGTTAATCCAATCATTGGCTAATGAAATAATAACTTATAAAATATTATTCAATAAAGCATTAAGAACATGATCCAAAAAATTACCATAAGAAGCAGAAGAGGAACACCACCATGAATAAACACCAAAGTCTTTTGCTTTATTGATAAAAAAGTATTACAACTAGCGGAGCCAGACTTAAAGCTTCTTTACAAAATTTTCTGCAACTTGAGAAGCAAATGGCTTCTAATTTATTGATAAATCCTCCAAGTGGAAAATAATGACCAGTTGGCTTGATCCCCATCAAAATAATCTTGACTGTTGATAAATGTTTAGTCATCTTTTAATCTCCACTGTGGAAAATCTTTAGTTTTTGAGGAATTTTTGAATTTCTCATTTAACCCATTTTTTATTAGCTCAAAAATAATTATTTTGTTCTAATTTTCTAAAAAAATTGACTTTGACTTAACAACCAAGGCTCAAGGGTCCAATTTTTCTTTAAATTTCTAATGTTCCCTTAGTGGGGAACCTTCAAAAATTAATTTTTTTAAGACCCATGAATTTTTCCATTTGGAGAATTTGATTTCTCTAGGACTTTAATTTTGACCCTAATTAATTAAATTCCTTGCTTAGGATTTTAATTTATTTTTGCTAGAAAATTTAATTAATTGACCTTTGAGGGGATTAATCATTTTTCCACCCTCTAATATTTTAGTCACGATGTCTAAGTATGAGGGACCATGCACTAAAATATTTTTTACATAAGCATTTCAACCCCCAAAGGGGAAACACCCGTTTGTTATAGACCCTTGATTTATTACCCAATTCTGCGACTCAATATGATCTAGTAGACCAAGTGATTTGTAATAAAATAATTTAGCCAATTAGTTTAAATTATTCCCAAATCACTTTTAGAAAAGACTCAACTAAAACACTAGGACTCACCTAAGACCATGACGATAAATTTCACCCTACTTTGGGGTGAAGCTGGAGGGAAAACTTTGCCGATCATCTGTGTTTAAAAACACAAATGAATTAGTGAGACGAAAAACCTCTTAGGATGAAATTTGTTGCCAAAATAATAAGCTTACTTGGGTTATTACATACATATATGGTCTTACTAGCATCATTTACATTAAAGTTTTGGAGAATCGGTTTACAACTTTGATAAGTTGACGACTGATGATGATGAGTCCAAGATCTCTGACTACTCGAATATGATGGAATCCTTTGCAAAAATGTGTATTTCTATAGGGTAGTTGACACAAAATGGTCAACATCTGGTTCTACTTGGTGACTCGTTGCTTCGTTGAAGGAATGTGAGAATCCAAAATCTGCACCCAAGCACAACACAATTTCATACAAGTAGCTTCCATCCAAATATAATCCCAAAATCATCATATGACATTAAGTACATGAAATAGAAGCTCTTAAATCTAATCTTGAAATAAGAATGAAATTTAATTTATGAAACAACAATTTAATCTATAAAATACAATACAGAGGATGCCCTATGGCATCAGATGTCATCTTTGAAGAACAACTTTAGCATTTGGCCATTTGTAGGTAAGTCAAGTGGTTCACTTTCCAATGTGCTCAAGTGAAATGAATGTGGTCTGACGATGCCTTTGATAAATCAATTCTATTTTGGACAACATATTTATCAGTGGAAAAACACTGAAGGAGTTGATAAGCTGGCAATTTAAGGTGCACAGGCAGAGTTATGTCCAAACCATAAATCAATTCAAAGGGACTTTTACGAGTAGCTTTTTTCTTTGTAATCCTATCTGCCCATATTGCGTACTTGATTTTGCTATCCCAGGACTGTTTATTATCTCCTACTATCTTCTTGATAATGGTTATAAGATTTTTATTACTTGATTCTGCAAGGCCATTACTTTGAGGATAGTAGTTAGACAAATGAGATAAAAGAATGCCATACTTAAAGCAAAAAAATGAAAACTCTATAGAACTAAAAGCTTTGGCATTATCAGTGGTAATCTTAGCTTGGACGCCAAATCTAGTAATGATTTGATTTTCAATGAAATCCATAATAACCTATTCAGTGGCATTCTTAGCCGGAATGTATTCAACCCATTTAGTGAAATAATCAGTAGCATTTAATATCCATGAGTAGCCATTGCTAGAACTTTAATCAAATTTCCCAATGAAATCCAGAGCCCAATGCTGAAAAGGCACCTCAACAAGGCAAGGGCAAGGCAACTAGCTTTTGTTCATAGTGAATAATTAACAGGCTTGGCAACTCTTAACAAACTTATGCACATTAGAAAAGATTGAAGGCCAGTAATAACCAAATCTAAGAATTTTATGGGCAGTGGTTTTTGCAGCATAATGGCCGCCACAAAATCCTGAATGAAACTTAGAAATTAACTTTCTAGACTCAATTTCATCAACACACATAAGTACTATACCTTCAGGATTCCTCCATCTGAGGCCATCCTTCATGAGGCAATACTTAGTTGCTTTCAATCTTAGAGCCCTTCTTTTATGAACAACTAAATGGTCAGGACATGTAAGATTTAGCAAATAATAAATAATGTCCTTGTACCAATCATGCTCTCCTAAATTTGTTTGTGCAGGTGAACTTCAAGCTAGATCTGAGTTTGTCTTCTGCAGAAACAAGTACTTGACAGTGATATTGAAAAGACAATCTTAACCACAAGGAGAATGTGCCAATTTAACAAATGCCACTAAAATATAATGGGTATCCACGATACAATATAAATCACCAATATGATCAAGATAAAATTATCATCCACAAGAAGATATTAATCATGAAACAATGATGAAAGGTAAACGAGAGATAGAGCACTTATGTTATTCAGAAAGAGGATTACTTCAATAAAGAGACAATGCCTTTTTAGGAAATGATGCCAATATTGCGATTAGATTCCTTATTGCCAACAAGAGATGTTAATGACAATTAGGCTTAGATCAATATGTAAGAGACACCAATATCCAAGAGACTCTTAGATTCACTTACTAGCCAACCATTCAAAGAGATTTAGGTGGCTTAGTTAGTGTCTTTTCATCAATTTTCAAATCCTTTAACAGCCTAATGTAAACAATGTCTTCAATTACAAGCAATCATCATCAAAAGAACATCAACAAGTAAAAGCATTTTATGCCAATGACAACAGTAAACTTATTGCAGTAGTGAATCTGTTAAAATTGGCAACTAGGGCCAAACTCCATGTGGGTCATCTTATTAATGGAAGCCGATATTTTTCTTGGATCCCTCTCATTGAGAGGTGTAGGATTGATCTAAAGATCATCCGATTCCGATAGGTATTCATGGAGATATGAATTTATTTGTGTTATGGGACAATTCGTCAAGGTTGGCCAGCAACCAAATAAACCCCACTTGTGCTCAACGTTTTAGACTTTAGTATAAATAGAGGTGGCCTTCAAGTCATTTTTAACACACTTGGGATATCTTCCTCTCTATTTGTCTTTGGGTTTTAGTAGGAGGAGAGACTCTAAGGGATAACGTTGCCCTAATCCAGAGGGCAAAAGTCGGAACAACTGGAACTGCCAGAATTGCCGGGAAACGCAGGAACTACCGGAACTGTCTGGAACAATCGGAATTGCCGAAACTGCTGGAACAGGCGAGAAAGTTGACGCAGAGGGTAGAAGTCAGAACTACCGAGAATAGCCGGAATTGCCGGAACTGTCGGGAATAGCTGGAACTACCGGAATTGCCGGGAACAGCTAGAACTGCCGGAACAGCCAGAGCATCTGCCTCCGAAGGAGAGCAGCGTGCAAGGGACAACTAACTAACATTGGGACAATTGTATGGTACTTAGTAGCAAAGACACCAAACATGCAATGTTATAGCGAGCATGCAAGGGACAACTAGCATGCAACAACAAACATGCTAGGGACAACAAGCAAGCAAGATGCAGCCAACACATAGGTCAGTATGGCAACATGGTGCAGTAATGGCACATAATGCAGTACAGTGATGGGTACAGTCATGATTAATGAAGCGTGATGAGATACAGCATAGTGATGATGGGTGCAGCGCGGTGAGGTGCAACATGATGACGAAATGCAACACAATGATAGGTGAAGGAGTTACCTTGGAGAATCAGTTGAAGCAACATGTTTTCAACTGATCTCATGTATCATCTTCTTAGAGATGATCTATGCTCTTATCTAGATAAGTCAAAGTGTTGACTTCTATTTTAAACGTACTATCTCTCTCTCTTTGCTGAACTATTGAAGAACATATAAGAAGAATTGATCAAGGGTTTCCCCATATTGGGGTTTGTCCCTAGCTAGCGCCACATCTTGTGTCCTCTTGTCTTGGCTTGTCTTCTACGATTTATGTTTATGTTCTATCTGCAGTTTACTTTAATGTTGATGTGATTGCTAATTTGGAAAAGATATTGAGCTAACTGTGAAAATTGAAATAAATTGCTCTAAGCATTTCTCTTATGATAATTAGGACATCAGTGAGATTGACGCAGGAGGTTGACGAACAATGAGGTGGTAGTATTTAATTAGACTAATGGTTAACTTTATAACCAATCAGCTGCGCGGAAACAGGTTCTGTGCGTGTGTTTTCCTTCATAGGGTCCCGCTTTATCGACCAATCACCACCGGTCCCACTTTGACTTTTCCTTAGACCGAGCGTTTTAATCAACACCGTTGATCTCACCTCTCCAAATCCAACAGACATCGCATCGTCCGCTCGCAAATTAGCTAGACGATCTCCACCGTCGAAGTGACCCATCCAATCGAACGACGGTCGCGCAATCTCGCGTGGATTCTTGCACGGTCAATATCAAATCGAAAGTGCGCGAGAAAGTGGTTTTCCTCAGCTATGTGTCGGCCGCTAAGGTTAATCGCGTGGACTTGGAACAATACCATTTACCTCCTTTCGGGTACGTAAGATACCGCTTCCCGCTTATCAATACAACCCACGTGCTTTATTACTTTTTTTAGAAAAAGCGGTTAAGGAAAGGTTTTTAGTGTTTAATCTCACTACACTTAATACTAATTCCACTGCTATTTATGAATAAAGTGTTATAAACATAGAAAAATACCAGGATAAGTCCTGAATGCCGATACACCAATACGAATGAATTTTTGTACTAGGATTAACACGCAACACCACACTTGATCATTTATTCAACAAAATGGAAATTACAGAGTGTTGGCCCTCTCGGTTCGATTACAACAATTTTCTGACCTCTGTTCAATCTCAACCCCTATCTCTGTCACACAAACTCTCATTTACTCACTCTGTTCTCAATCATCTAATCTCTATCATTACATTTTTTTTCTCTTTTATGAATCGAATCCTATCCTAACTGCATTAACAACTCGATCCTTATTTTAATCAATCTAACAATTAAATCTCTATTCTCAAGCTCTGTTACAAACCTATCCTAACAACTTATCTCTTAGTCTAAAAATAATACAATATTCTATTTATTACAATAATTGAGATAAAGATTAATTCGAGAGATCCAACCCTTCTACTAAAACTGACTTTGACCACTCAGTCAATGAAATTCATCTCATGTTAGCCACAACATGTGAACATACAATCACATTGCTGGCTAAGTCCAGATGCTCCTGCATCAGAGATATTTCAATGCTAAATGTGTCAAACAGTCCTAAAATTCTTACTTCCTTTTTGAGTCAAATTAGGATACTTAAGATAGAGAACAAACAGTGAAAAGGTGCTTATGCAATTGATGTATTTTCTGACCTTTATAATGCTTATGCCAGTCAGCAATAAGCCTTGCAATGAGCCAAAAAACAACAAGCCAATTGATGCAATGAATTATTACTTCGCTTATATGTTTTGTTGGATGATTTTAAGATACTCAAGTAAAACTTATGTCACTGCCACTATATCAGACTTCAAATGCAGAGATGACAGTCATCAAAACTTATGATTTAGTCAAACAAATAATGCCCAAATATGCTTAAGTGACCTTTCAATGTACTATATAGATTATCAATTTATTTCACACCACTTCGACATGTATTTGACCACTTATAGAAAGATATTAGGCAGCTGTAGTGAACAGTGAGATGATTAAGGTTCAGAGATCAAACCCTTGAGCCCTTTGGGCTTGGAGACACTTGCCCAACTTGTCAACAAGTAGTCCACCTGCAAACACAAGTTTCACACCAATATTTCTGCAGAATCACCAATAGGTCAGCCCAGAAATCAGTTTATTGCCAAATAATTAGGAAAAAGGGTCAACAAGGCCAAGTTAGGCCCACGACAATGGTTGGAGAGGCCTTAAGGCCTGCTGTCTTGGGCAGTGGAGGCCTGCGTCTTTGAGAAAAAGGGCCGTAGGGCTTGCGGCAAGGGGTAAATAGGGCAGCGGAAGGCAGGGACAGAGAAAGAGGAGGGGTTTCAAGGCCACGACAGGTAGGAAGGAAGGAGGGGCAGCGAGGAGGAAGGGCCAGCAGCAGGCTTAAAGGAAGGAAATCTTCAGATCTAGCTTGAAGTTGACCTGCACAAACAAATTTACAAGAGCCCAAAATTCCAATATATACAAAAAGTAAATATAATCCCACAACCCCAAAACCCCAGCTGCACACAAGGGTTAGAAAATAAAAATATTTACAAAATTTTATTTTACAATTTTCATAATGATTTATGGCTCTCATAAGCAGATATATTCGTTAAATGCACAATAGATAAAAATAGATGAGCGAAACAATTTAAATGGGTGAGCGATGGCCAAGATCTCTGCAAAACCAATTATTAGATAAGCTTTGAAATTTAACAAAGTGGACTCTGAAGTTTTTTTTTTTTGGGAGTTGGTTGGTCCAATGGAAGACTCCTCGTCACGCCCAAGATCTGAATCTCTGAAGTCTCTACACACTTAAGATCAAGTTATTAGATCAATAGGGTCTAGATAGACACTATAACTCTTAAGATCTAGAGATACCTGCTAGATCAATCAAGTTAAAATGCCTCTCTAAACCTAGTAACTAAAGCAAGATACCCGTGCAAATAGTTAATCCAATCATTGGCTAATGAAATAATAACTTATAAAATATTATTCAATAGAGCATTAAGAACATGATCCAGAAAATTACCACAAGAAGCAGAAGAGGAACACCACTATGAATAAACCCCAAAGTCTTTTGCTTTATTGATAAAAAAGTATTACAACTAGCAATGCCAGACTTGGAGCTTCTTTACAAAATTTTCTGTAACTTGAGAAGCAAATGGATTTTAATTTATAGATAAATCATTCAAGTGGAAAATAACTGCTAGTTGGCTTGATCTTGGTCAAAATATTCTCGACCATTGATAAATGTTTAATCATCTTTGTTAAGTTTAGGTATGTTCTATGCTTGGAGCAATTTATTTCAATTTTCACAGTTAGCTCAATATCTTTTCCAGATTAGCAATCACATCAACATTAAAGTAAACTGTAGATAGAACATAAACATAAATCACAAAAGACAAGCTAAGATAAGAGGACACAATATGTGGCGCTAGCCAGGGAAAAACCCCAATGTGGGGAAACCCTTCATCAATTCTTCTTGTATGTTCTTCAATAGTTCAACAGAGAGAGAGAGAGGGAGAGAGGGAGAGAGAGAGAGAGAGATAGTACATTTATAAGAGAAGTCAACACTTCGACTTATCTAAATAAGAGCATAGATCATCTATAAGAAGATGATACATGAGATAGCTGAACTCACTTGAAGACATGTTGCTTCAATTGATTCTCGAAGGTGACTCCTTCACCTATCACTGTGTTGCACCTTGTCATCATGCTGCACCTCATCGTGCTGCACCCATCATCACTATGTTGGACCTCATGACCATGCTGCACTCATCATACTGTTGCACCTTATGCTGCCACTGCTGTCCCATGTGCCATGGTTGCACCACGCTGCCACAACTGTTCCATGTGCCATACCTGTACCTTGCTACTGTCCAATGAGTTTGCAGCACCATGCTTTTGCTGCTATCCTATTGTAGCGTTTGCTGCCATGTCATAGCTACTGTCCTAATTGTGCCTTTGTTGCCATGTCATAGCTGCTGTCCTAATTGTGGCTTTGCTGCCATGTCATAGTTGATGTCCCAATTGTTCCTTTGCTGCCATGTCATAGCTGTTGTCCTATTGTGCCTTCCTTTGCTGTCCCATTTACAAGCACCGTTGTCCCTTCAACACAACTCTTCATTGCTGCTTATACTGTGACTGGTTAGGGCATTTGGCAGACCTTACACACCCATCTATCAGTCCACAAACAACCCCTTAAGGACTACGACCCACCTTGGCAAGCTTCTTCCCTAGCAACGTTGCCTCCTTAGGATGTGTATCAGCCCTTAACACCCCTAACACAGTCACAACTGTGTGCTTAGGCCTGCGGCCAAGCACAACATCAATCCTGTAGCTGCTGCCTCCACATAATGGTGCCCAAAACAACAACGTATTGCTCCTATTCTCCTCGGCCTGGCTACTTGCCTTTCCTGCTCTTAACCGTACCTAGAAACAACCCTAAACTTGCCCTTAATAGATCTGTTGTCACCTACAGCAGTTGTTCCTACCACAGCCCTCCACGCTGCTCCTTAAGCTTCCCCACGCTGTCCCTTTGGCCCTTCAAATTGTGGCTAAGACTATGCTATCCATACAGCGCTTTCACGATGTCTAGGGCAACCTCCTAACCATGATTCCAAGCCTAAGCTGTTCATACAACCCTTCCACGCTATTTAGGGCATAGAGACTAGCCTATAGGACTATAGGCTTCCTTCTAGACTGCGTAGAGACCAACGTATAGGTTAGGACTCCTTCTTGACTGTGTGGAGATCAGTGTATAGGCCTTCTCTTCTTCCTAACTTCACTGCGTCCTCTTGCTTAGGGCAGACTGTATCTAGGGCATCCTACTCCTAGATTTCTCTTTCATTAAAACCCAAAACGAGTGTAGAGAAATCAAGAGAGAGGTGTGTGTAGAAATGACTATCAAGTCACCTCTTTTTATACTAAATCGTGGAGCACGTGTGGGTTATTTGGTTGTTGGCCGACCTTGACGAACTGTCTTATGACACAATTAAATTCATAACTCCATGAATACTTATCGGAATCGGATGATTTTTAGATCAATCCTACACCTCTTGATGAGAGGGATCCAAGGAAAATATTAGCTGCCATAAATAAGATGACTCACATGGAGTTTGGCCCTAGTTGCCAATTTTAACAATCTTTTAATCACTATTGTAAAAATTCTTTATTTTTTGAGGAATCTTCGAATTTCTACTTTAACCCATTTTTTGTTAGCTCAAAAATAATTATATTGAGCTAGTTTCCCCAAAAAATTGACTTTGACTTAACCACCAAGACCCAAGGGTCCAATTTTTCTTGAAATTTCCAATTTTTCCTTGGTGGGAGACCTCCAAAAATTAATTTCTTTAAGACCCACGAATTTTTCCGCTCTAGGACTTTAATTTTGACTCTAATTAATTAAATTTTTCGCTTAGGATTTTAATTTATTTTTGCGAGAAAATTTAATTAATTGACACTTGAGGGGATTAATAATTTTTCTACCCTCTGATATTTTAGCCATGGTGTCTAAGTATGAGGGACCATTCATTAAAATATTTTTCTACATAAAATAATTACATTTTAGCTCTCAAAGGGGGAACACCCATTCGTTATAGACCCTCAATTTATTACCCAATTCTACAACTCAATATGATATAGTAGATCAAGTGATTTGTAATAAAATAATTTAGCCAATTAGCTTAAATTATATCCAAATAACTTTTACAAAAGACTCTACTAAAACACTAGGACTTACCTAAGACCTTGATGATAAATTCCACCTTAGCTTTGGGGTGAGACTGGAGGGAAAAACTCTGACGATCATTTGAGTTTAGAAATACAAATGAATCGGTGAGACGAAAAACCTCCTAGGATGAAATTCGGCGCCAAAATAATTGGCTTACTTGGGTTGTTACATACATATATTGTATTCCTAGCATCATTTACATTGAAATTTTGCAGAATGGGTTTACAACTCTTATAATTTGACGACTGATGATGATGAATCTAGAATATACGACTACTCGAACATGATAGCATCCTTTGCAAAAATGTGTATTGCTATAGGGTAGTTGACATAGAGTGGTCAACATTTGGCTCTACTTAGGGACACATTGCTTCACTAGAGGAATGTGAGAATCTAGAATCTGCACCCAAGCAACACACAATTTCATATAAGTAGCGTCCATCCAAATATAATCCCAAAATCAACATATAACATTAAGTACATGAAATAGAAGCTTGTAAATCTAATCTTGAAATAGGAATGAAATTTCATCTATGAAACAAAATGCTGAAATGAAAACTACTTTAACAACAAAATTAAATAATAAGGAGTAGGGTTAGAAATATAATACAGAGGATGCCATATGGCATCAGATGTCATCTTTGAAGAACAACTTGAACATTTGGCCATTTGCAGGTAAGTCAAGTGGTTCACCTTCCAATGTGCTCAAGTGAAATGAATTTGGTTTGCCCATGCCTTTGATAATGGGAGGTCCCAACCACAAACTGTCAAATTTCTTGTGACTTCTAGGTTTCTCATTCCTATGGTCCTAAAGTTTCACAATATCTCCAACCTACAAAGATCTAGCTCGAGAAGACTTATCAAAGCTTTTCTTAACATTAGATTGATTTTTAAACATATTGTCAAAAACTTTTCTTCGAGTTTCATCTAACTCCATAATTTGATCAATTCTGTTTTGGACATCATCTTTCTCAGTGGAAAAATGTTGAGGGAGTTGATAAGTTGGCAATTTAAGGTGCATAGGCAGAGTTACATCCAAAACATAAACCAATTCAAGGGGACTTTTACCAGTAGCTTTTTCTTTGTAATCCTATTTGCCCATATTGCATATTTGATTTTGCTATCCCAGGACCATTTATTATCTCTTACTATGTTAGGATATTCCGACACATAGGAAATAATTAAGTATAACTTGGTCTAGTGTATAGTTAGGTAAAGTGTGTTTCTTTAGTATGTACTTTTTGTAACTTACAATCCAACGGTCATGATATGTTCTAGACATGAAGTGATCCGACGATTCATTCTCTCCTCGGTATTACCGACACTTGATCCGTGGCTTAACACTTGATTGGTCCATGATCTCTATTTAAAGAGCATGGAGGGTCATTTGTTAGGTGACCGTTCATGAGAGAAGCTTATGTAAAATTTCTTTCTTTTACATTAATAAATTGCCTGAAGTGGCTGCGTTGGCTCAGGCCGTGGATTGTTTCCCTCTTTGAGGGTTTTAACCACATCAAGAATACTAGTGTACTTATCTGTGATCTGTTTGTGAGTTGTGTCCTTTGGTGTTCTATTTAAAGAACTTACCTTGTAAATTCCTACATGGTATCAAAGCTATTCGAGGGCTACATCCGTTGGTGATCCAAATCCGAAGCCGGTGCAATTGCATCCGACTGTTGTTTCCTAGATCCACTGTTCTTGACCGCTTTCGGGCTAAGAGGGCTACTTTATTGTGTTAGGAACATCTGTTCCAGTGAGGAACTATTTTTGTTTCATGCGAAAAGATTTCCGGTAGTCCTGGCTACGTCATTTTTAATATTTGGAGGTATACAATCTTTATTTGTAGTTATAGTTATTTATCTCTCTGTTTATTTCGGTTTATAAAGTCTATAATTTTGTTTTATCATTGGATCTATACCTTTTATTTCTGCGTATGCTCTTTGCCCTGCGACTCTATGCGATCTGAGCAAACCAGAAACAGAAAGAAATGATTTTTCTCATGCGTATGCTCTTTTCCGCTGTGCTTTAGTGTGATCTCAGAAAAGCATAAACATTGAGGAAAATATTTAGTTTCTGGGTAAATCTAACTTTAAGCTGTAAGACTTGGATTACTTTTGCTTGTTTGTTTGGTTTGTGTGGTCGTTTTTTTGTTTTGTAGGCAAAAATTGATTTTTCAAGTAAGCACGCACTCCAAAGCTTTAGTGAGCAAAAAAAAACCCCTTCCTTCTTTCCAAAAATTACTAAGCTTTTGAACTAGCTCACTTGGTCTAAAGTTACTTTATGAGAATAGAGGTTTTGGGTTCAAATCTTTCTTTTTGTTGAGTTACTTTTTCAAAAAGCACATGTAACTATGTTTTAAAATTACTTTATGTAAAAGTGTTCTCACCTATTATAAAAAGTGAGTCACTTATATTTCTAAAGTCACTTTATCTTTTATTTAAATTACAATTGAGTAGATAATTCATAAAGTACAATTGTAAAAGTGATTTTCACTTATTTATAAAAGTGGGTCACATAAAGTAATTTTTTTTTTGAAGTGAGCTAATTAAATTAAGTTTGGAAAGGTTTTTTTGTTTTTGTTTTATTAAAATATAACATTATCATTCACTTCCCAACATTCACGTGGTTTGTCGGCATCTTCAACAACTTTTCTTCAAAAAACCATAACAACTTCTCCAAAAAACCATCATTTTTTGAGATCTTTCCATTGTAACACTTAGTTTCAGCATCTACATCTTCAGTTTCTTTTAAAATGGAAAGTCCATGCCTAGTTATTCTTGACAACACCATCTACTTCCAATGGCTATCCTATATGGTGGATTTACTTAGAAGTAAAGGTCTTTATAGAATAGCTTAAGGCCAAGAGTCTAAACCTCGAGATGAAGATAAGAAAGTCAAATGGGAAAATAAGCAAAATCAAGCACGTAGGTTGATAGGGATGTTTATTTCTCCAGACCTTAGATTCCATATCTCAGAAATTGATACCCCCGAAGAAGCAATGAAACAATTCAATAAAGTTTTTGGAATAAAAAATGAAATTAGAGCCCATCAATTCGAAAATGAGTTGTTTACATTGGACCCCAATAATTTTTCTTCCATTGAAGATTTTTTGTCCAAGTTCAAGACCCTTAGACTTCTCTTGGAAGGTGTTAAGGTTAAGAAAGAAGATGGTAGCCTTATCCATTCTATTCTTACTAAGTTAGGACCAACTTACTCTGTGTTTGTTTCCACCTTCCATTCTACTAGAGAAGCCTTTATTTCTCAAGGACAAGTCTACAAATCCCCCTCTTTTGATGCTTTTTGTGATCATTTAATAAGAGAACGAGAAACACTCTTACATCTTGGTCTTCTTAATACTGGAAACTCTTTTAAGAAATCCTTAGCGGCCCAGCAGCAACCAAGTTCAAAGAATCCTAATAAGCAACATCCTACAAAGAATGGTCCTAAACCAAACAAGGATCCTATGCCATTTCAGTCTCAAAATGAAAAATCAACTCAACAAAATGATAAGGCAACTAAAAACAATGGGAAGAAGACTGATAGACATTGCAACTTTTGTAATCGTGATAGCCACTTAGAATCCAAATGCTTTAAGAAGATGGAAGCCTTGGAAGCAACAATGAAGAAGCATAACATCCATTTGGAGCACTCTTCAACTTCAACTTCATCTTCAGGAATAACGCTTTTTGCATGCGATTGTCAAGCATCTCGGTCTGGTTATGCACTAAATGTATCTTCTTCTTCTCATTCTCATGAGTGGCTCATTGATTCTGGAGCTTCTTATCACATGGTCAAAAACAAAGCCATGTTTTCTTCTTTAAATGATTGTAACACCAAAAATATATATGTTGGTGATGATAGATCTCTTAGTGTTGTAGGGACTGGAACTGTTCATCTAGACAATGGTCAATTTAATGATGTATTATGTGTTCCTACTTTATCTTGCAACCTTCTATCTGTATATTAGATAACTCATTCAGGGGACGGTAAAACCGTTGAATTTTCACCTCATGATGTTATAATTAAGTACCTAAGAGATCCTAGACAGATTTTAGCTATTGGCATTGCTGATGATTCTACAAGGTTATATAAGTTTAACAACTTTGGGTCATCAACTCTTCCCTCAGTATTTGTTGCTTATAATGATGAAGTGAACAAACTTTGGCATGAACGATTTGGTCACTTAAACTATCGCTCCCTTCAAAATCTATATTAAGAAAATACGGTGACACGTCTTCCTATGGTATCTTGCAGAGATGGTGTTTGTTCCGGATGTGTACTCGGAAAACATCATCGGGATAGTTTTGAAAAATGCGCCTCTTGGCATGCCTCAGCTTCTTTACAGCTTGTGCATAGTGATTTATGTGATCCACTTCCAATTGTTTCATTGATGATTTCTCCAAACGCACTTGGGTATACTTCTTAAGACTCAAGAGTGAAGTCTTTAGCAAGTTCTTGGCCTTTAAGGCCTTTGTTTTTTTTTTTTAACAAGAACGGTTATGGTGTTTCATTATCTGCTTGGCCAATGGCCACAAATTCGGTTACAAAATGAGGAGCACTTTCCAACATGCCGTTCTGCCAGGAGGGGATTGGCTTTTGCTCTTATCCTCTTCCTCTTTTTACAATTTTCAAAATGGTCTTTGAATGCTAATTGTCCAAGATGAAAAATGCAGACAAACTGATTTAATAGGAAACGATAAAACATATCTTTTCATGGAATAGGAGTCCACAGAGATTCCTTGTTTCTGAGAACGGTTCCAGCTTCTAAATGGACTGCAATGTTTGCTTGGGCGTCTGCTGCTTTGTTATTTGCTCTTAGAATATGAAAATATGTCAAGCGAAGCGATTTTGAGATGCTTTGATTCTGGAAAGAAGCCTGACTAGGTGCAGATCAAAAGGGTTGGAGTTGGTCACCACAGCTCTTATAATAACTTGGGAGTCTCCGAGAATGTTTGCTTCCCGAATTCCCAGCTCCTTGAGGAAGATTACCCCTTGCAAGAGGGCGAGAGCCTCGGCTTGCATGCTTGATGTATATCCAAGCCCCCAGGCAAAGTTATGAGAAGAAATATTGTCTGGCATGATAATGTGACCACCCGCCCCAGCTTTCCCTGGATTCCCTTTAGCTGCTCCGTAAAAAAAAGAGATGGAATTAATTGCTTGGACAACCATTCCTGGAATTCGATCTCATTTTTCTTGATTTGCCAAACTTCAAGTTCTGGAGGTGGGCTTCTTGGTTTATGGAAGCTAATCTTGAAGGCCGTTCCCAGCTCTCTATCATGTTGACTGAGGTTTGAATCGTCATCTATGCCTTCCAACCACTCACTTAATTGGCACTTCACTGAATTAGCTACTATTCTGTGATCATGAGCTTTGTCTCGAAAAATCCTCCTGTTCCTTTCTAACCAAACCTACCAACTAGTGAATTTTGGCAAAGCACTCCATGTTGCTCTGATCTTTTTGTTCTTTGGTTGAACGTCTGGGTATCTGGCCATCCAACCTGCAAACAGCTCTTGAACTGAAGTGGGAAAATTGAGATCGAGATTCCAATTGTCCAGTAGATCCTACCAGACAGATTTTGTGAAATTACATTCGATCATTATATGGAGAGCGGTTTCAGAATTTGTCTTACAAAGGACACATCTGGACGGTCCCTTAAATCCTCTGTTTTGAAGTCTGTCCTCGGTAAGAATTTTTTGATGGCTAAGAATGCAACAAAAATGATCAATTTTTGGTATAGACGGGAAGTTCCATATCCCTACCCAGGGAGCTGGGTTGGGAGGGACGTTTGGGCGCTCTAAGAACTTGAAGTAACCCTATTTGACTGTATAGCCAGAGCGACTGTTTTCCCAGCCTCTTGCGTCCTTTCTGTTGGCGTGGAGGGGAGCCAATCCATGGAGATGGGCTTTGAGAGTCGTCCATTCATTTTCCAGATCGATGGGCATTGGTAACCGCTTCCAGCCCGTCCAGTAATTCTCTGTCCAATCCGACAAATCCCACAGAGTATGTATTTGCGCTGCCTCCAACCAATTCCTGAGCGCTGTAAAATTGCCAGCGTCTTCCAAAGGGGGTCGATTCATGATTTTGTCCTTCCAAACCTGAATTTTCTTACCGTTACCAGGAACCCAATGGGCATATTTGTTAATCATCGACGCGATTTTGTTAAGGAGATTGCTGAAGTGCGTTCTGGACAAGTTTTTGGGGTGGTCTAAACACCAGAGCCTTGGGCCTCTAAAGTACTTCTTCCATAACGCAATTTGAGCCCAGCTAGGATTAGGAGCGATTATTTTCCATGCTAGTTTGGCTCCCATAGCAGGATTTTTGGCAGTGTTTTACAACCCGGCCGAGTCAACTCGGAAACGGCCGTTTCGAATCGAGCCAAAGCAAATTTTAATGACCCGGCCAGCAACCCGGCTTGGTTGACCGAGTCAACTATGACTCGGCCGAGTCATAGTTGACTCGGTCAACCCGGCCGGGTCCGTATTGACTCGGCCGAGTCAAAGAACCCACGGTTGCTCTAGGTGCCATTTGTATTATTTAGGTTTCAAATAGGTGTTCAAGAACAGTTAATAAAATAGCTGGGTATATGTACATCTATGCTCTTGCAGCCCAGGATTAGACATAGTAACTACAATCAGCCACTCAATGGCTGTGATGCATTCTTGTGGCACGTATAGCTAAAGTTAATTCATGATTATGATCACCATTCTTTCAGCAGTGTAGACACAACATGTAGGATTTCACACAAGTGTAGACTTATTTAATAAAGATCTAGGCTATGAACTGTAGCATTCCTTTTACCACACAGGAATCTATTAATGCAAGCATCTTAAACTTGAATAGTGTCCATAAGCACCCTTAATGCTGAGATTAATTAGACTCGAGAGTCCATGGCACATGCATATAGAGTACTGCAATTTTCACATGATCAGATGCATATCATGAGGTCAACACATGTAATCATTTACATTTTCATCAACAATCAAAGCATTATCATAACATGAGCAATTCCAATCCCTTAAGAAAGCATACTTCACACAGTTAATTAGCATATAAACCATTCCAGAAATATAAACATGACATCCATTGCTCATATCAATTGTGGTAAACACTTATCTCAAAATATAAGCTGGGAAACTAAGTCGGGGGCTTGAAGTCTCTGCCCACCCATTGGGTACCATTTTGATATAATGGATTGGTTCATGAGCCTACTTTGATCATATGTTGTCTTCCATCTATATTATAATGCTGTGTGTTTGGAAACATGAATGAAAATCTTTAAAATTATGTTTAAAATATTTAAAATTATGTTTTTTTATAAAAAAAATAAATATTTAATGTATTTTTTACAACGACCGAGTCATTGAAATCGAGCCGGCCGAGTCATTACCGAGTCCGAGTCCGAGTTGTAAAACATTGATTTTTGGCATTCAGATCTTTGAGATTTAATCCTCCTTCGAGATATGGTTTTGTGACTATTTCCCAATTGATTAGGGAGAATTTCTTGTCATTGTGCTTGCCTCCTTTCCAAAAAAAGCCCCTGATTAATTCATCCATCTTTTTTATAATTCCCACTGGTGCCAGAAGGACCGCAAATTTGAAGATCGGAAGACTGTTGAGAACTGCTTTGACGAGCACAGCTTTGCCAGCGATGTTAAGCCAAGAGGAACCCTAGGAATGCATCTTTGATTTGAATTTATCTATGAGAGAAGTCCAGTCTTTGCTTGCCACTCTCTTGTTGAAGACTGGCAGCCCAAGATATTTGAAAGAGGACCAACTAATGGAGGCAGAAAATCCCAAACATCTAGCTATGGAGGATGCAGTGGAAGCAGGAGTATTCCAACAAAAAATCTGACATTTCCCCTTGTTTAGCTCACTGCCTGAGATTTTGCAGAAGTCATCCAAAACTGCTTTGAAGTTGATAGCTGATTGAGGAGTTGCAGCTCCCAGAAGGAGGGTATCGTCAGCGAAAAGTGCATGATTGATGCGCTTCACCCCTCTTGCAATGCACAACCCGTTGATAGCATGATCTTGCTGCTTTTTATTCAGATAGAAACTAAGAACAGAGGCTTGAATGACGAAAAGGAGAGGTGAAAGAGGGCACCCCTGCCTCAGTCCTCTAGAGGCTTTGAAAAATTCAGCGGTCCTTCCATTCACTAGAGGAGCAATCCAGGGCTCCGTAATACAGGCTTTTATCCACTTTATAAAACCTTGCCCGAATCCCATTTTAAGCATTACATCAAACAAAAATTTATGATTAACACGATCAAAGGCATTCGATAGGTCGAGTTTGATGACAATACCTTTTTCCTTACGATGCTGGCTGGAATGGATTGCCTCCTGGACCAACACGAAATTGTCCACTAGTTGTCTGCCTTTGATGAATCCCCCTTGATTGTCTAGAATGATTTTGGGGAGGAATCTTTTCAGCCTGTTTGCTATCACTTTGGTGATCACTTTGTACCCGATGTTGCATAGTGAAATTGGGCGGAATCTGCTGAAGGTGTTTGCCCCTTTTTCCTTAGGGATAAGGGCTAGAAATGCCGAATTTGTGCAGCCTCCAATCTTCTGACAGTTCTGTGATTTCTGGATCATTTTGAGGAATTCCTTCTCAATAATCTGCCAACAAGTTTGTAAGAATCTTGGGATGAAACCATCCGGGCCTGGGGCTTTATCCGGGTCCATGGCGAATAGAGCCTCCTTGACTTCTTTAAGCGTGATTATACTTTCTAGAGCCTGATTGATTTTGGATGTGATGATCTTAGGAACAACATCTAAGAGGCTGAAATTTTGATCTGCTCTGATGTCTTCTCTGTACAGATTCTCAAAATGCTCAGAGGTTGCTTTTTTTATGCTAGTAAAGTCCCTTAGAACACTGCTTTCTTCTTTTATTTCTTTAATAGAGTTCCGGCCTTTCCTAGCTTGAGCTTGCTTGTGAAAAAAGGAGGTATTCCTGTCTCCGGCTTTAAGCCAAAGACTTCTAGATTTGAGTCTCCAGTACTCTTCTTCGGCCAGGCATGCTTTGTGGAAGTTTTGCTGAAGCTTGGCCTCCTTTTCCAGATCTTCATTTGAAATATCAGTTGTTTCAAATTGAAGGTGATGCCGTTCCAGATCTGATTGAGTTTTTTTCCTTTCCTCAGCTGGGTTGGGCAAGGTCCTGGCCCATTTTTTTAGCATGGCTTTCACTCTTCTGAGTTTTTCTTCCCACACAAAGAAGGCAGAGCCCTTGACTGGGTTTTTCCAGCAGTCTCTGACCTTATCCGTGAAGTTTGCCTCCTTGATCCAGAGAGAGCAGAATCTGAATGGAATAGGCCCTAGATCCTGAGAAGTCAGCAATTCCAGACTGATAGGCTTGTGGTCTGATGTACTGCTGTGCAGGATGCGTGATATAACTTCTAATCCAATGAGTAGGAAGGAACTTTGAACCAAGAAGCGGTCCAATCTTGCCGCTATATGTCCTGGCCCAGCCCTTTTGTTTGACCACGTGAACTTGCCAATGGTAGGCTTGATATCGATTAGATCCCTCTCTTGCATGAGATCCTCTACTGTTTCTCTTGCTGGGTCTCTGACAATACTGCCTCCTCTCTTTCCTGATGGCAGGAGGGTGAGGTTGAAATCTCCTGCAATGATGATGTTCTCCAAGTCTTCCCGGTTTGCCAAATTTTTGATGGAGTCCCAACATATTTTCTTTTCACCTGCATTATTTGGAGCATATACATTGACTAGACTCATAATTGCTTTAGATTCTAAATGTTGCAACTTTAACAATATCCAATGAGTATTTAGGGTTTTAGAGATGAGGGAGAACTTATGTGGATTCCAGAGCGACCCAAGTCCTCCTGAAGCTCCCCGAGCCGAAGTTGCATGCGCACCGTCTTTTTTCCAAAACTTTCTACTTTCTTGGAGGAAGGATGATTCCTCCATCTTAGTCTCCTGGATGAGGAGGATGTCCGGGGTTTCCTGCCTTATCAGACTTCTCATCGCCTCTTCCTTGGCTTTGGATCCCATACCCCTACAGTTCCAGGAGACAATCTTCATTACTTACTTTTGTTGTGGAGAGCTCCTTTGGAGCTCTGGATTGGGGCCTTCTTCGTCTTCGGAGTTTTTGCTAGAAGTTTCTCTAGCGTAGGCTGGCTGCCCTGGAGCTTGTCTTTGTATGTTTCTTGTTCCCTTTTTTCTTTTGTTGACATTCGGCCTCTTGTAGATCTTCTGGGGGTGGATTGCGATTCCCCTATTTCCCCTTCTTCCTCCGACTCATCGGATTCTTGGGTTTCCTCCTCGTCTTCAGATATCTTTCCTTTGGGAATCTCTGGCTCACTTTTAGATTTAGTCGGGGAGACTTCTTTCGGGGTTTCTGTATCCTGGGAAATTATGGTTTCTGATCCCAGGATCTCATATCTGTTCCCTTGACTTTCCATGGGCGGCTTCTGAGCAGGCGCTGTTTGGGGTGTTCTGGTGCTAGCATTTGCGGCCTTCCTGGAGGTAGTTCTGGATCTCTTCGCCTGATTCCATCCTTCCTCTTTCCCTTTATCTTCAGCCCCTTTGGACGGGCAGTCTCTAGCGAAATGTCCATAGACTTGGCACTTCCGACATTTGAACGGCAGCTGCTCATAGTCTAGTTTCTGAATATGTGTCCACGGGCCCACCCTTATTTTGACAGCTTCAGGAAGACCAACCTCCAAATCCACCTCCACGCAAATTCTGGCGCAGTCATACTGGTCTCTATTGTTGGCCCTGTCAATGAATTTCCCGAGGGTGTTCCCGATGTGCTTCAGGGAATCCCAGTTCCAGCAATGGACCGGAAGATTGGGGAGTCTTACCCAT
This sequence comes from Pinus tabuliformis, assembly GCA_031772625.1. Lineage (NCBI taxonomy): Eukaryota > Viridiplantae > Streptophyta > Pinopsida > Pinales > Pinaceae > Pinus > Pinus tabuliformis. The sequence continues at coordinate 240,960,619 of CM062808.1, read as the reverse complement.
ACTGGGACTGCTGAAGGTACATCCATTGCCGGGTCGAAATCTGGCGTCCATTTGTTCAGGTACAGCCCTTGAGGCCCCATGAAATAGGGTCCATTTCTGAATATGAGATCCTTGTCTTCTTTTTCTGAGAATTCAAAAAGAAAGTATCCTCTTCCGAGAAAGTAAGATGTTACCTTGCCCTGGATCAACGGAGCCCAGTTTCTGGAGACCCAGTTCTCTGTTGATTTAGGAGAGGGCTAGAGACCTGTAAACTGACCCACTAGGGCACGTTCCGACAACGAAAGGGCTACTTGGATTGGACCTTCGGGAGGAAGGGCGATCTCAGGGATGTCATCGAGTCTTTTGACGAACTTAGCGGCTTCCACTGCTTTCTTCTTGGGGAGCGAGGCCAACAAGGATCTGAAGGCCTCAGCTGCAGAGGATGGAGGAGGGGAGGAAGATCCTGGGGGATCTGGATCTTCCATGAAGATCTAGCTCTAACCGCAGCTGGAAAAAGAGGGAGAAGGGCGGGCAAACGCAGGGCGAAAGGAGCACCCACGCTCAACAACCAAGGAAGGGACGAGGCCACAGGGCGGATCCGCAGGAGCGGACCACGCGGAACAGAGCCGAGCGTAGCAGCTCAGGCTTTCCGTCACGCAGCGTTCTTGTTTTCACCTTTAAGGCCTTTGTTGAGAAACATTCTGGACATCAATTTTTGCATTGAGCATGGAATTCAATTGCAACATACTGTTCCATATACTCCACTACAAAATGGTGTAGCTGAAAGGAAGAATCGCACCTTAAAGGAAATGGCTAATTGTATGCTTCAATCTAAAGGACCTAGTCTTAATTTTTGGGCAGAAGAAATTAACTGTGCAAATTACATAGTAAATTGCACTCCTACTAAGGTTTTAACACCTTAAAGGAAATGGCTAATTGTATGCTTCAATCTAAAGGACTTAGTCTTAATTTTTGGGCAGAAGCAATTAACTGTGCAAATTACATAGTAAATTGCACTCCTACTAAGGTTTTAAGGAATATCACTCCAGAAGTATGGAGCTCAATTAAACCATATGTAAGTCACTTTCGTGTTTTTGGAAGTGAAGCATGGGCCCATATTCCGGATGAGAAACATAAAGCCTTAGAACCTAACAGTGAAAAATGTATTTTTGTTGGATATTTTGAAGATGTTAAAGGATATAGACTTCGTTCACCTAAATCCAAAAATGTTATCATTAGAAGAGATGTAAAGTTTGCTGGAATTATATTAGCCTACGAGCCTAGTTCGACAGACGTGCCACCTCTTTCTATCCCTTCTACTTCTGAAAATATTCCTTCTTCAGATGATGACAACGAGGATGACAATCCTCCCCCACCTTCTCGGGATCCTCCTTCAGCTCCTCAGCTTCCAAAATGGGTCCGCGCTACTCGGGATGCAGCAAGTGCTCTTGTAGGTGATCCTACAGATCAATGTCGTACACGTTCTCAGTTTGATAGAGCCTCTTCTTTACTGGCTCAAGCTTTAGTGAATCATGATCCTGACACCTTTGTAGAAGCTTCAGGCCATCCATATTGGGACACAACTATGAATGAAGAATATCGTTCATTATTGGCAAATAATACATGGGACTTTGTTCCTCTTCCAAAGGGACGAAAAATTGTTAGATGCAAATTGGTTTACAGAACCAAGTTTGGACTAGATGGAAAAGTTGATAAACATAAAGCTCGTCTTGTTGCTAAGGGTTTTTCACAAGTTGAAGGCATTGACTATACTGAAACCTTCTCCCCTGTTGCCAAAATGAATTCTATCCGTCTTGTTCTTTCCCTTGTTGCCTCTTTCAAATGGGAAGTCCATTAGATGGATGTTAAATCTGCCTTCTTGCATGGGGACTTGCATGAAGAAATCTGTATGGAACAACCTCCCGACTTTAGACAAAAAGACTCTAGCCTTGTATGTCGGCTTAAGAAATCCCTTTATGGTCTCAAGCAAGCCCCTCAGGCTTGGTATGCCAAAATGGATAGTTTTCTTTTAGATTTTGGCTTTTCTAGGTGTCACTCTAACAATACTGTCTACACCAAGAAAGTGGGTAAGAATCACGAAAGTTGTAGAGAGATTATATGAAATTATTAGAAATTTGAGTATTTTTATAAACATATAGCCAAACATTTTATATTTTTTCATATTAGGGACTAGTAAGATTCGCCAAAGTTTCTAAATATTAAAATGAATTTCCATTCTTAAAATTTTCCCTAATTGCTTGTTAGCCAGAAAGGGAAGCCTTTGAGTTCTATTAGGTAGAGTATCACTTGATCATTAGGTGTCCCATTTATTATGAGATATAGGAGACAATGTTACTTGGGAGCGGGAGCGGAAGCGGGGAGCGGGAGCGGGAGCGACCATTTTCAGAAGCTCCCGGTTTGGGAGCGAATCCCGGAGCGATTTTTTAAAAATATATATATTTTTTATATTTTTTAATTTTTGATACATATATGTCAACAAAAACATGTAGAATGGTGAATTAGATATAAAAAACATAAAAAAGCATAGATTGAACCATATAACAACAATCATCTAGAAGTTATAATCTTCATCAACCACGTCCGCAAGTTAGTAACATAGTAACATACAACATATTGAGTCTCATGATTCATCAATCTTAAAGTTTCAAGCTTTCAAAATTCAATATATAACATTTATCATCATTGATCACCAAAGTTGTACTTGTAAGCTAAGTGTAACCATTACAACAAATAATATCTAACATGAAATGAAATGTTATAAAATGAAACGAAATGAAACAACTTTCAACTTTCATGAAGCATCATATTCATAATTCATTACTAATGAGTTATAATTGCCAACTTCAAACTTAAATTGTCATATATTGTTTAAAAAAATATCATAATAAATATGAAAGAGTCAATAGTTATAAAAGCTACTAGAAACTAGAGAAGAGAAGTAAATCTATTATCTATTTCTTATGCTTGGGCCTCTTGCCACCACGAGAAATGTCTAATTTTTTAGTCTTGTTGCAAAATCAGGATCTTTGTCATTAATATCACCCTCCAAGCATTAATATCCAGAGGTATCTTTGTCATTACCTTTGTATCTGTATAGGGATCTTTGTCATTAATATCACCCTCTAAGCATTAACATAAGATAGAAAAAGCATAGCATGTCAAGTCAAGATTTTGTTTGAGTGATGCGTACATTTTTAGAAGGGTCATGATAGAGGAGTTCGACAACCAATGTCACTAACATCAAGGTACATAGAGGGATTGGTACTCTTGATTAAATATGAGTTCCATACCCTAATACATGACAAAATTCAATGGAAACATTGCAATCCCCCAATCCTGAAATCCTGAAAAACTGATAAGTCTGCTGGATTTTGAATGAAATCTAAAATTCTACTTTCTCCATATGAAATCCAATGAGGACGAAACCACTCTCAAACATCCTGAGTCATTTCATGGTAATGTTAAAAATTTAAGTAAAAGGATGAAAATGAAAATTAAAGAAAATGTCACTTTTACTTTAAGAATTTAACATTACCATGAATAGCATATCAATACTAGGGCCTAGACTTGATCATTAAGTTGCCCCACTCAAAAACTATTTGTTTCTTTCAAAAAAAATTGCATTTCGAACATTACTACAAAAAAAAAATGCAAAAAAGGCAAAACGCTCCCGAAAAGGCAGGGAGCGAATTTTTTTTTAGGGAGCGCGCTCCCGACCCGCTCCCGCCCGGAGCGCGGATCGGGAGCGGGAGCGAGGGGGGGGGGGGGGCGCTCCCCCGCAACACTGATAGGAGATGTCACTGCCTATACTTAGATTTAGATTTAGAAGGGTCTCTTGTTACCTTTTTGTCTCTTGCTACCTTTTTTTGTTACCAGATTGGAGGTGTCTAGCTCTCTATATCCCAGAGGCGATCAATCATATATGGAAAAACATTATGCCACAGATCCATGCCCAATTTTGCAAGGTTGATCACTTATTTCTTCTGACCTATCACGGTGATTGGATGCTTTAAGCACCATACATATACCCTGGTCAAGTGTATACAGGACATTAGGTCAATGATATTGCACTTTCTCCAGTTCTATTGGTGATGATCGCACAAGACCAGAGGATGCACCTGCTGTAGTTTGTTCTGATGCGAGGATATCTCCCTTTCTAGATTGGGTCCAAATTTTTGTCTTTGATCTTGGATGTTATTGGGTCTTTTTATTCCAGGGCACTCCCCGTTTGACATTATTAGGCTTTGTGTTGGTACTTTCACAGTTACATATGATGATAGGGATGTTTGCTCTTTCCAGGGTTTACTCTATTGGTATATCCCTCTGTTCTATTTTTTGGTATCTCTTCTCTTTTGTTAATTAGTAGCTACCTGGAACTACTACGTTACTGTTATAACTTGCTGTATGCTTTAGTCCCACTGATCCACTTTGGTCACTTGTGGATGTTGACAAAATTACCTGATCTCATTTTATCTATCTTTTAAATAACTTGATTTATTTTCTTTCGTACTGCTATCAGAGTTGCCATTAGTCACAATTTCATGATTCAGTTTTGCTTGCCTCTGTTTGGCTATAAATATCCACTCTGAGAGATTGCTTCTGCTGACATACTACCAAATTATCTCATCATATTGTATTGCAGAATTATCTAGATCAGAGAATATTTCAAATACATGCTACTGTTTCATGTTGGCTTGACATTGCTCATTGGATTGCTAGGAGAAGATAAAATCACAAAGTAGTTGTCTCATCTATATGGTTGGCAGGTGCATCATAGCCAGACCACTTGTCCATCATCTTACAAAGTGGATTTTCAAGATATAATTGATAGTTATACTCGACAAGGAGCCCCGTCAAAGAATAACAAAGCAGGAGTTGATTTTCAAAAGGATTCTATAGACAGGAACAAGGAATCTGCAAGGGAAATTGATTCTGATTCAGATGAAACATCCTCAAATGAATCAGACAGCAATGAAGAGGAGACTGATGATGTTGATATCATTGCAAAAACCAGTTTAATAAAAGATGGAGGAGATACTTGTAAAGGTCACAGTATGACAGTCGAATACCTTGAGGATGAGGCTGATGAGCATATAGCTGAAGACTTTGATGGTATGAGCCTGCACATTTTATTTAGCCTTTAGCACTTGATGTCAAATATTATCAAAATTTATACACATGCTCATTCTGTTTGGCAGACACATGCATGCTATATTGCGTTTCTTTCTTATTCTAAGATACATTAGTTTAGTCCTGTAAAATTTTTCTCTTTTAACTTGCACGATTGAGTTATCCAAATTTGTGTTCAAGCATTGAGTGGCATGCTTCCTGTGATGAGTTGTCCTCTAAATCTTGAATATTTATTTTCTGTTTTGGTGTTCAATTAATCATTGTGGTGAGTTGTGTAGTTGGTTGCCATTAAACTGCAAGTCAATATTCTGCACACCAAAAGATTGTTCAAAACCATTTTTATTGTATAAAATTCTTAATCTATATCGGAAAATTAGCCTCATCAAAATATAAGGGGTACTGGGCATATCAAAAGGCAGTTGACACACTCTTTTACTATGGTAATTCACTAGTTCAGTCTGTTGGTCACAATCCTACAGGTTTTTGTGTCATTGCAAATAATTGTAAATATTAAGAATATGAGAAGATTGGTGAACCTCTTGGAAGATGTAACCAAGAATCAGTCATCTATTGTATTAAATATAGTTGTATGCTTTAATGAGATTCATTCATTTATGGATTTATCTGTGACAGTGGTATCAGAGCATGTTGATTCCATGATTCCCTGCTTGTCTGCTGTCCTGTCATCCCTGTCTCCATGCATTTTTATACTTCATCGTTTCATCTTGCCTCTGTTTGTTGCAGTCCTGCCTCTACTTAGTCCGACTTGTCCGTATATCGCTTTGAGATCCATTCACGTGGCATTCCACACCTAGAGTTTGTTCGATCTGTCTGCTCTCAGATTTCTGTTGGTCCAAATCCATCAAAGTAGTCTCCTGTTTCGAGACAGATACATTGCAGTTTGCTACTTTTTGCCTGTCAAATTTGCACTTCATAGGGAGTCTAAGGGAGACCCTTTCCTTCACCTCTATGTAGACATCTCCCACTACTCATGCCTGAGAGATATCATCCTTGTAGGAGAATTTAACGTGCGCACTAAAGACTTGTAGGTATACATGACAGATTAGATGATGCACTTTGCCTCCAAGAGTTGGAGCTAGCATCAGTGGGTCTTCATAGGAGATTGCAGACAGACATGGATCCCTCATAGTTTATAGGGGATACCTCTTACAGCTAGGGTAATCTCATTGGATATTGATCCTAAACAGCCTCCCTTATAAGTTGTTTCCTTGATTTAGGTGATTTTACCTGCTTTCCTCATAGTGGTGGAGCTAGTGTAGTTGACTACGTCCTGGCCAACCAGGACCTCCTCCGCCAGATCCAACACTTCTCAGTCTCCGCCACACTTTGGCTGAACATGCTCTACTCGCCTTCTCACTCTCAACATCCCCTTCTCCTCTTCCCCCTGCCCACCCCTTTATCCACTCGTACCATCTTCCTTTCTGATAGAGACCATGCAGATACATACAATACTCGGCTCAAGATGTTGCTCCCTCCCATATCTGACTTTAGAGCCTTAGACACAACCATAGGTAAATACGGTACACTTTCCATGGCCCTCATGGATGCAACCCTTAACTCCTACCATCATTCCACTTGCAAGTCTCGCCTTGAAACTACCCGTGATACCTGTCCCATGAATCATTGGTTTGATGTTGAGTGCAAATTTTTCCATAAGTGTCTATGCCTCATGCTTACACATGACCCTTCTTCGTCCCGTATCCTCCTCAAAGTTTTCTGTATACTACTTCATCGCAAAAAACACACATTCCTCTCCCAATGAAGATGAGAACTTTGTGATGCTCTTTGCCACTGCCTGAAAGTTTTTGTGGGCCCTCTTTCCTAGACATCATGCCATCTCTCTCGGCCTTGAGCCCCATACCATGTTCTCCCACACCATCTCCCTTTATGACATCCCTGGACAACTCCCCACCTGTATCCCCTGCCCTCCCACCTTATGCCACATATTCTTTGAATTGGCGATCATGAGAACAAGCAAAGCTTTGAATACCAATTGAGTAGCTTACTAGGATGGGTTTCAGGTCGAATAACTCAAGCAGGGCACCTAATCGCTTGAGTTATAATCTTTTTAATCATGTCGTTTGTTCAGGCTTCACCCCCTCCTAGACAAGACACATCATCCACCTGATCCACAAACCTGGGAGCAATGTTGATCATAATAACTATAGAACTATCATGGTGGGCCACACATTCTCCAAGCTTTATGCCACAGTTCTACACCAATGGTTTTCTGAGGAACTAATGAATCGACATCTTAGAGCTATCAATGTAATTTGTAACAACTGCTATCTTTTTCCATTTGTTTTCCCACCATGTATACAATTGCCACCATCGTGCTTCCCACAGCAGTTTCCATACCATATGATTTTTGCCGCACAGTTGACCCTTCAACGTGAAAAACACTGTTAATGGAATCTAAATTATATACGACTTTGATTTCAATGTAAATATTTAAGTGACTACTCTTATCTTTGATGCCTACCTCGTCCTCAAAGAGTATTGGATACCAGATGTTTACCCAATCGTCCATTTTGTCTTCCCAAGTGAAGACAAGAATGATGTGCCTATCTCTCCTTCTCAACTAGGGAGGATATATCAACCAAACCAAGCTTGTCTCTTAAATACACAAGCTTCTTATTAGGAAGAGATTTTGTCAATATATCAGCTACGTGCTCATCAGTGCAGATATATTGTAGCTGCAATAGTCCATCTTGTACTAGCTTTTGAATGTAGTGATACTTGTTGTTTATATGCTTTGTATTTTCATGAAACATTGGGTCTTTAGACAATGTTATGCAACTGGTGTTATCACGATGTATCACTCTAGGGCTAAGTTGCAGGAAACGTGGGCAGGGGGTCCGTTTCCCCAGGGGAAACGAAACGAAACTCATTTCCCCGTACCGTACGGCCTGGAAACGCGTTTCCGGCCGTACGGCCACGTTTCCCGAAACGGAAACTTGGCTGTACGGCCGGAAACGCGTTTCCAGGCCGTACGTGCCACGTTTCCCCAAAAAAACACTTGTTTTTTAATTTTAATTTTTTTTTTAATTTGTTTTTAATTTTTTTTAGGGTTTCCAGGTAGTAAATGTGATGTAAATTTAATCTTAATGTTTAAATGTTTATGTAAGTAAATGTATCATTCATGTTTTATGATTGCACATATATATAATAATAATTTTTAAATATTTTTAATATACATATATATATATTATTATATATATTCGCGTTTCCCCGTTTCCAAAATTTGGGGAGGTCGCGTTTCGTTTCGCTTCCCCGTTTCGTTTCGCTTCCGCGTTTCCCCGTTTCGTGCAACTTCGCTCTAGGGCCCATTGGTCCTTCAAATAAGTTAGACAACAACTTCCTCAACCAGACAACTTGTTTGCTCACTTGACATATATTCAACCTCAACACTACTCAAAGCAACCGACTCTTGCTTTTTGCTCATCCATGAGACCATGGAGTATCCCAAACAAAAACATCCTCTTGTAGTGCCCCTTCCATACTGCTTATTGCCTCCCCAGTCGGAATTTGTATATCCAATCAAGTGGACATCATTCCTCCTTTCATATTTCAGGCAATAGTGGATTGTTCCTTGCAAATATCTCATATGTGCTTTGGTGCTATCCAATGATCATGCTTTGGCTCCACTTGGAACTGACTGAGAACATTCACTACAAAACATATGTCTGGTCGAGTTTCACCAAATACATGAGTAAGCCAATCGATTGTCTATGCCTGGTTAGATCCACTGGGCTTGATTTAGAACTCCTTAGTCTTTTCAAGTTTGTGATCATTGGGGTTGTCATTGGTTTTCAAACCATCATGTCAAACCTTTTCAACATCTCGATCACATACTTCCCTTGACATAGATAGATCTCCTCTGGTCCCTGCCAGACTTCTAGTCCCAAAGAATAGTGCATCAACCCAAGATCTTTCATATCGAATTCTGCTGCTAGCTACTTCTTGCATTCTTGGATTTGACCATCTACACCTGTTAAGAGAAGATTATCCACATATAGAAGAATAATCACATGCTCACCTTTTACAACGTTGATGTAGGATTTAGAGCAACAAAACTCTTTGTGAAGCCCAATCTTTGTAGGTATGCATCCACGTTAAAATTGGCAACTAGGGCCAAACTCCATGTGGATCACCTCATTTATGGCAGCTGATATTTTTCCTAGATTCCTCTTGTCGAGAGGTGTAGGATTGATCTAAAGATCATCCGATTCTGACAAGTATTTATGGAAATATGAATTTATTTGTAATTACTTGACAAATTGTCAAGGTCGGCCAGCAGTTAAGTGTGTGGCACTCTTGCCCAGCGTTGCATATAAATAGAGGAGAGGTTGAGTCATTATCTCAACTCATCTCATCCTCTCATCTCTTCCTTGTCTCTTGGGTATACAAAGGAAGGAGGACACAGATCTCACGTGGGAAAGAGGATGCAGCTAGGGCAGCATTGGAGGAGGACGCAATTAGGGCAGCAAGGACGCAAGGAGTTGCAGCAAGTGGTTTAGGCCTGCATTGACCAACATATTGCCTCCATTGACTGCAACCTTGTGTGGGCAGCCTCTCCTAGCCTAGCTGAAGAGCTGAACAAGTCTACGTTCACTGTTTGAGGGCACATTTATGACAACATTGACTGGTTAGGGCTGGCTGCAGTATGCTGTAGCATTCACTGCTGTTTTGACCACCTTAATTTGACTGTTTTGGGCTGTCACTACTTCTGTTGGAGACAGAGTTCTCCTAGGTTGTCTTGAGGACATTTTGGGAGCTGATTGATTTCTTTTGCTATTGCTGTTCAAGGGTTTCATTATCGCTGTTGTAAATCAATGATTAGTGATATTGTACTATCTCTCTCTCAATGTTGAACTATTGAAGATTAAAGAAGAATTGATCAAAGGGTTTACCCGCATTGGGGTTTGTCCTTGGCTAGCCACCACATCTAGTGTCTCTTGTCTTGGTTTGTTTTCTATTGATCGTTTAATGTTCTATCTGCACTTTACTTAATGTATATGTGACCGCTAATCTGTGGCTAATAAGAAGAAAAGAAGTAAACTGCTCTAAGCATAGAACATACCATAATTTAACATGGTATTGGAGCTGAGGTGAAAACAAAGCCCAAGCATGAGCAAGAGCAAGAGCAAGAGCAAGAGCAATCACCGAAGGCTGTTGAAGCTATTTTAAAGAAGTCATGGGGTCCTCAGCACACTTCCCTGCTGAAGACAAACTCTGTGAGAAGTCTGACTATCACGGATGGAACATATCTCTCTATCTAACATTAGAAGAGCAGGAAGTGTTGGACCATGTGAGAGGCAGGATTGTTGAGCCTCCATCAAATGCATCCGCTGCTACTAGGAACAAATGGACCAAGGGAGAAGTCAAAGCAAGGAAGATCATATGGGACTCTATTGACAAGCGCCTGGTGGCCTATGTTTTCGCGCTGACCACCTCCAAGGAAATCTACGATAGATTGGTGAGTTTATTTAAAGTTAATTATGCAAATCAAGTTTTGTTCCTTAGAAATAAGCTCAAGGAAATTAAGAAGGGCAAAGATGAGAGTATGCAAGCATATCTCTTAAGGATCACTGAGATCAAGAATGATTTCCTATCTATTGGGGAAGTAGTTCCTGACAGTGAAATGACACTCACAACTCTTGGAGGACTACCACCTGAATGTTATATATTCAGGACTACTCTTCTCAACAATAATGTAATTCCTATATTTGAGGAATTGATGGCGAGATGTATTCAAAAGAGACAAGGATGGAAGAACAAGAAATGCCTGCACTTAAAGGCCATCCCTTTGCCTTTTCTTCTCATGCTAAATGAAGAAACAATTCTGGGGCTAAATCCAAAGGAAAGGCAGGAACAAAAGGTGGAAGAAAAGGTCGATGTTACAATTGCAACAAAATGGGCCACTATGCGAGGGAGTGCCCTGATAAAAGGGATTCACACCATGACGATGATCAAAATCACTCTCAAGGCAATCAAAGGAATGGCAGGTCTAATGGTAGAGGTAAAAAAAATGCTGAAAATCAAGGAAGAGGACTACGAAGGCAAGAAACTCCAGGTATGAATCTAACACTGTTAACAATAAACGAGATGAATATTATCTACCAACAACGCTCTCTACTACCGCTCCCCCGGACTTGCTGGGAAATTGGCTTATTGATAGTGGTGCCTTAAGGCACTTCACTGGTTACAAAGAAGCTCTCTTTAATCTGATAGAGAAGGAGACCAACCTGGAAATTGTTCTTGGGGACAACTCAAAATATCCCATGAAAGGTGCAAGGAATGTCACTCTTCAATTGAATCAGGGAAATACAATTCATTTACAAGATGTATTATATGTACTTGATCTCAAAAAGAACTTGGTGTCCATTTTGGCAATGGAAGACAAAGGCTACAAGGTGGCCTTCATTGATGGCAAGGTACGTGTATGGAAAAAGAACTTTAAAGATGCTTTCACTCTTGGATTTCGAGTTGATTCATTATATTAGGTCGGAGGAAGTCCGCTGGGTGTCATGTCTTGTGACACATCTCTTCAGTCCGAACTATGGCATCAGAGGTTTGCTCACCTTCATTATAAAGCTCTACCCGATGTGAGAAAAATGGTGACCGAGATGCCCGAATTCAGATTATAGCAAGAAGGTGTATGTCCGGGATGTGTTGAAGGAAAGCTCAAAAGGGGACCATTACCCTCAAGCCAAAGCAAGACCTCTGATATATTACAATTGGTTCACTTAGACATATCCGGTGTGATGCCTGTGAACTCTTTGGGAGGATATTTATATTACCTCACTTTTATATATGACTATTCTCGCAAGACTTGGATATACTTCTTGAAAAGGAAGGATGAAGTGTTCACTTGGTTTCGTCACTTCAAAGCCTTGATCGAGAATCAAACCGAAAAGAAAATCAAGATCTTAAGGATTGATAATGTGACTGAGTATGATTCCAATGAGTTTCATGACTTTTGCAAAGAAGCTGGCATTAAGAGGGAGACTACTACACCATATACTCCTGAGCAAAATGGTGTGGCGGAAAGGAAGAATCGTACGATTGTGGACGCTGTCCGTGCTATGCTCCATGATCAAAGACTTTCGAAGTTTCTATGGGTCGACGCTGCAAAGATCGCCGTATATGTACAAAACTGATGCCCTCATCAAGCATTGGGTTCCAAGACTCCCGAAGAGATGTTCACTGGTAAGAAACCTGATGTATCTCATTTTAGAATTTTTGGAAGTCCTGTATATTTTCATGTGCCCAAGGAGAAAATGAATAACTTGGGTGCATCTGGAAAGAAAGGAATCTTTGTGGGCTATAGCAAAAATACTAAGCGCTATAGAATCTATGTGGCTGGTCAAAGGGAAGTCGAGATTAGCCACGATGTCACCTTTGACAAAGATATGGCTCTTAGCAAAGTTGATAATCTTCCTACTCTAAGGGGATCTAAAGAAGCTGACACCAGGGAACCGAAGGAAAAGGAAGATGAGACGATGCCCGATGTGGAAGAACCTATGGATCCTATTGATCCCCCTCCGCAAGAGCCCTCCTCTTCTAGAAAGAGACCTTCATGGCTTAGGGGGACACTTGATGATGCTGAAGGGCACATTTCACCCAGGGGAACCTTCCGGGAAAGTAAGAAGCGGACTAGGTATCAGGGATACTTGACCATCATGAGCACGATCATCCAAAATGAGCCTTCTTCATTTGCAGAAGCTGTCAAGCATCAAGTATGGAAGGATGCTATGACTGAGGAATATGAGTCCATCATGAAAAACGATGTCTAGGATGTGGTCCCCAGACCCTAGGTCAAAGCAGTTGTCACTTCGAAATGGATTTACAAGATAAAACATGTAGTTGATGGAAGTGCGGAAAAGTATAAGGCTCGTTTTGTCGCTCGTGGCTTCTCTCAGAAGGAAGGTATAGACTATGGCAAGATATTTGCGCCTGTTGCCCGATATGCCACCATCTGCTCGATCATAGTCCTTGCTGCTTCGCAAGGATGGAACCTACATCAGATGGATGTCAAGACTGTATTCTTGCATGGTTCGATCAAAGAGGAAGCTTATGTGGAACAACCCGAAGGATTTGAGGTTCATGATTGAGAATCTCATGTGTGCAGGTTTAAGAAGGCCCTCTATGGGCTGAAGCAAGCACCCCGAGTATGGTATGAGAGGATTGATAGCTACTTGGTGAAGTTGGGATTCACTAGGAGTGAAGCCGACCCTAACCTTTGCTTTAAGGTTGAAGATGACAATCCTCTCATACTGGCGCTGTATGTTGATGACCTCTTTCTAACACGGGCAAACCCTTTCATTCACAAATGTAAGAGGGAGTTGGCTTCTGAGTTTGAGATGAAGGACCTAGGACTGATCCACTATTTCTTAGGATTAGAAGTCTAGCAGAAGCCAGGGGAGATTTTCCTATCTCAAGGAAAATATGTGGTGAAGATATTGGAGAGATTTGATATGGTGGACTGCAAGCTCGTAACTACCTCGATGGAGCTTAACTTCAAGAAGTTAAGCAGTAGTGTTGCCGGATCTGTTTTACGAAATGCTATCGAGTATCGTCAACTCGTCGGAGCATTGATGTTCTTGGTGAACTCCTGTCCGGATATATGCTTTGCAGTCAACACGTTGAGTCAACATATGGTTGAGCCTCACCACACACATTGGATTGGTGCCAAGAATATGTTGAGATATCTTCGTGGCACAATCACTCATGGGTTGAGATACACTGCTGGAGATGTGAGACTACTTGGATATATCTATGCTGATTGGGCAGGCAGTGTGGTGGACTGAAAGAGCACTTTCGGGTGCTATTTCTTTTTGGGATTTGCCTCGATATCCTGGATGAGCAGGAAGCAGAAGTCGGTGGCTTTGAGCATTGCCGAGGCAGAGTACATTGTTGCTAGTATGGCCTCTTGTGAGGCAGTCTGGTTGCGAAAGCTCTTTAGTGAGCTGTGTGGATTTACATTGGATACCACCGTTATCCTGTGTGACAACCAGAGTAGGATTTGTTTATCAGAGAATCCCGTATTTCATGATCGCTCCAAGCATATTGATATCAGGTACCAGTATATTCGAGGTATGGTGCAGCGGGGAGCAATAAGGCTCCAACATATTAGGACAAATGAACAGGTCGCCGACATTTTGACGAAGCCCCTGGGAAAGGTCGAATTCTTGACTTTCTGAGAACGACTTGGTGTCATTCAAAGACCCTCTTATGAGGGTAGAGTATGGAGCTTTGGGAGCTCCAGGGGGGCGCGGGGTACTTCTTGGAGCGACATGTGACCAAATGGCGACTCACCATCCCCTGGTGGTGCACTACGTACAGGTTGAAGGGTTCAATCTTCCCCTGTGACACCCCGCGGCGACTGTGGAACAGGACGATTAGTTCTCCGTGGTGACTGTGGAACAGGATGATTAGTTCTCCTGTGGGCCAGGATGATTAGTTCTTTGTGGCGACTGTGGAACAAGATGATTAGTTCTCTTATGGGCCAGGATGATTAGCTCTCTGTGGAATAGGATGATTAGTTCTCGTGTGGGCCAAGATGATTAGTTCTCCTATGGCGGCTGTTGGATAGGATGGCGGCTGTTGGACAGGATGATTCTTTCTCCTGTGGACATGATGATTAGTTCTCCTGTTGAGGCATCCTACCCATGCAGTCTGGGAGTCATGGGAAGTACCTCCCATCTGATCAATGAGCAGGGAAATGGGTTTAGGGACCATAGTAGTACTATCGATGGACGCATCGTTGTATCTACCGTACTCCCTATGCTAGGATGACCTCCATTGATCTGGGATCAGTGAGAGTGGTATGACACACTCTGACACTGACTTCGGGTCAGTGGAGGATGGTATGATACATCCTCGATCATTTCTTCTTCTTCATAGTTCGAGCAGAGCAGAGCAGGGCCAAGCTGTGCAGGGCAATGCATTTGATGGCTGGGATAGTAGTGACGGTCAGACAGATTGCAGATGGAGTTCTCCCTAGTTGAAACTTGAGAGGGAGTGTTAAAGTTGGCAACTAGGGCCAAATTCCATATGGGTCACCTCATTTATGGTAGTTGATATTTTTCCTAGATTCCTCTTGTCGAGAGGTGTAGGATTGATCTAAAGATCATCCGATTTCGACAAGTATTTATGGAAATATGAATTTATTTGTAATTACTTGACAAATTGTCAAGGTCGGCCAGCAGTTAAGTGTGTGGCATTCTTGCCCAGCGTTGCATATAAATAGAGTTGAGGTTGAGTCATTATCTCAACTCATCTCTTCCTTGTCTCTTGGGTATACGAAGGAAGGAGGACGCAGATCTCACGTGGGAAAGAGGACGCAGCTAGGGCAGCATTGGAGGAGGACGCAATTAGGGCAGCAAGGTGCAGCAAGTGGTTTAGGCCCGCGTTGACCAGCATATTGCCTCCATTGACTGCGGCCTTGTGTGGGCAGCGTCTCCTAGGCTAGCCGAAGCGCTGAACAAGTCTGCGTTGACTATTTGAGGGCACATTTATGACAACGTTGACTGGTTAGGGCTTGCTGCAGTATGCTGTAGCATTCACTGCTGTTTTGACCATCTTACTTTCACTGTTTTGGGTTGCCACTACTTCTGTTGGAGACTGAGTTCTCCTAGGTTTTCTTGAGGACATTTTGGGAGCTGATTGATCCCTTTTGCTATTGCTGTTCAAGGGTTTCATTATTGCTGTTGTAAATCACTGATTAGTGATATTGTACTATTGAAGATTAAAGAAGAATTGATCAAAGGGTTTCCTCGCATTGGGGTTTGTCCCTGGCTAGCTGCCACATCTGGCGTCTCTTGTCTTGGCTTGTTTTTTGTTGATCGTTTAATGTTCTATCTGCACTTTACTTATTGTATATGTGATTGCTAATCTGTGGCTAACAAAAAGAAACGAAGTAAATTGCACTAAGCATAGAACATACCATAATTTAACAATCCATCCTTGCATACCATGCCCTTGGTGCCTGCTTAAGGCCATATTATGCTTTCTTCAACCTGCAAACATATGCCTCTCCATCTTTGACCTCAAATCCCAAGGGTTTCTCTATATAGACTTCCTCATCAATTGTGCCATTCAGGAATGCAGTCTTGACATCCATTTGATGAATATTCTATCCCATCAATGCTGCCAAAGAGACCAAAGATCATATAGTTGTATATCTTACTACTGGAGCAAATGTCTCTTCATAATAGATGCCTTCTTGTTGAGAGAAGCCCCTAGCCACAAATCTTGTTCAATACTTCCATCTGCCGCATGCTTAATCTTGTAAAGCCACTTGGAAGTTACCACAGATTTGTCTTCAGTCCTAGGTACGCTCTTCCATACCCCATTCTTCATTATTGATTGATATTCTTCATTCATGGCTTCTTTCCATTCTTGATGATTGACAACTTCTTCAAAGGTGGATGGCCCCGCTTCTATTAGTTGTGTCATATACACTGTATACCTAGAATGTCTTTTGGGCTTCTTGTTTTCTCTAAATGTGTCTTTCGCTGCTCCAAGTCCCTCTGCATCTAATAAAGTAGATTTCAACTAGTTAGGTCTCTTTCTAGTCTCGGGGATTACCATTGTTTTTTTAGGTTCATTGAGACCTTCATCTTCATGATTTGATTCTTCTTCCTCCTTCGAAACTTCGTCTTCAAATTGTTGGAAATAGTACCAAGGAGCTGTTACTAAGCATTTATCTCTTTTAGCTTAGTGGACACATTAATTACATTTGTCTCGGTGACATTTATGAGTTATATTAATGTTATGGGTGGAAAAGGTACTTACGAGTGTTGTACCATGTATTTTTTCTAATATTAAAGTACTTATACTTTATAAAGTGACTTTATGTGTAAAGTACATAGTGTCATTTTCTCATATTAAAGTGAGTTGAAAAATCACTTTATGAGAAAAATAGAAAAATGTACACAACTTGAAAAAGGTACTAGGAGACTTTTAAGTGATGGGGCCAATGTGTGAGGGGGGTCATTTGGGAGAATTGATCTCAACTACACATCTTGAGATTTGGAGATTAAATATCAACCATTGGATCCTAGGTTTAAGGATTCAATCTTTTTCAAGGAGACAAAAGAGGAAAAATGGATCTCATTCTTCACTTCACACTTGAGAGAGAGCATGAGGAGAAGACATGAGAGGAGAAACTTCATGAAGGAGGAGAAATTGCCGTAGAGAAAGGAGGGCTCAAATTTCTAGGAGGGAGCTCTATTTGCAGCATGATTTTCAAGGAAAAGGAGGCATGAAAATCACTAAGGGGCTGCACAAATTTTGAGGAGAAGCCCGAAATTTGAGGCACAAATTTCGGCGTTGTCACCTACAGGCAGCGTGATTTTCGAGGTAGTTTCCAGCGGCGGTTTGGCACAAATTTTGAGGAGGTACAATCAGCCTTTTGCACAAAAAACAAGGCAGACTTTAGTGTTGTTTTCGATGCAGATTCTGGGCACAATTTTCGAGGAGCTCGGCAAAGATAATTTGCTAAATTTTTGGGCATGTAAATTTTGTGTAAATCTGAAATTTCTGTGGGCAGAAATTTCCAGAATTTGCATTTAATGCTCCAGCAAAAAAAGGAAGATAAATAGAGTGAATTTTTGTACTTATAATATAATTTCTTAAGCAATAAAATCCTCATTTGAAGACCAGTTTTCCACAAGAAGTTGTATGCTTTTTCCAGGGTCAATTTGACCAAAAATATGTGTCTCATATGTGTGAATGCTTGCCAAAATTATGTGTTAATTTTCCGCTGATAGGAAAGTGAAAAATAGTAGGACGCTTTAATGTTTGCAATGAATGCATACTAAAATTTATATCATCATGACAAAACATGTGAGTTGTGCCTAAACAAACACATGCAAACTTGTAAACTAGGTTAAGGCTGCAGACCATAAATTTTCCACATGGTATTACAGTCAAGTTGATGCTCAAATCTTCAATTTCAGTCAGCTGATAAAGAGGGCGACAAGCATTTAAAGTCTTCAAATAGTGAACCAATACTTTTGAAACTTTGCCATAAACCCAAAGACTTTAGCAGTTCAGAGGGAGGAAGGTTCTAACTTCCAGATTTGCTTCATTTTGTTGGTTGTGGGGTTATGGCTACTGGGTTGAGAGTAGAGGATAGATTGAGGGGGGCTGAAAACTTTGGCCCATGGAAGGAGAGGATTATGCTTTTACTAGAGGAAGTAGAAGTTTGGGAAGTTGTTGAAGCAACTGTGCAATCACCCGCTGATCCAGCTCAGTTGGTGGAGTTCAACAAGAAGAATGTGAAGACAAAGAGGATCCTTCTAGATGCTAGCAAGGACCATTTATTCCCTCATGTTTTAGGGATGAGATATGCATATTAGATGTGGGAGTCTTTGGTCTCTTTGCACCAGAGGTCTAATGAGAATAGGAAGATGGTGTTGAGACAAAAAACTATACAACACCAAGATGACCAAGGCTGACAGTGTCACTTCTTTCCTCACGAGAGTCTCACCGTTGAAGGATGAGTTAACTACCAATGGAGAGGTTGTTCAAGAGGAGTGGTTGGTTAGGATTGCCTTAGATGGGTTCACCGAGAAGTGGGATGGTTTTATCCACGACTTGGTGGCCAGAGAGCACTTTCATGATTGGAGGAGGATGTGGCACGATTTCATCTAGGAGGAGATCAAGAGGAGTGCGAGAGGTGGCAACAAGAGTGGTGGGGGAGGTGAAGAGGAGAATGTAGCTCTTGCAACTAAGGGCAAGAAAAGTAAGAAGATCAAGAAGGGGTCTTCTATTGGAGCAAAGCAGGAGACGGGGAAGCATAAGACTAAGGAAAAGGACATGAGCAAAGTGAAATGCTTTGCTTATGGGAAGATGGGTCACTATGCTGTTCAGTGTCCCAACAAGAAGAGTAAGAAGAAACACGGAGTTGTAACTTCAACAAAAGTGGATGATTTTGCGGCTATGTTTGATTCAAAGTGTGCTTTGGTGGTGAGTTTAGCCACTCATGTCACATCTACCCATGCTTGGTTCATAGACAGTGGAGCATCCTGCCATATGACCGGAGTTAGAGAGCACTTCACGAGCCTTCTAGAGGATGACATTGACTTGGAGGTTGTGCTTGGCGACAACTCCAAAGTCAAGGCGACATGTATGGGGACTGTTTCATTTCATAGGGAGTCATCACCTCCTCTGAAGGTGACAAATGTTCTTTATCTTCCAGCGTTGAAGAAGAGTTTAATATCAATCTTTAGCTTGGAGGACAGGGGGTATGAGGTACCGTTCCAAAAGTGACAAGTGTTGATATATCCTAGAGGATCCAGTATCGAGTTTGCTTGTGTGATTGGAGATCGCAATGGGAGACTATACAAACTTTTATTTCAGCCTCTTAGAGGTATGGTAGCGCAGACCGGTGGCAGTGAGCTATGTGAGATGTGGCATAGGAGGATGTCCCACTTGCACCATGGAGCTTTTAGGATGTTGAGGGAGATGGTTACAAACTTACAGGGTTTTCTGACTTCAGCACAAAGCATCATGATGTGTGCTTTGGGAAAGTACACCAAGATACATTTCCAGAACAATGACAACATAGCTACAGGTATCCTTGACTTGATTCCTTTTGATGTATGTGGTTCTATGCCCCATGCTTCATTGAGTGGATATGAGTACTATGTCACATTCATTGATGACCACTCTAGGAGGATGTGGATTTACTTCCTGAAGACCAAGGATGAGGTCTTTTGGAGATCCCAAGAGTTTAAGGCTCTTGTGGAGAACCAAACAGGGAGGCAAATCGGGGTGTTGAGATTAGACAATGGGGGCGAGTACACTTTTGCAGAGATGAGGGATTTTTGTGGGAGTGTTGGCATTAAGAGGGAGCTCATTGTGCCTTATAACCCTCAACAGAATGGGGTGGCAGAGAGGAAGAACATGATCATTGTGGGTGCAGCTAGAGCGATGTTGCATGATCAAAGTTTACCTTTCTTCTTGTGGGACTGGGCATGTAACACCACTGCTTATTTGCAGAACAAGAGCCCACACAGAGTCTTGGGGAACAAGACTCTTAAGGAGGTGTATACCAGTAAGAAGCCTAAAGTTGGGCACATTAGGATATTTGGGTGCCTTACATATTCACACGTCCATGAGGAGAAGAGGACGAAGTTTTAACCCACTGCAGAGAGAGGTATCCTAGTGGGTTATAGTGAGACCAACAAATCCTACTGTATATATCTTCGTGCACCGAGGAAGATAATTCTAAGGAGGGATGTGACATTTGAGAGGCAAAGGGCTTTGAGGAGGTCTCAGGAGGTTGATTAGGTAGAGCAGTAGGCTCCTCAGCAGGGAGCCACTCTACAGGTTTCAGGTGCATCAGGTGGTACATTAGATCAAGAGGTTCACCTTCTTCAGGGGTGACTGGTTCACAAAGCACAGTTCTCCCTAGTACAGGATCACCTAGTGCAGGTTCATCAAGCACAATATCTTAGAGTTCAAGATCTACTTTGGTTATTTCAGAGCCTTCCTCGCCCAGAGGAGACGAACCAGTTGAGGATTTTCCCATACCACCACAGGAGGCTACTGTAGGGAAGAGGAAGCCAAGATGGCTTCGAGAGACCCTGAAGAAGGCTCAAGAGGTAGTGGGCAGACCTAAGTGGTCAGTGAGGGAGAGCAGACCACCAGAGAGGTTGAGTGGCTTTGTGGCAGATGTTGTGGATACAAAGCCAACTAGTTTTGAGGAGGCTGCTAGATGTTGATTTTTGGTAGCATCGGATGTGCTCTAGCCTTGAAATTTGGAGGAGAGGCTAAGGCACATGAGATCTCCAAGAGTTTTGAGGAATTCCATCCGGATGAGGAGTTATTAAAATAGTTAATATTTTTAATGGGTTCCTAAGTCTAAACTTACGAAAATAAAATATTAATGGGTATTAATAAAGATAAGGATAAGAAGCTTCTAAGAGACGAGGATCAATTTTGTTTTGAGCTTAGCCGTTGATTAGGGACTTAATCTCGACCGTTGATTCATCAACAAGCAAAGTATAAGAGAAGACTTGAGGGTCATTTGGAGACACACCGACAGATACGCAGTATCTCAAGGAAATTCGATTCTCTAGGAAGATGAGATCAATTTCAGAGGGAGTTGCAGGGTGGAGGAAGAGGAGGGCTTAAACAACAGGCGGTGATCGAGAAGGAGGTGACGCAGGGGTAGTGGAAGACAACGCAAAAATGGAGATGCATGGCCTACCCAAGCTGACACAGAGGGATGCAGAGCCACTCAGAGCCACGCTAGGTCAATCAGAGTGACACAGGGGTGACACAAGTGGGAGCAGGGTCTCCAAAGTGTCAAATGGTCTCAGAGGGAAAGTCTCAGGGTTTTCTTTCAGTTTATCTATAAAATCATTCCTTGTAAAAGAAATCGCTGCTGAATATTAATAAAGCCCTCATCTGCTGCACCGATTTCCCACTTTGGGTTTTTTCTGGGGACAATTGTCCAAAAATAATTGTGTCGATGTGATTGATTCTTGTGCATGTATTTTTTCTCTGGGTAATTGTGTGATAACTGCAGTAGAATTTATTTTAATATTTGCTAAAGGAATTTCGTAAATAACTTATTGAGAATAATAAGTAGGTGAAATAAATCAGTTGTTGCAGTGATAGAATTTCAGTTTAGAAATTTTCACATGGTATCAAAGGAGAGATCCAACAACTAGAAAGGAAAATCGATTATGGGTCAAGAGCATGATGCAGAGGCATCCACTCAAGGGGACTCGCGCAGATTTTCAAAAGAATGCACAAGGGACGAATATTCGATGTTAGCTTCCAGAGTGGAAGAAGAAGACGCTTTCCTTACAAGCTTTGCCTCCTCGGAGGTTTGGTATACAGGCAGTGGAGCTTCTTGGCGTATGACAGGAATCCGAGAATGTTTTTCAAATTATTAGGAAGAAAGAATGAATTTTCAGATCACCATGGGGAATAAGGCAAAGTGTACTCCAGTAGGAAGAGGTACCATAGTTTTTCAAACTGAAGCAGGATAGCGACTTCGGGCAACCAATGCGCTGCATGTGTTGGGATTGGGGATGAACTGTATCTCAACTTCAAAACAAGGGCTACGACGTTTTCTTCATTAAGGAGAAAGTATATGTCAAACACCCAAGTTGGAAAAAGAAGGCTCGGATTGGAATCAAAAGTAATAGGTTGTACAAGTTACAGCTAGAATCACCAATGGCATTGATAGGTAGTAATGCAGACAAAGACTTGAATGAGCTATGGCACAGGAGGATGGGACACTTACACCATGGGGCTATGAGAATTCTCAGGAAAACAATATCACACCATGGGGCTATGAGAATTCTCAGGAAAACAGTATCAGGAGTTCCAGAACTAAGTACTGACCGGGATGATATATGCAGATGGTGCGCTCTGGGCAAGTATGCCAAAGCTGCATTTTTCAGAAGTAATAATAGGGCGAAGAGTGTGCAAGGATTTATACACTCAGACATCCGCGGACCGATGTCCAGAAAATCTCTTATTACTTCGTCACCTTCATCGATGACCATTCCAGGAAGACTTGGATCTACTTTCTGAAAACCAAGGATGAGGTTTTCGGTCGATTCAAAGAGTTGAAGGTTCTAGTGGAGAATCTGATAGGAAAGAAGATGAAAGTGTTGCGCTCGGACAATGGTGGAGAGTATGTTGATAAGGACTTCACCAATTTTTGCGCTAAGGCTTCATAAGGGAGTGGACAACTCCCTACAATCTGGCGTAGAATGGAGTAGCAGAAAGGAAAAACAAGAATATTGTGGAAGCAACTAGGGCAATGCTGTATGATCAGGATATGCCTAAATTCTTGTGGGCAGAAGCATGCAACACGACAGTTTATGTCCAGAACAGGACTCCTCATAGGGCGTTGGGTAAATTCACTCTGGAGTAGGTCTTCACTGGGAAGACACCTGAAGTCAGTGATTTCAGGATATTTGGGAGTTTCAGGAAGAGAAGAGAAAGAAATTAGATCAAACTGTTGAGAAAGGATATCTTGTGGGATATAGCGAGAATGCTAAGGCATATAGAGTCTATCTTCCAAGGAGTAGGAAGGTAGTAGTTCGGCGGGATGTAAAGTTCATGGAGGATAGAGCTTTCAAAAAATCCCGAGAAATGCCTTTCGAGGAGCAGTCGAAAGACGAGCCATTGGTTAGACCACTTCAACCAACAGAAACTGGTACCAGAAATCCTCCTGAAGACAAGGCTTTAGAACAGGAGGAATCTCAGGAAGAAGAGGAGTTGATAGATGTACCTACTACCAGTGGAAGAACCAGCCGGGAACTCCGACAAATTCTACGGTGTGCAGAAGACTTCATTGGTGTACCCAGGAATAGCTTAGGTTGGGGAACCTTCTAGTTTTCAGGAGGCCGTTCAGCATCAAGTGTGGGTAGATGCTATGGTGGAGGAATACAACTCTATAATGGTCAATGATGTCTGGGAAGTGGTACCTAGGCCTCAGGATAGATCAGTGGTAGGTTCGAGATGGATTTAGAAGGTCAAATATGTTGTAGATGACAATGTGGAGAAATACAAAGCCATGTTCGTGGCTAACGGGTATGCTCAGAAGGAAGGGATAGACTACGAAGAAACCTTCGCCCCAGTAGCCAGGTATACTTCTATTAGGACCGTGATATCTCTTGCAGCGTAGATGGGGTGGGGGATCCAACAGATGGATGTCAAGATGACATTCTTCAACGAGGTAATAGAAGAGGAAGTATACATCGAACAACTAGAAAGTTTTGAGACACATGAGAAGAGATCTCATGTATGCAGATTAAAGAAAGCCTTGTATGCACTGAAATAGACACCTAGGGCATGGTACGGTCGAATTGATGGCTACTTGCAGAAGATGGGGTTCGTCAAGAGTAATGCAGACCCTAATCTCTACTATCTGGTTGTAGAGAATGAGTCTCTAATCCTAGTGTTATATGTGGATGGTCTCTTCCTGACAGGATCATCCAGGCTCATCAAAGACTGCAAAAAGAACCTAGCCACAAAATTCGACATGAAGGATTTGGGACAAATATTTTCTGGGGTTGGAAGTTTGGCAGCAGAAGGGTGAGATCTTCCTAGGATAAGGGAGATATGCTACAGAAATCTTGAAGAGATTCAGGATGCAAGACTGTAGACCTATGGCTACTCCAATGATCACCAACTGGAAGAAGATTGATGCATCAGAAGATAAAGATGTTGATCCCATCTTGTACAGGCAACTCATAGGGTCCTTGATGTATTTGGTCAATACCAGGCAAACATTTGTTACACTGTCAACACCCTCAGTCAGTTCATGGTAGAACCTAAGAGGGCGGACTTGGCAACAACCAAACATGTTCTTAGGTATATACAAGGAACAATCGAGCATGGACTATTGTACACCAAAGGCAATGACATCGGGATGGGTGGGTTCACTAATGCAGATTGGTCTGGAAGTTCAGTAGATCGGAAAAGTGCAACTGGGTACTGTTTCAACATTGGACCAGGAATGACCTCCTGGTGCAGTGGGAAACAAAAATCCGTGGCTCTGAGCTCAGCTGAAGCAGAATATATGGCAGCTAGCACAACTTCGTGCGAAGCCATATGGCTTAGGAAATTGCTTGTGAATCTATTTAGGAGAAGGATGGAAGTGACTAGGATCATGTGTGATAATCAGAGTTGCATCAAGCTCTCTGAGAATCCAGTATTTCATGATCAGTCGAAGCACATTGATATCAGGTGTCACTTTGTCAGAGACTGTGTCCAACGAGGGGCAATACAATTGAGGTACGCTCCTACAGGAGAACAAGTGGCAGACTTCCTTACCAAGGCTCTAGGAAGAACAAAGTTTGTTCATTTCAGGGAGAAGATGGGGATGGTAAAGAATCCATTTCAATAATGGATAAGTATCAGAAGTTGTAGTGCAACAGTTAGCAGTGGCAGTGCTATGGGCAGCATGATGCAGCAGGTTGAGAGGGAGCTGCAGTGACAGTGGTAGTGTCATGGGCAGCAGTACAAGAAGCAACAGTGCAGGGGATGTGAGGCAGCGAGCCAAGCATCAACACCATGGTTTTAAAAAATGACCGAGTTGACTCCGACTTAGCCGAGTTAGACTGAACCAATGCCTGGCCGGGTCGGCTCGGTGGTTGGAACAGAACAACTGGCCGGGTTGTTACCGAGCCAATCATTGACTTGGTAACAACTCGGCCGACTCGGTAATGACTCGGTCGACTCGGTAACAACTCGACCGGCTCGGCTCTTTGACAAAAACCCTGAAGCACATTTCTCAAAAGTTGTTCTGACTCCTACATATCAATGGTTGGGTTGTTGTTTATTGCATATTTATAGCCCTAAAGTAATCTATCACTGTGAGAAAGTTTTGAAAATTACAACGCCAAAGTATGGTTATCCTAGTGGCATGAATTAGAAAACTGAAACAATGCATTGAGCCATACACTGTTTTTAGAAAGGCAAATGTTCTGGCAATGGACTAATAAATACATATTTACCTCTGATTGTTCTGGAGCTTGACCAAAATTAAATCAAGGTTTTTGAGACTTCATTAGGGGCAGAGAACTGGTATTATTGTTATTGTAGTCTAGTGATAGTTCGTAGGTTGAGGCAGAAAAGAATCCTGGCATTGGTGGCTAAGTATGAACTTTGTATTGGACAGTGCATTGGGTGCCATTTTGATATAATGGATATATTCATGAGCCTACTTTGATCATATGTTGTCTTCTCTCTATATTCTAAAGCTTTGTGTTTGGAAACATGGATGAATTTATTTATTTATTTTTTATTTTTAAATAAATATTACTGTATTTTTTACAACGACCGAGTCATTGAAATCAAACTAGCCAAGTCGATACTGAGTTGGAGTCGGAGTCACGGTCTACCCTTGGCTGTTTCTGAGTCGGAGTCGGAGTTTTGAAACATTGATCAACACAAGTATCGATGTAGAAGATCAATGTGATGTTTCTATAGTGAAACATTTCTAGAGCACATTCCTCGCTAAGAGGGAGTGTTGATTTTTGGTAGCATCGGATGTTCTCTAGCCTTGAAATTTGGAGGAGAGGCTAAGGCACATGGGATCTCTAAGACCTAGAAATCGTTTTGAGAAATTCCATGAGGATGAAGAGTTATTAAAATAATTAATATTTTTAATGGGTTCGTAAGTCTAAACTTAGGAAAATAAAAATATTAATGGATATTAATAAAGTTAAGGATGAGAAGCATCAAAGAGACGAGGATCAAGTCTGTTTTAATCTTAGCCGTTGATTAGGGACTTAATCTTGGCCGTTGATTCATCAACAGGAAAAGTATAAGAGAAGACTTGAGGGTCATTTGGAGACACACCGATAGATACTCAGTATCTCAAGGAAATTTGATTCTCAAGGAAGAGGAGATCGATTTCAGAGGGAGTTGTAGGGTGGAGGAAGAGGAGGGCTTCAGCAACAGGCAGTGATCGAGGAGGAGGTGATGCAGGGGCAGTGGAAGACAACGTAGAAAGAGAGATGCAGTCCAGAGGAGAGATGCAGGGATAGATACTCAGTATCTCGAGGAAATTTGATTCTCAAGGAAGAGGAGATCGATTTCAGAGGGAGTTGCAGGGAGGAGGAAGAGGAGGGCTTCAACAGCAGGCTGTGATCGAGGAGGAGGTGACGCAAGGGTAGTGGAAGACAACGCAGAAAGAGAGACACACTCCAGAGGAGAGACGCAGGGCCTACACAGGCTGACGCAAACGGACACAAAGCCATTCAGAGCCACGCTGGGTCAATTAGAGTGACGCAGGGGTGACACAGAAGTGGGAGCAGGGTCTCCAAAGTGTCAGATGGTCTCAGAGGGAAAGTCTTAGGTGTTTTCTTTCAGTTTCTTTGTAAAGTCATTCCTTGTAAAAGCAACTGCTGCTAAAGATTAATAAAGCCCTCATTTGCTGCACCGGGTTTCCCACATTGGGTTTTTCCGGGGACAGTTGTCCAAAAATAACTGTGTCAATGTGATTGATTCTTGTGCATATATTTTTTCTCTGGGTAATTGTGTGATAACTGCAGTAGAATTTATTTTAACATTTGCTGAAGGAATTTCATAAATAACTTATTGAGAATAATAAGTAGGTGAAATAAATCAGTTGTTGCAGTGATAGAATTTCAGTTTAGAAACTTTCACACTAGACAACAGATCTAGAGGGATGCTATGCTGGAGGAGTATGCCTCTGTCATGAAGAATGATGTCTGGGAGGTAGTGCCATGTCCTAATGGGAAGTCAATTGTGACTTCCAGGAGGCTCTATAAGATCAAACATGCTGTGGATGACAACGTGGAGAAGTTCAAAGCTCAGTTGTGGCGGGGGGGTTCTCCCAGGTAGAGGGAGTTGACTATGAGGAAACATTTGCACTAGTTGCTCGTTATACTTCCATTAGAGCAGTGATATCTATAACAGTGTTGGGGGATTCACCGATGGATGTGAAGGCCGCCATTGTCAATGGTGTTATACCGGAGGAGGTGTACATTGAGCAGTCTGAGGGCTTTGAGTTGCATGGGAGGGAGCCTCATGTTTGTAGGCTGAGGAAAGCCTTGTATGGATTGATGTAGGCACCGAGTGCATGGTACGAGAGGATAGATGTCTACTTGCAGCAGATGGGTGTCCATAAGAGTGATGTAGATCCAAACCTATACTTTATCTTGGTAGGTGACAATCCACTCATTCTGGTACTTTATGTGGATGACTTGTTTATTACAAGGGGGGAGAGTTTCATCCAGCACTGCAAGAGAGATCTTGCTACAGAGTTTGATATGACTGATATGGGCTGATGCATTACTTTATGGGATTGGAGTTTTGGTAGGAGGTTGGGCACATCTTTGTGGGCTAGGACAGGTATGCAGGTTATCTTGAGGAGATTCCGTATGGATGGTTGCAGGCCTATGGCTACTCCTATGATCACCAACTGGAAGAAGCTTCATGATGCTGATTCCGAGTTGGTGGATCCCACTTTGTATCGTTAGTTGATGTATTTGGTCAACACTAGACCAAACATTTGTTTTACAGTCAACACATTGAGTTAGTTTATGATGGAGCCCAGGAGAGTACACTGGGTGGTTGTAAAACATGTGTTGAGGTACTTACAGGGCACAATGCAACATGGTTTGTATTATGTCAGACATGATGGAGTTAAATTGATTGGTTGCACAGACTCAGATTGGGCTAGCAGTGTCAGTGACCGAAATGGTACTTCCAGATGTTGTTTCTCATTGGGCTTGACAGTTGTGTCATGGTTCAACAGGAAACATAAGTCAGCGGCATTGAACACCGGAGATGCAAAGTATATGGTAGCTAGTTAGGAGGGTGCGAGGCATTATGGCTTCGCAAGATGTTTCATGGATTATTTGGTCAAATGTTGAGACCAACTATGATTTACTGTGACATTCAAAGTTGTATTAAACTCTTTGAGAATCTAGTATTTTACGGTTAGTCAAAGCATATAGAGATCATATGCCACTTCATCAGAGACTGGGTTCAGCAAGGAGCAGTGAAGCTTGAGTATATGCTCGTTGATGAGCAGGTAGCAAACATTCCCACCAAGTCTTTGCCAAGAGGCAAGCATGTTTTCTTCAGAGACAGGATGGGAGTGGTGAGAAACACCTTCTTCAGTAAGAGGGAGTGCTAGAAATAGTACCAAGGAGAGGTGTTACTAGGCATTTATCCCTTTTAGCCTAGTGAACACATTAATTACTTTTGTCTTGGTGACATTCATGAGTTATATTAATGTCATGGGTGGAAACAGTACTTAGAAGTGTTGTACTGTGTGTCACTTGTACTTTCTAAAGTGACTTTATGTGTAAAGTACATAATGTAATTTTATAATATTAAAGTGAGTTGAAAAATCACTTTATGAGAAAAATAGAAAAAGGTACACAACTTGAAAAAGGTACTAGGAGACTTTTAAGTGACGGGGCCAATTTGTGAAGGGAGACATTTGAGAGAATTGTTCTCAACCACACATCTTGAGATTTGAAGATTAAATCTCAACCATTGGATCCTAGGTTTAGGGATTCAATCTTTTCCAAGGAGACAAAAGAGGAAAAAGGGATCTCATTCTTCACTTCACACTTGAGAGGGAACATGAGGAGAAGACATGAGAGGAGAAATTGCAACATACAAAGGAGGGTTCGAATTTTTAGGAGGGAGCTATACTTGTAGCATGATTTTCAAGGAGGCATGAAAATCTAGGAGAGAGGTTCCACAAATTTCGAGGAGAAGAACAACACAAAAATTGAGGAGGCATGAAAATAGAGGAGCATACCAGCATGAATTTTGAGGGGGTACAACGCTGGTTTGGCCTGAAATTCGAGGCACGAATTTCAGGACTGTCACCTATAGGAAACATGATTTTTGAGGTAGTTTTCAGCAGTTGTTTGGCACAAATTTCATGGAGGTACAATCAACCTTTTTCACCAAAAATGAGGCAGACTTCAATGCTGTTTTCGAGGTAGATTCTAGGCACAATTTTTGAGCAGCTTGGCAGAGATAATCTACTAAATTTCCGTGCCTGTAAATTTTGTGGAAATTTGAAATTTCAGTGGGCACAAATTTCCAGAATTTGCATTTAATGCTACAACAGAAAAGGGGAGATAAGTACAATGAATTTTTGTACTTATTTTATAATTTCTTAAGCAATAAAATCCTCCTTTGAAGACCGGTTTTCCCCAAGAGGCTGTGGGGTTTTTCCGGGGTCAACTTGACCAAAAATAAGTGTCTCATATGTGTGAATGCTTGCCAAAATTATGTGTTAATTTTCAGCTGATAGGAAAGTGAAAAATAGTAGAAGTACTCTTTAATGTTTGCAATGAATGCATACTGAAATTTATATCAGCATGACAAAACATGTGGGTTGGGCCTAAACAAACACATGCAAACTTGTAAACTGGGTTAAGGGTGCAAATCATAAATTTTCAACACAAACACTAGAAGTTCTTCATCATCAGAGTCCGTAGGGAGATCCTCTGATTTCATGAATGCAATACTTTTGTCAAATATCACATCTCGACTGACTACTATTCATTGTCCTTCCTTTATGTAGATTCTATAGGCCTTAGAAGAATTACTGTAGCCAAAAAATGTTCCCTTCATCCTGATGGATCCAACATCTTTCTCTTGTCCTTTGGTATATGAATATAGACGAGACAACCAAAAATTCGGAGATGATCCACGCTTGGTTTCTTCCCAGTGAATACTTCTTCATGAGTCATGTTATCTAGTGACTTGTGGGGATTTTGATTTTGTATGTATAGTGCTATCTCTGTTGCTTCACCCCACAAGAATTTCGGCAAATCTTGATCATGTAGCATAGATTTCACACTTTCTTCAATGGACTGATTCTTTCATTCTGCAACTCCATTTTTCTCGGGATTATATGGGACTATCAACTCCCTCTTAATCCTAGACTCCTTACAAAAGGCTATAATTTCCTTGGATGTGTATTCTCCTCCATTATCAGACCTTAATATCTTGATTCTCCTTTTTGTAAGGTTCTCTACTTCAACTTTGAATTTTTGAAATTTGGTAAATACTTCATCCTTGGATTTCATTAAGTAAACCCAAGTTTTCCTTGAATGGTCATCTATGAATGTGACATAATATAGATGACCTCCAAGTG
This sequence comes from Pinus tabuliformis, assembly GCA_031772625.1. NCBI lineage: Eukaryota > Viridiplantae > Streptophyta > Pinopsida > Pinales > Pinaceae > Pinus > Pinus tabuliformis. The sequence goes on along the minus strand of CM062808.1, from coordinate 240,929,820 downwards.
ACTTTGGAGTCATAGGACCACAAACATTAGAATGAATAAGATCCAAGATTTATTTTGACCTTGAAGCACTGCTTCCAAATGGTCTCTTGGTGTTCTTACCCAATGCATATCCCTTGCATACTCCTTCATGATCTTCTTTCAGTTTAGGGATGCCATTTACTATTGAATTTAGGGTTGGTAAGATTTTGTAGCGAAGATGACCAAATCTTTTATGCCAAAGTTCACATGGGCTAACTTCAATGTGAACCAAAGCTTGAGCGAGGGGAGTTAACAATCTGTAAAGGCTTCCTTCACGAATCCCAATCATTCCTGCATCTTCGATGCTTGCGTTTTTACCCCATACTACAACCTTTCCATCAATGAAAGCAACTCTATCACACTTTTCTTCTACACATGAAATGGAAAGTAAATTCTTATGCAAAACTGGAACAAATGAGATATTGCTGAGATGAATGTTTCCTCCATTCTCCAGCTCAAGTGAAGTTGATCAATTCCTCTTACAGGGTAGCTTTTATTGTCACCAAGTTTTATGGGGTAAGAGGACTTCCCTTTTGATAATGTCTTCCCTTTTGTAAGAGGACTTCCCTGTTGACCTATCTAATGTCTTGATGCTCCACTGTCGATTACCCAAATATTCTCATCTTGAAATGCGTGAGTGCTGAAAATAGTCCTTCATCCTTGTAGATGTCTTGGTCACTTCCTCCTTAGAAGAAAATAGAAGATCCCATGCTTCTTTGGTGCCCTTCTTACGTTGACTTGCCACCTTTCTACATTTCTTTAGGAACTTCTTCAATGTAGAGGAGATCTTCATTATGCGCTTAGCCAACCTCAGCTTTGATACCATGTTGAGAAATCTACAAGGCAATAGTTACGATGATTTCTCTTTCTATGATAATTGTTTGTGATGTCTTTTTACGTTTCTTACTTATGAGCTTCTTCACTTATTATTATGTTCGTATATCATCAAACAACTACCGAAAAAAAAGAACAATAATACTCAAGAACACAGAGTGTAGGCTGCAAGCCAAGGCCAAAACCTCTACACTTGAGAGGAAAACCCGCAAAATCTCCTCTTCTTATAGATTCTTCAATTGACGAATTCCAAGACCTCTAGACCAAGATCATTACCTTCCATGACCAAGTCCAACCTTTCCTGATGATGTGCTTCCCTTGTCCAAGTCAAAACCAATAAAATCTCTTCCAGCAACACAACTTTGAGCCCCAACTTCAGAATTTCAGCCTCTATTGCAGGTCTGAAATTTTTGCCCCCCTGCAACTGCTACTACATCCACACGTGTGAGCGAAATCAACGTTCCAAGGCCTCCCAACAACTTCGCTTGCCTTTCTTCCTTGTCTAGGGCTAGTAGGTGACCTATTAGGTCCTTCTTCCAACAACTTTGTGTAAAATTTTCTGTTTCCCACCCCGGTTTTCAGTTTCACCTTATTTCTCCCATATAGTTAAAGCCCATTCCCATAGCCATACATTTAACAGACTGAAAAAATAAATATTGCTGAAAACACAAATTCTGGAAATTTTTCAGAGTGCTGGAAATTGCAGAAATAAAAAATCAGCAATTAAAACAGCCATAAAAACACATTTAAACTCAGTGATTTTTGGTCAACTTGACCCTGGAAAAACCCCCTACAACTCTTGGGGAAAACCAGTTTGAGAGCTCTTCTTTATTTCTGGAAAATGCCTTTTACAGAGAAAATATTTCAGCAAAAAATCAGCAAAACAGAAATTTTTCCAGCAAGCAAAACTTATCTGTTTTCAGCCCACACGACAATCTGAAAACTGCTGGAAGAGCTGTACGGACCGTACGGATGTACGGACTGTACGAACGTACAGATGTACGGACCGTACGGACTGTACGGACTGTACGGACGGCCGTACGGACTTGTACGGACAGCCCTCGGGAAAAGTGCATAAAATCGCCTCCTCGATATTTGTGCTGAAAAATAAATTTTTCACTGTTTTGCTCACTAAATCTGCCTTTTTCTGCTTGTTCTTTATGCTGTTCAGATTTGCTGAAATGCTGCCTTGGTGTGTGTGCCAAACTGCTGCCTCTTTCTCCTCCTTGTCCAGAAATCTCCCTTGCTCTCTTGCTCTCCTTCTCCCAATCTGCTCATGAAAGAATTGAATGATCTTTTCCACCTTTTCCTCCCTTAACCCAACCCTAAATGACTTTTGGGTGATCCCTAAATCCAATGGCTGAAATAGATTTAGATCAATGGCTGAGATTAAATGCTCATTTAAATCTCACTTTCTATTTTTTAATTCACCCCACTTTAATAAAGACCCACTTAGTCATTTATTTCCAAAGTCACTTTTCCTTTCTAATTTTTCATTGACTTTATAAAGTCACTTTAAAATTAGACTTAGTAACTTTATCACTTAAAGTCACTTTCAAATTAGATTTAACTTTATAAAAATTATAAAGTTACTTTAGGAGAAAAATTAAATTCTTTTGGACACTTTTCCCTAGGCCAAAGATCAAAGCCTTAGGGAACCACCTGTCCTCCGGTACCAAATTTCAACACTCCCTCTTACCGAGGAAGGTGTTCCTCACCACACCCATCTTGTCTCTGAAGTAGACATGCTTGCCCCGTGGTAAGGCTTTGGTAAGAATATCTGCAACCTGCTCATCAGTGGAAATATACTCAAGCTTTACAGCTCCCTTCTGAACATGGTCTCTGATGAAATGATATCTGATCCCGATATGCTTTGACCTGTCATGAAATACTGGATTCTCCGTGAGTTTAATGCAACTCTGATTATCACAGTAAATCACTGAAGGTCTCAACGGCTGACCAAATAAGCCAAACAACATCTTGCGAAGCCAGATGGCCTCACAACTAGCTAGACTGGCTGCCATATACTTTGCTTCCGCTGAACTCAGTGCTACTGACTGCTGCTTCCGGCTGAACCATGACACTACTGCTGAACCCAACCCAAAACAACACCCTGAAGTGCTCTTCCTATCAGAAGCACAACCTGCCCAATCAGAATCAGTGTATCCTGCCAATCTCACTCCATCTCCCTGCCTGTAGTCCAGACCATAATCCACTGTCCCCTGCAAGTACCGCAAAATGTGTTTTGCAGCCACCCAGTGAACCTTCCTAGGTTCACACATAAACTGACTCATCGTGTTGACTGCAAAACAGATATCTGGTCTGGTGTTGACCAAATACATCAAGGAACCAATCAGTTGCCTGTACAATGTGGGATCCACCAACTCGGAATCCGAAGCATGAAGCTTCTTCCAGTTGGTGATCATCGGTGTCGACATGGGTCTACAATCCTCCATGTGGAATCTGCTAAGGATGTCCACAATATACTTCCCCTGCCCCAGGAAGAAATGCCCCTCCTCCTGCCACACCTCCAAACCCAAAAAGTAATGCATCAAGCCGATGTCCTTCATCTCAAACTCCGCTGCAAGATCTCTCTTGCAGTGCTCTATGAGTCTCTCTGCACCTGTAATGATCAAGTCATCCACATACAGCACCAGAATGAGAGGCTCCTCACCAATCACAATAAAGTAAAGGTTCGGATCTGCCTCACTCTTTGTGAAACCCATCCCCTGCAAGTATGCATCTATCCTGGAGTACCAAGCTCTGGGAGCTTGCTTCAGGCCATAAAGGGCCTTCTTCAATCTGCACACATGGGACTCCTTCCCATGCACCTCAAAGCCCTGTGGCTGCTCAATGTACACCTCCTCCTGTATGAAGCCATTGAGAAATGCGGTCTTCACATCCATCTGGTGGATCTTCCAACCCATCTCTGCTGCTATCGATATAATGGAGCGGATCGAAGTATATCGAGCCACGGGAGCGAAGGTCTCCTCATAATCAACTCCCTCTACCTGTGAGAACCCTCTAGCCACAAACCTTGCTTTGAATTTCTCAATGCTGCCATCTGCAGCATGCTTTACCTTGTAAAGCCATCTGGAAGTAACCACGGATTTGCCCTCAGGCCTCGGCACCACCTCCCAAACATCATTCTTCATGATAGAAGAATACTCCTCCTGCATGGCCTCTCTCCAGACCTGCTGGCTAGCTGCCTCCTCATAGCTAGAAGGCTCAGAGTCAAGGATGCTGGTAACCATCGCCATATAGCTACAAAATCTCTCAGGTGGTCTACTCTCTCTGACCGGCCTCTTCGGCTCAGCAACAGATGTGGCATCTCTCAAGGTGTCCTGAAGCCACTTGGGCTTCCTCTTCCCTGAGCATGCTTCTCCCTTAGGAGAATGAAACTCCTCCTCCTCATCCCCATCAGTAGCCTGAACTCCTGACTGTCTGTCTGCTGTCCTCCTGCCTGCACCTGAACCTGTAGAAGCTGAGGTACCGTGTGAACTGTCCATCAGTGGACTCCCTAGTGAACTGCTCTGTGAACTGCTCTGTATGCTGCCCGGAGCACCACCCCTCTGGCTCGGCGAGCCACTGCTCACTGATGGACCTGACATCCTCATAGATGTACCTCCGGATCCTCCTGATCCCTGCCCACTGGATCCCTGCGACTGACTCAACTGCTGCTGAGGGTCTGGCTGATCCAGATACTCTAACTCCCGTGACCTCCTAAAGGCCCTGTCCTCCTCGAACTTCACATCCCGTCTGACAACAACTTTCCTCTGTGCAGGAATGTAAATCCGAAAGGCCTTTGAGGTCTCACTGTAGCCCACAAAGATACCCTTCTCTGCGGTGGGCTCTAGTTTGGTCCTCTCCTCCTTGGGTATATAGGAGTATGTAATGCATCCAAGGATATGAAGATGACCAAGATCAGGCTTCTTCCCAAAGAAAGCCTCCTCCGGAGTCATGTGCCCCAAGGCACGATGCGGACTCCTGTTCTGCAAGTAAACAGCTGTGTTGCAGGCCTCTGCCCACAAGAACAATGGCAACCCCTGATCATATAACATGGCTTTGGCAGCCCCTATGATGGATCTGTTCTTCCTCTCCGCAACCCCGTTCTGCTGGGGGTTGTAAGGAACAATGAACTCCCTCCTAATGCCTGCCTCTGCACAATAGTCAACAAACTCTCCAAGGGTGTACTCTCCTCCATTGTCCGACCTCAGGGACTTGATCTTTCGACCTGTCTGAGTCTCCACAAGAGCTCTGAACTCCTGAAACCGCTTGAAGACCTCACTCTTGGTCTTCAAGAAATAAATCCAGGTCCTCCTGGAGTGATCATCAATGAATAAGACATAGTACTCATATCCACTCAAGGAAACATGAGACATCCGACCGCTCACATCGGAATGAATCAAATCAAGTATCCCCGTCGCTCTGCTGTCACTGCTGGGAAAAGGGGATTTGGCAAACTTGCCCATCGCACAACCTCTGCAAGTATCATGGTGATCAGTACTGAAATCTGGCACACCTGTAGTGATCTCCCGCAATGTCCTCAAGGCTCCATGAGACATGTGCCCATCCTGCGGTGCCAAATCTCACATAGCTCAGAACTGCTAGCTCTGCTGTCGGTACTACAGCTCAATGCCAAAGGGGGCTGGAATGCAAACTTGTACACCTTTGCATGGCGTACACCTATCACTCTAGCTGAATCAGCTGGAGAGCCCCTGGGATACATCAACACCTGTCCTTCCCTGAACAGTACCTCATATCCTCTGTCCTCCAACGCTGAGACGGATATGAGGTTCTTCCTCATCCTTGGCACATAAAGAACCTCTGACACCTTCAAGGGAGGTTTGGACTCCCTCTGAAATGTCACTGTCCCCACCCCGACTGCTCTAACAACTCTGTCATCACCGAGTACTACCTCAATATCAGTGCCACTCTCTGAAAGCTCTGAGAAGTACTCCCGGACTCCTGTCATGTGACGTGAAGCCCCACTGTCCACATACCAGATACCTGTAGATGCTCCGCTAATCGAGGGAAAAGCATGCTCCCTCTGAACCTGTGTGGCAGGTGATCCTGCACTAGAGGACTCACATGTAGTGAACGCAAACTCCCGGTCAAAACGACCTGCAAAGTCCTCAATCTCAGCTGACGCTGCCACATCCTGGGTCTTCCCCTTCTTCTTCTTCTTCTCCGGACACACAACTGCATAGTGTCCCATCTTCTGACAATTCCAACACTTCACTTTGGAATAGTCCTTTTGTGAGTTACCCTGTTTACCTTTACCTCCACCACCGCTTGTGGAAGCCTGCTTCTTCCCTTTGCCTTTCTTGCCTCCTGCCACCAGTGCTACGTCCTCATCCTGCTCAACTGGCTTGGCTGCCCCAAGCTGTCCTTTCCTGATCTCTGTCTGTATACAATCATCCCAAAACCTCTCCCATGTGGGAAGGGTCTCACGTGCACAAACCCCATCAGCAAAGTTCAACCATGAACGGGGGAGGCCATTCACTGCAATACGCACCAACTCAGTGGATGGAATGGCCTCTCCAATCGCTGCCAACTCATCTCTCACATTGGTGATCTTTGTGAGATATCCAGCTGCACTATCATTCCCCATCTTAATGTTCTTCAGCTTCTCCTTCAGGACCATCTTCCGGTTCTCATTGGTACTCTGGTAGAGATTGGACAATGCTGTCCACATCTCATGGGCATTGCTCTTTCCTCTCACATGAGGAATGCAATGGTCTTTGATTCCGTCTAGAATCAGCCTCTTACCCTTGTTGTTCTTTCTATTATAAGCTGCCAACTGAGTAGCATCAGTAGGCACAACAACAGGGTGCTGTGCTGTATGCACCATGATATCCCAGACTTCTGCCTCCTCAAAGATACTCTGCATTCTCTCCTTCCAAACGCTGTAATTTGTATGCCCATCCAACCTATCCTCCACCCTCAATCCCAATGACATCTTGCTGTCCTAAAACTGAAAAATAGCACTGCTGTGGTAAAGATAAAACTGCTGTTTATGAAAAATCAGCTTGCTGGAATTTTCTGAGTGAAAAAATCAGCAGCTGTATTTTTTTCCTTTTGCTGTCCCAAACTGCCCTTCAGCACTCAAGCTCTGATACCATGTAAAATTTTCTGTTTCCCACCCCGGTTTTCAGTTTCACCTTATTTCTCCCATATAGTTAAATGCCCATTCCCATAGCCATACATTTAACAGACTGAAAAAATAAATATTGCTGAAAACACAAATTCTGGAAATTTTTCAGAGTGCTGGAAATTGCAGAAATAAAAAATCAGCAATTAAAACAGCCATAAAAACACATTTAAACTCAGTGATTTTTGGTCAACTTGACCCTGGAAAAACCCCCTACAACTCTTGGGGAAAACCAGTTTGAGAGCTCTTCTTTATTTCTGGAAAATGCCTTTTACAGAGAAAATATTTCAGCAAAAAATCAGCAAAACAGAAATTTTTCCAGCAAGCAAAACTTATCTGTTTTCAGCCCACACGACAATCTGAAAACTGCTGGAAGAGCTGTACGGACCGTACGGATGTACGGACTGTACGGACGTACGGATGTACGGACCGTACGGACTGTACGGACTGTACGGACGGCCGTACGGACTTGTACGGACAGCCCTCGGGAAAAGTGCAGAAAATCGCCTCCTCGATATTTGTGCTGAAAAATAATTTTTTCACTGTTTTGCTCACTAAATCTGCCTTTTTCTGCTTGTTCTTTATGCTGTTCAGATTTGCTGAAATGCTGCCTTGGTGTGTGTGCCAAACTGCTGCCTCTTTCTCCTCCTTGTCCAGAAATCTCCCTTGCTCTCTTGCTCTCCTTCTCCCAATCTGCTCATGAAAGAATTGAATGATCTTTTTCCACCTTTTCCTCCCTTAACCCAACCCTAAATGACTTTTGGGTGATCCCTAAATCCAATGGCTGAAATAGATTTAGATCAATGGCTGAGATTAAATGCTCATTTAAATCTCACTTTCTATTTTTTAATTCACCCCACTTTAATAAAGACCCACTTAGTCATTTATTTCCAAAGTCACTTTTCCTTTCTAATTTTTCATTGACTTTATAAAGTCACTTTAAAATTAGACTTAGTAACTTTATCACTTAAAGTCACTTTCAAATTAGATTTAACTTTATAAAAATTATAAAGTTACTTTAGGAGAAAAATTAAATTCTTTTGGACACTTTTCCCTAGGCCAAAGATCAAAGCCTTAGGGAACCACCTGTCCTCCGGTACCAAATTTCAACACTTTGATCCTCTTCCAGCAAATAGAGAATTTTGACCTTGAAGCAACAAACCCTAGCTTTTCTTCTTCGCACATGTTAGAGAGAATTAGCCCAGAAAGAATCTTTCTTCGTCCTCTTCCTTCTTCGCTAGCCTTCTTACTCTTCTCCTTCGCTTGAATGAGTGAGTGATGAATGTTTCTCAAGGAGGTTGAGTTCACTCCTTTATATAGGCTTCTCAAGGTGGATGTGGCTTCTCAAAATAGGCCGACTTCTTAGCTACTGGGCCAACTTGGTCTCGAAGGGTATTTTGACACTTTTAATGACAAAAATAATTCTCTTTACAAGTTACAATGTGCTTGATGGGGTCTTAAACTTATGACAATGACTCTTTTGACTTCTTGACCTGGGACAAACCTTAGAACCACTCAATGGTTGCTTGACCTCCAAAAATAACAATAATAAATATACTTTCATTTTACAAATACAAGAATCAAAAGTACATTTCATATTTATAAATACTGAACCTAGTTTCACATTTTTCATCAATTCAGATGTCGTGCATTCTTTCAAATAGGACATCTGTAGAACACATGTCCACAGGCAAAAAGGATTCCAAGAAAGAAAAAGAGGCAGGCCTATAAACCAAAAGGATGGCAGGCCTCCGATCCTCACCTCTAAGAAGAAGAAGAGGAAGAAGAAGAAGAAGAAACCATGTAGAACCAAACAAATCATGCAAAAGTGGATGCACAGACACATCATGTCTTCGTATCCCACATGCAGAATGACATTGAACCTCAGGAGATCCATGCATCAGAAAGATGGAAAATGAGGCGCTTGCAGAAAACGGGATGGGGGTACAAAGAGATCCGATGTTTCTGAGAGTTCAGGCTCAAACAAATTGTAGAAATTTCTCATTTCCCACCCCGGTTTTCAGTTTCTCCTTATTTCTCCCATATAGTTAAATGCCCTTTCCCATAACCATACATTTAACAAGCTGGAAAAAATAAATTTGCTGAAAACACAAATTCTGGAAATTTTACAGAATGCTGGAAATCGCAGAAATAAAATCAGCAGTGATAAACAGCCATTAAAACACATTTAAGCACTGAGAATTTGGTCAACGTGACCCTGGAAAAACCCCCTACAACTCTTGGGGAAAACCAGTTTGAGAGCTCTTCTTTATTTCTGGAAAATGCCTTTTTACAGTAAGAGAAATATTCAGCAAAAATCAGCAAGCAAACTTTTACAACTTATCTCAGCCTTGCTGAAACTCAGCCTTGCTGAAACTCCGCCCTGCTGAAACTCCGCTGTACAGACTTGCTGAAACTTCGCCCTGCTGAAACTCCGCTGCTGAAACTCCGCTCTGCTGAAACTCCGCTGCTGAAACTCCGCTCTGCTGAAACTCCGCTCTGTTGAAACTCCGCTGCTGAAACTCTGCTCTGCTGAAACTCCGCTGTGCTGAAACTCCGCTGCTGAAACTCCGCGCTGCTGAAACTCCGCAGCTCACTGTCCAGAAATCTCCCTTGCTCTCTTGCTCTCCTTCTCTCAATCTGCTCATGAAAGAATGAATGACCTTTTCCCCCTTTTCCTCCTTTAATCTAACCCCCAAGTGACTTTTGGGTGATCCCTAAATCCAATGTCTGAAATAGATTGAGATCTAAGGCTGAGATTAAATGCTCATTTAAATCTCACTTTTTAATTTTTAATTCACCCCACTTTAATAAAGACCCACTTAGTCATTTATTTCCAAAGTCACTTTTCCTTTCTAATTTTTCATTGACTTTATAAAAGTCACTTTAAAATTAGACTTAGTAACTTTATCACTTAAAGTCACTTTTAAATTAAATTTAACTTTATAAAATTATAAAGTCACTTTAGGAGTAAAATGAAATTCTTTTGGACACTTTTCCCTAGGCCAAAGATCAAAGCCTAAGGGAACCACCTGTCCTCCGGTACCAAATCTCAACACTCCCTCTTACCGAGGAAGGTGTTCCTCACCACACCCATCTTGTCTCTGAAGTAGACATGCTTGCCCCGTGGTAAGGCTTTGGTAAGAATATCTGCAACCTGCTCATCAGTGGAAATATACTCAAGCTTCACAGCTCCCTTCTGAACATAGTCTCTGATGAAATGATATCTGATCCCGATATGCTTTGACCTGTCATGAAATACTGGATTCTCCGTGAGTTTAATGCAACTCTGATTATCACAGTAAATCATTGAAGGTCTCAACGGCTGACCAAATAAGCCAAACAACATCTTGCGAAGCCAGATAGCCTCACAACTAGCTAGACTGGTTGCCATATACTCTGCTTCCGCTGAACTCAGTGCTACTGACTGCTGCTTCCGGCTGAACCATGACACTACTGCTGAACCCAACCCAAAACAGCACCCCGAAGTGCTCTTCCTATCAGAAGTACAACCTGCCCAATCAGAATCAATGTATCCTGCCAATCTCACTCCATCTCCCTGCCTGTAGTCCAGACCAGTGTTTTACAAACCGGCCGTTTCGAAACTGAAACGACCGAGTTGAACCGAGTCGATTGCTGGAGGAGTGACCCGGCCAAGTAACCGGTCCGGTTGACCGAGTCACACATGACTCGGTCAACCCGGCCGGATCCAATTTGACTCGGTCATCAATCATTACTTCAGCAGTGCCTCCAATAGTAGCAGTTAGAAATTAATGGTAGGCACCTTCTGACAGTGTAAGGTTCAGTGGCTTATATTGCAGCAGTGAGAGGTTCATGTTTCATTGGTTTGCAGTAAGGGTATTCACATTGCAGTTGTGAGTCTTGATGATTCTAAGTGAAAAGACAGAGGCACTGTATGTAGTAGCATTCCTCTTATTGACTGAAGTTGAAGATTTGTAGAAGAATATGTCTTTGTCTATAGTAAGGTTATCATCATCGGAATTGGTCTCATGATCAGGAGTTCATTTACATATTCTGGGCCAAACTTTCAGTGACATGACAAACAATTAATCAATAAAAAATACACTTCAAACATAATGGGGTATAACTTAGAACCTTTCAATCCCTTTTCAATCCCTTTCCACGATCCATTTCCATTCAGCATAATTCACAGGCCAGCACAAGTGTTTTCATGGAATTGCCATTCTTCTTTCAAACAAAGGGAAAGAGATTTCTTATTTATCAAAGACCTACACTTCTGTAAGGAAGAAATAAATCACTGAGTTGTAAGTAACAAGTGCAATTGTATTAAGCATGAAATTTTACTTTAGATATGTCTTGGACTGACATGAAGAAAACCTCAGACTTTACAAACAGAAGCATTTTTCCCACCTTGCCTCCTGTTTTATAAACTGCTCTGTCATACCCATACTTGTGACTGCAAGTACAGTGTCATTTGATAATTTATCTTCCAAAATTTGGTGTGTTTTGGAAAGGCATTGTATTATGAGGATTCGAATTTGATGTGAACCATTGTCCTACATTGATCATCATCTTTTGCTCTTTCAGACAGATATTCCGAGGTCATTTTAAGGTTATGAGTCCTGGCTTACTTCATCAACAGTCCTTCATTCTAAGATAGGGGGCAGTAAAGTTTTATGTTTCATCATTGTTGTAGCACTCTAGAAGGTGCTTCATTGCTATATCTGAGCAGCTATAAGACGCATGCCAGTAAGCCTCCTTGGGCAGAGGTTGAGATATTTTCAAGGTCATAGAGCTGACCTAAGACATCTAGCTCTGAGCCTCACTGCTCGCAGCATATTTGTTGATACATCCTTTCGGCACCAGTGCAGCAGTGTAAGATTGAAAGCAGCTTGGCATAGTTGATTTAGCAACTGCGCCATGAGCTCCCTATTGCATATTCATTCGTGAGCATTGCAGTGTTTGTGTCGAGGGCAACAGTGGTTGTTGTATAGTTTAGTGACAATGTCAAGATTGACAGTCAAGGTTTAATGTACAAATTGAACAGAAGCAAAGAGCCTACTTTGATCATATGTTGTCTTCCATCTATATTATAATGCTGTGTGTTTGGAAACATGAATGAAAATCTTTAAAATTATGTTTAAAATATTTAAAATTATGTTTTTTAATAAAAAAAATAAATATTTAATGTATTTTTTACAACGACCGAGTCATTGAAATCGAGCCGGCCGAGTCATTACCGTTTCGGAGTCGGAGTCGGAGTCGATCCTCGGCCGAGTCGGAGTCGGAGTCGGAGTCTTAAAACATTGGTCCAGACCATAATCCACTGTCCCCTGCAAGTACCGCAAAATATGTTTTGCAGCCACCCAGTGAACCTTCCTAGGCTCACACATAAACTGACTCATCGTGTTGACTGCAAAACAGATATCTGGTCTAGTGTTGACCAAATACATCAAGGAACCAATCAGCTGCCTGTACAATGTAGGATCCACCAACTCGGAATCCGAAGCATGAAGCTTCTTACAGTTGGTGATCATCGGTGTCGACATGGGTCTACAATCCTCCATGTGGAATCTGCTAAGGATGTCCACAATATACTTCCCCTGCCCCAGGAAGAAATGCCCCTCCTCCTGCCACACCTCCAAGCCCAAAAAGTAATGCATCAAGCCGATGTCCTTCATCTCAAACTCCGTCGCAAGATCTCTCTTGCAGTGCTCTATGAGTCTCCAAGTCATCCACATACAGCACCAGAATGAGAGGCTCCTCACCAATCACAATAAAGTAAAGGTTCGGATTTGCCTCACTCTTTGTGAAACCCATCCCCTGCAAATATGTATCTATCCTGGAGTACCAAGTTCTGGGAGCTTGCTTCAGGCCATAAAGGGCCTTCTTCAGTCTGCACACATGGGACTCCTTCCCATGCACCTCAAAGCCTTGTGGTTGTTCAATGTACACCTCCTCCTGTATGAAGCCATTGAGAAATGCAGTCTTCACATCCATCTGGTGGATTTTCCAACCCATCTCTGCTACTATCGATATAATGGAGCGGATCGAAGTATATCGAGCCACGGGAGCGAAGGTCTCCTCATAATCAACTCCCTCTACCTGGGAGAACCCTCTAGCCACAAACCTTGCTTTGAATTTCTCAATGCTGCCATTTGCAGCATGCTTTACCTTGTAAAGCCATCTGGAAGTAACCACGGATTTGCCGTCAGGCCTCGGCACCACCTCCCAAACATCATTCTTCATGATAGAAGAATACTCCTCCTGCATGGCTTCTCTCCAGACCTGCTGGCTAGCTGCCTCCTCATAGCTATAAGGCTCAGAGTCAAGGATGCTGGTAACGATCGCCATATAGCTACAAAACCTCTCAGGTGGTCTACTCTCTCTGACCGGCCTCTTCGGCTCAGCAACAGATGAGGCATCTCTCAAGGTGTCCTGAAGCCACTTGGGCTTCCTCTTCCCTGAGCGCACTTCTCCCACCGGAGAATGAAACTCCTCCTCATCATCATCATGAGCCTGAACTCCTGACTGTCTGTCTGTTGTCCTCCTGCTTGCACCTGAACCTGTAGAAGCTGAGGTACCGTGTGAACTGTCCATCAGTGGACTCCCTAGTGAACTGCTCTGCATGCTGCCCGGAGCACCACCCCTCTGGCTCGGTGAGCCACTGCTCACTGACAGACCTGACATCCTCATAGATGTACCTTCTGATCCTCCTGATCCCTGCTCACTGGATCCCTGCGACTGACTCAACTGCTGCTGAGGGTCTGGCTGATCCAGATACTCTAACTCCCGTGACCTCCTAAAGGCCCAATCCTCCTCGAACTTCACATCCCGTCTGACGACAACTCTCCTCTGTCCAGGAATGTAAATCCGAAAGGCCTTTGAGGTCTCACTGTAGCCCACAAAGATACCCTTCTCTGCGGTGGGCTCTAGTTTGGTCCTCTTCTCCTTGGGTATATAGGAGTATGTAATGCATCCAAAGATATGAAGATGACCAATATCAGGCTTCTTCCCAGAGAAAGCCTCCTCCGGAGTCATGTGCCCCAAGGCACGATGCGGACTCCTGTTCTGCAAGTAAACAACTGTGTTGCAGGCCTTTGCCCACAAGAACAATGGCAACCCCTGATCATGTAACATGGCTTTGGTAGCCCCTATGATGGATCTGTTCTTCCTCTCTGCAACCCCGTTCTGCAGGGGGTTGTAAGGAACAGTGAACTCCCTCCTAATGCCTGCCTCCGCACAATAGTCAACAAACTCTCCAAGGGTGTACTCTCCTCCATTGTCCGACCTCAGGGACTTGATCTTTCGACCTGTCTGTGTCTCCACAAGAGCTCTGAACTCCTGAAACCGCTTGAAGACCTCACTCTTGGTCTTCAAAAAATAAATCCAGGTCCTCCTGGAGTGATCATCAATGAATAAAACATAGTACTCATATCCACTCAAGGAAACATGAGACATCCGACCGCTTACATCGGAATGAATCAAATCAAGTATCCCAGTCGCTTTGCTGTCACTGCTGGGAAAAGGGGATTTGGCAAACTTGCCCATCGCACAACCTCTGCAAGTATCAAAGTGATCAGTACTGAAATCTGGCACACCTGTAGTGATCTCCCGCAATGTTCTCAAGGCTCCATTATACATATGTCCCATCCTGCGGTGCCAAATCTCACACAGCTCAGAATTGCTAGCTCTGCTGTCGGTACTACTGCTCAATGCCAAAAGGGGTTGAAATGCAAACTTGTACACCTTTGCATGGCGTACACCTATCACTCTAGCTGAATCAGCTGGAGTGCCCCTGGGATACATCAACACCTGTCCTCCCCTGAACAGTACCTCATATCCTCTGTCTTCCAAAGCTGAGACGGATATGAGGTTCTTCCTCATCCCTGGCACATAAAGAACATATGACACTTTCAAGGGAGGTTTGGACTCCCTCTGAAATGTCAGTGTCCCCACCCCGACTGCTCTAACAACTCTGTCATCACCGAGTACTACCTCTATATCAGTGCCACTCTCTGAAAGCTCTGAGAAGTACTCACGGACTCCTGTCATGTGACGTGAAGCCCCACTGTCTACATACCAGATACCTGAAGATGCTCCGCTAATCGAGGGAAAAGCATGCTCCCTCTGAACCTGTGTGGCAGGTGATCCTGCACTAGAGGACTCACACGTAGTGAACGCAAACTCCCGGTCAAAACGACCTGCAAAGTCCTCAATCTCTGCTGAAGCTGTCACGTCCTGGTTCTTCCCCTTCTTCTTCTTCTTCTTCTTCTCCGGACACACAACTGCATAGTGTCCCATCTTTTGACAATTCCAACACTTCACCTTGGAATAGTCCTTTTGTGTGTTCCCCTGTTTACCTTTACCTTTGCCTTTGCCCCCACCACTGCTTGTGGAAGCCTGCTTCTTCCCTTTGCCTTTCTTGCCTCCTGCCACCAGTGCTACATCCTCATCCTGCTCAACTGGATTGGCTGCCCCAAGCTGACCTTTCCTGATCTCAGTCTGAATGCAATCATCCCAAAACCTCTCCCATGTGGGAAGGGTCTCACGTGCACAAACCCCATCAGCAAAGTTCAACCATGAACGGGGGAGGCCATTCACTACAATCCGCACCAACGCAGTGGGTGGAATGGCCTCTCCAATCGCTGCCAACTCATCTCTCACATTAGTAATCTTTGTGAGATATCCAGCTGCATTATCATTACCCATCTTAATGTTCTTCAGCTTCTCCTTCAGGACCATCTTCCGGTTCTCATTGGTACTCTGGTAGAGATTGGACAATGCTGTCCACATCTCATGGGCATTGCTCTTTCCTCTCACATGAGGAATGCAATGGTCTTTGATTCCGTCTAGAATCAGCCTCTTACCCTTGTTGTTCTTTTTGTTATAAGCTGTCAACTGAGTAGCATCAGTAGGCACAACAACAGGGTTCTGTGTGGTATGCACCATGATATCCCAGACTTCTGCCTCCTCAAAGATACTCTGCATTTTCTCCTTCCAAACGCTGTAATTTGTATGCCCATCCAGCCTATACTCCACCCTTAGTCCCAATGACATCCTGCTGTCCTAAAGCTGAAAAATAGCACTGCTGTAGTAAAGATAAAACTGCTGTTTATGAAAAAAATCAGCGTGCTGGAATTTTCTGAGTGAAAAATCAGCAACTGTAATTTTTTCTTTTGCTGTCCCAAACTGTCCTTCAGCACTCAAGCTCTGATACCATGTAGAAATTTCTCATTTCCCACCCCGGTTTTCAGTTTCTCCTTATTTCTCCCATATAGTTAAATGCCTTTTTCCATAACCATACATTTAACAAGCTGGAAAAAATAAATTTGCTGAAAACACAAATTCTGGAAATTTTACAGAATGCTGGAAATTGCAGAAATAAAAATCAGTAGTAATAAATAGCCATTAAAACACATTTAAACACTGAGATTTTTGGTCAATGTGACCCTGGAAAAACCCCCTACAACTCTTGGGGAAAACCAGTTTGAGAGCTCTTCTTTATTTCTGGAAAATGCCTTTTTACAGTAAGAGAAATATTCAGCAAAAATCAGCAAGCAAACTTTTACATCTTATCTCAGCCTTGTTGAAACTCAGCCTTGCTGAAACTCCGCCCTGCTGAAACTCCGCTGTACAGACTTGCTGAAACTCCGCTCTGCTGAAACTCCACTGCTGAAACTCCGCTCTGCTGAAACTCCGCTGCTGAAACTCCGCAGCTCACTGTCCATAAATCTCCCTTGCTCTCTTTCTCTCAATCTGCTCATAAAAGAATGAGTGACCTTTTCCTCCTTTAATCTAACCCCAGTGACTTTTGGGTGATCCAAGTGACTTTTGGGTGATCCCTAAATCCAATGGCTGAAATAGATTGAGATCTAAGGCTGAGATTAAATGCTCATTTAAATCTTAGTTTTTATTTTGTAATTCACCCCACTTTAATAAAGACCCACTTAGTCATTTATTTCCAAAGTCACTTTTCCTTTCTAATTTTTCATTGACTTTATAAAAGTCACTTTAAAATTAGACTTAGTAACTTTATCACTTAAAATCACTTTTAAATTAGATTTTACTTTATAAAATTATAAAGTCACTTTAGGAGAAAAATTAAATTCTTTTGGACACTTTTCCCTAGGCCAAAGATCAAAGCCTAAGGGAACCACTTGTCCTCTGGTACCAAATTTCAACACAAATTCCCTGCGAAGACAACAGATTATGAACTAGCAATGGTTCCAGTTGGTTAGAATTCAGGGGGATGGCCGAAAGTGCAGAAAAAGAAAGACAAGAAAGAGAAGTTAAGTGATTATAATTTATTATCACACTTAACTTCAATGTTACATATGTATCTTTTCTTCTGTTTTTCTTTTTTGGCTCATAAGCCCCGAGGTGTAGATTTCAGAATGCTTTTTAGGGTATGCAGAATGTAATTTTGTTCCATTGTTTCACGATGAATAAAATTACGGGTATTTTCCTTGAAAAAAAATCTCTATAAACATTTTTAATATTCATTAAAAATTTAAATGTAATATGTATTTGCATGTATACAATATTTTTTCCATATAAAAATTTATAGGTGCTTTTTTCTGAAATCTGTAAAGTTTCAGAAACCTGCATCAATTTCCCTTTTCCCGGGGACATAAAGTAGAATTTTTAATTTCAGCTCTTTTGCTGTTGATTTACTATTTTTCAACGACTTCTGTGTCTTGGCTGCTGTTTATAGTTTTTTGTTATCCTCTAGTTTTGAATATTTAATATGTTATGAATTTACAGAAATATTTTTTTGGCTTTTTGTTTTGCACTTTTCAGTGACATTTGGTGAATTTGAAGGATCTATTTTCAAAGAAGACCACCATTTAGAACCAGAAAGTGGTTCTTTTGAAACTGTATCGGTTGAGGAACTCCCTACACTAGGATCGGGTCCAAGTATCATATACACACCCACAAGAAAAGAGACAGAAATGATAGCAAAATTTCTTAGCAAGTCTGGTGTGAAGGCTGCAGCTTATCATGCAAAGGTAAGAAATGATTTGTAGTGATTCATAATTAAATAAATAGTTACTGCAGATTACAAGTCTTCAAACAGTACATGTGAATCTCTTAATTCACCTGATTACACTTTTATATGAAATAGCCATGTATTTTTGTGTATAACCTTTTAGATTATTGTTTGGAGGGATTATATAATATGCTATCAGTCATCTTAAGTATTGTTATGCAGAAGTATAAATGCAAATGCACAAAAGATTGTCAATATAACTCATTTTCAAGATAATTTTGTAAGTCAGCAATTAAATGTCCACTTGTGTAGCACAACTATCGGTGTCAGAAATAAAAAGGGAAAGACATACTTATGTCAACAAGAGACTATGGTAGGGCAGAATCCATACTGTCCACCCTGTGCTCGGCCTTGGATGTTGGGAGTGCTGTAGGATGATAGAATTCTTGGTTGAAGACTTCTGTACTTGCTGCTTCTTAGTTCCTGTCCTTGACTCTTTTCTCTTTAGAGCCTTTCTATTGCTCTCTTTCTATTGCTCTTCCTTTTTCTTTTTAAGTTGCATGGTCACTTTTAGCATTTCAGCAAATGAAAACAGATCTGCACTCAATAGAACTTAAAACCAGCTGAATCTACAAACTTCTGAATTAACAATTGAAACTTATATCTGTATAAACAAAATAAATGTATGGAAGATTCAAGAAAGTAGACACTGCAGATCGAAAGTTTGATACCGATGTGTCCTGAAACTTTTATTAATGAAGGAAAAGAAAAAGTACTTAATTTATGCAAGAGCTTATAAATCTCAAAATTACTTGCATGAGAAGAAGAGAGCTTAATTAAGCTTATCTTCTTGTTTCCTACACTAAATTATATACGGGCATATCTTCACATAATCATGTGAAGACGAAGAGTGTTCATGTACAATAAATGAAAAATATATTTATTCTTCTAATTATAAATCCAAAGAAATGACCAAGTTCTAGAAGTACATTGTATTTTAACAAACAAATAGGCCTACTACGTAATTAAAATGATATAAATAGACATGAGTATGTTTATATTGGGTTGATATGTTGGATGTATTGTTTTGTTGCAAACATGGCTTGTGAAGCGATGCCTTCCATAAGGAGTATCTGATGGTGTTGCCCTATCTTATTGGTTCTCTCTATATTTTTGTGTTATTTATAGGGTGAATGTTTTGGTATTTTTAAAGACAAGGGTTTAATTATTGAGGTCATTGGTTTATATCGGCGTTGCAAACATCACAAAAACATTGCCACATTGTGATTTTATATGGGCATCAATTTATTGGCAAAAAAATTGTGGACTTTAAGCCCAAAATTTTAACGCTCTAAGTCAAATAATAACAGAAAATGATGAAATTTAAATTAATAGTGAATTCATAACCGAAATTTAACAATTGACAAAAGTTCTAAGTTTGGAAAATTAACAAAATTTTAACGAAATTTATACTCGGAATATCCAGAGAAGCTAAAATTCAACCATTTGTTTGTAAGTACTTACCTAAACTTTTGTTTGAAGTTGTTTCCGGACTGTTGTTGCCCCATATTTGCTCCCATTACCAAAAGACCAAAACCTCCCTGCCAAACAGGGCACAATCTCGGTACCCAATTCCAAAAAACTTCAAATTTGAAGTAATATGGCCCCCGTGCCCAAAAGCTTCAAGAACAATGAAGGCTTATCTCTATCTGTGTCTCTTTATTGCAAATTCCTCCTCCATGCATTACACTCCAAAAACCAAAAGACCCCCTTCTAAGTCGCACCCCTTCTTATATTTCTTAGAACCACCGTCTTTCTTCCTTTTCACCGTCTCAGTGTCTCTGTCTCCTGTTATGTGGAACTCAACATGATAATCTATCCACTTTAACCTTATTTGATTTGGTAAGATTTGATTGAGTAGGTTATTCACCCTTTAAAGATATGTTGCGTAGGTTGAATTTGATTATTTAGTTTAGTTAGGAGTTAACACTATTTTGTTTAATTAAAATTTTAATTAAACTAATTTACTTAATTTATATTTTTAAATAAATTATCTTATTTAGAATTTAATTTAATTATTTTATTTATTTTAATCAAATTAAATTGTAAATTAAATAAATTTACTTAATAATTCATTATATTTTATATTTTCTTTTTATTAAGGATTATCATACATATATATGTATATAAGGGTGTTATACATATCAAGTATTTAATTTGATATATTCATTATATTTCGATGAGATAGAAATTTATTTCGATAATCAATTCATAACCCTAACTTAGACATTTTCCAATGTTAGCCATTACGTATATTAGTGCAATACATGCGGTTCATGCGTATGTAGCTATCATATGGATGTGCTCTATGTATGCTAATATTGACATTTTGTTTGTAATTGTAGGGGGATCATTACAAACACCCCTCATTCTAAAAACCTCGTCCCGAAGTTAGGGTTTACATAGTATATTGATAAGTGTTTAGTTATTAGTATAATCACATAAGAATTGTATTTCTAGAATCATCCTATCTTTCCTAATCTATTCTATTCCCATCTTATCCGTCCTCTATTGGAGTATGCCATGGCGTCAACTATACTGAACTAACCATTCATAGACCCTAAGGATGACAACGTGGACTATATTGACCTGATTTCTTAGTAGGCATCTGACAGTCATTATCACACATCTAGGGGAGCGTGACTCGCACAGTCCTCCCATGACTTCAGGTTTTGGAGGATAAACAGTGGGTAATACTTCCACCCCTCCTAGTGGGACCAGGGTCAACACCCTATCATGGAATCTTATTGAGCCTTAATTGTTCTTGGAGTTTTTGTCATCACGTGTTCGTTTTGGTAAAGATATTATTTGCAAAGAAAATATTTGTCCACACATTATAACATATGCATCATTATATTCAAATCTATTCGTATTCAGCTAACAATTTTTTTGTGTGCATTCTTGATAAGTTGTCGTCTACGCTATTGATCTTTTGAGTTTATATAATCATATTTGGCTATGGCTCTCTGATACATTTGTAAGTTTGCTTTCACATTAAATAGTCAAATGTAGTCATTCTTTTATTTCCATCTCATCATTTATGTTGATATGTGAAATACAATTTTAGACATGATATCCATAATGTAATTCATAATTCATATTAATATCACGCATCAGCAATGTTAATCATGTAACATACTTTCATATTGGATAATGTTAAGCAAATAACATACTTCATATTGGTATCTATGTATGTTAATTAAATAACATATTTCATATTGGCATCTTCATACCAGTCGAGTTAATAAAATAACATATACCATATACCAACAAAATAAAAATTCATTTTTACATGTAATAGTTCAAAATGATAGTCTTAAGTATCTAACTAAAGTAAAGTAAAGATATACAAACTAAGGTTTTTAAGTGCTTCAAAATTAAAACAAGTTGTGATATTTCTGGTATATGGTCTTTGTATCTTCCCAAGTAGCAGATCTGGCGCTATACTTGTTAAATTGGACTTTAACCTGGTCAACCAAGCGATTCCTTAGTTGTCGAACTCTACGTTCCAGTATACGTATGGTTCGACTGAAATGGTTCTCTCATCCAATACCTGCAGTTCCTTCCATTGAAGGTTATAAGAATTGTCAACTATGTAATGTTTTAATACAAATACTTGAAATACATTATGAACTTTATGCAAGTTGTAACGACCCATCTAAACTAATTAACTAATATAAAGTTCTAAACTTTATATTAAAACTGATATGATAAACTTCATATTAAAAATAAATATGAGTTAAAATTTAAAATAAATATGAATTAAACTTTATAATAAATATAAATTTAAACTTTATAAAATATATAAAATTAAACTTTATAATAAAAATAAAATTTAAAACCTTATAAAAGGTGACGCATAAACCAAACCTGGTGATATAAACAAAGTACATGTAAAAACAAAATAGATCAGATGGATAAATATCTGAGAGTCTGAAATGCATGCGAAGACGTGTCGGGAGGAGGAAGAGCGATGGCCGCAGGCGGGAGGGCGGCCACCACCAAGCCCGCAATTATAAAACCGCTGATCTGAGCCAGACACGGGGGGGGAAGAACGCAGGAAAAGGAGGAGGAGAAAATCAGGAGAGAAGGGAGGGCAAACCAGAGGAAGACAATTGACCATTGGAAGAGCTTTAGGCATTCTAAGGTTCTGGGCACGGGGGATAGTGAGCTCCTGTGAGAAGCTTACTGGATTGAGCAGCCAGGCTCTGCTCAGTCTGGCTGGGTGGAATTGGTCTCCCGATAATTGGAGCAGAACAGTGGTAGCATCATCAACTACACCAGATCAGATAGCAGTCCAAGTAGGTACTTGCTTTTAATTTTTACTGTTTCTGCATTTCAGTTTTATTATGGTTATTACACAAGTGGGGTGGCAGTGCAAGACGATAGGTGACAAGTCCAACTTTTTCCAGAATTTTGAATGGGCCAATAAATCAGAATGACAACTTTGTTCCTTTTACAAACCGGATGGTGCTTTTGTTTGGTCTAATGCGGATGAAGACTTGATCACCTACTTCCTAATTCGTCTCTGTCCTATGAGCATCAACATAACTCTTCTGTCTATCTTGTGCCTCCTTTAACTGTGGTCTAATTTGTTTTACCTGTTTTTCCGTTTCTTGAATTAATTCTGGCCCCACTATTATTCGGTCCTCCAACCTATCCCAACTCAACGATGTTCTACAAGGTTTGCCATATAATGCTTCAAATGGAGGCTTTCTGATTGAACTATGGTAATTGTTACTGTATGCAAATTCAACTAAGGGCAAGTAATATTCCAAGTGTGTTTGCTGGTCCACAACGTACATTCTTTAGCATATCTTCTAGTACTTTGTTCACCTTTTTTGTTTTTCCATCAGTCTCAGGATGATAAGCTGTATTTAAATTTAGTTGAGTTCCTAAGGCTGACTGCATACAAGTCCATAATCTTGAAGTAAATCGTGAATCTCTATCTGATATGATCTTTTTAGATACTCTATGAAATTTGATAATTTCATTTATAAATACCTGAGCTATGTTAGCAACTTTGTAAGTATCTCTTATGGGAATAATTGTTAATTTATCCACCACAACCATAATGGCATTATGCTTTTGTGGAGTAAGAGGTATCCCGATGATAAAATCCATAGAAATTATCTCCCATTTGGTCATAGGAATGTCGTGAGGTTGTAGGAGACCTGCTGGATGACAATGGTCAACCTTCACTTGTTGACATTCGAGACATTTTGCAACGAATTGGACAATATCGTGTTTCATGCCTGCCCAAAAGAAGAGTTTCTTTGTATCAACATACATTTTCTTTACACCAGGATGTGCACAATACAATGCTCTGTGGGCTTCTTTAAGAATGGTGTTTTGGAGATCCCCACTATCAAGAATGCACATCTTTCCATGGAATCGCAAAATTCCATCATCTTTTAGTTCATATCCCTCGAACTTAAGTTCTTTTGGATTTTCACTATCAAACCAGATCTCACTTTTAAATACCAACTGTCACTCAAGAGATGTTCTAGTACTCGCTTCCTCAAGTTTACCTTGATAGGTACCACAGAAAATATCCGTGGTTTTCTACTTAAAGAATCTGCCACAACATTCTCTTTTCCTTTAATGCATGAAATTCCAAATTCATACCCACTTAAAAATTTACTCCATCGTCTTTACCTAGCATTCAAGTCTTTTTGGGTAAATAAATATTGTAAACTTTGGTGGTCGCCTTTGAGCATAAAGCTTCTTCCTACTAGATAGTGTCTCCATATCTTTAAATCTAGCACCACAATGACTAACTCTAAATCGTGTGTGGTGTAGAGTTCTTCATGAGACTTTGACTTCTTGGAGGCATACGCTATTACACCTCTATTTTGCATTAACACTGCACCTAATCCTTGCTTGGATGCATCAGTACACAGTGAAATTTTTGTCCATATCAGGTACTCACAAAATTGGTGCACGGGTCAACAATCTTTTAAGTTCAAAAAATGCTTTATGACATTCCTCAGTCCATTCATACCTAACTCCTTTACGTTGAAGTGTTGTGATAGGGTTTGCAATTTTGGAGAATGCTTCTACAAACCTTCGATAGTAGCCGACTAAACCCATAAAGCTTTGCACTTCATGCACATTTTTCAGTATCGACCATTCCATGATTGTTTTTACCTTATCAGGATCTACTGAGATCCTTTCACCAAATATAATATGACCCAAGTAATGAATCTTCTTCTGAAAGAAAGAAAACTTGGATAATTTTCCATATAATTGGTGTTCCCTGAGGCAAGATAATACTATTTACAAATGTTCTTCATGCTCTTTCTCATTTTTGGAGTAGATGAGAATATCATCTAAGAAGACTTGTACAAATTGGTCGAGATATTTGCGGAAAACACTATTCATAAGGTTCATGAATACTGCTGGTGCATTGGTCAACCCAAATGGTACCACTGTGAACTCCTAATGCTTGAAGCGTGTTCAGAATGCAGTCTTAGAGATATTGTTTTTCGTAATCCTTAATTGATGATAATTTGATCGTAGATGAATTTTTGAAAAGACAGAAGCTCTTTTCATTTGGTCAAAGAGGTCATCAATATGAGGCATTGGATACCGATTCTTTATTGTAGCTCGATTTAAGTCTCAATAGTCTATGCATAGTCACAAGGAATCATCCTTCTTCTTGACAAAAATTACAGGTGCACCCCAAGGCGAAGTACTAGGTCGGATGTGTTCTATTTCCAGTAGTTCCTTCAATTGGATTTGTAAACCTTGAAGTTCAGGAGTCGTCATTCTGTAGGGTGTTTTAGAGATTGGTTCTCTACTAGATTTCAATTCTATTGTAAGATCAAACTCTCTTTCAGGGGGTAATCTTGGTAGTTCTTTTGGAAAAACATCTGAAAATTCAAATAACACCGGATATTGTTTTAAGGACGATTCTTTTTCTTTGCTTACTTGCTTAACAGAATATACCTAACAACCTTTTCAAAGGCAACGCTTCATCTGCATTGCTGAGATGAAATGTAAGGATGCCTTCCTCTTAATACCTGGATTTGGATCGTCTTTCCTTCATTTATATAGAGATATATTTTTTCGTAATAGTCTACCCACGCTTGATGAGCTTCTAACCAATCCATCCCTATGATAAGGTCATAAGTTCCTAGAGTTGTGACATGTACTTTTAAATTAGTTGTACAAATCCCTAGATCAACCTTGCATTCCTCAACACTCAAATCTACGAATTGAAGTTCTCCTAAAGCCATTTCCACCTGTTTGAAATCGTTTTTCTTGCAGGCTGCCGACCCACATTTAGTTAATGCATATGGTGAAATGAAACTATCAGTCCCATCGATATCAAATAATATTTTGAGTTTTACGCCGTTAATAGTACCCGAGGATTCCACTATAGTGGATGATGTTCTGCCTGGTTGTTGTTGACTACTGTATGGATTCTATGATTGCCTTGGGTATTTGATGATAGCTCTTTTCCTGCTCTATGCATTATACTTGATGAGGCTTCCGACAATCACATTGCAAATGCGGTGCTCCACATCCCCAACAATTAACTTGGGATGATCCCCTTGAGTCAGATTATGAGTTTCTAGAAAAGGAGCTATGTCCTCTTGTGCTACTTCCTCTATTAGTAGTTCCTCGAGATTTCCACTGACTTGTGTTTGATGATTCAACAACTATAGTATTAACTGTCATGGAAGCTCTTGCTCCTATTTCTCTTGGGGTAAATCCATTACCATAAGGAGGCGGTCTCAAGCTACTTCCCCTGAAGAAGTTTTAGGGAGCCTTGCCTAGAAATCCTGGCTATGGGGGTCCTCTTGGTCTGACATCCATTTTTGTCCCTAGATTCTCCTCTGCGTAACGGGCACATTCAACTGCCTTAACTACTGATGATGACTTCCACATTCTAACCATGACATTGATTCAAGGATTTAATCGATGATTCAAGGATTTAATCGATATGCGAAACACTCAACTTGATGTTTGTTAGTATCTAGATAAGGAACATATTTCACAAGCTCCATAAACCTTATCTCATATTCTTCTACCATTTTATTACCTTGGATTAACATGCGTGTTGATTTTTGTAGCATCGGATGCGCTCTTGCCTCAAGATTTTTCAGAGAGGCTAAGACACATGCATTCTCCAATACTCAGAAATTGTTTGGGAAAATTCCACCTAGCTATGATTTAATTAAAATAATCAACTTTTTAAAATGGCTTCCTAAGTCTAAACTTAGGAAATCTGGTTAATTAAAGGGTCTTAATTAAATCAGGTGTGGATCTTCTAGAAGAAGACGAGGATCAACTCCCAGTTAATCTTACCCCTTGATTATGTTTTAATCTTGGCTGTTGGAGCTCCAGCGAGAGATTATAAGGAGTTCGATGGGCACTTGGAGAACACATCAAGTAAGAGATCGGAGATCGAATTTCTCAAGAGTAGCAGTGTTGTGTTGCTAGAGTGAGATTGAGTGATCTTCTTGCAGTGAGAGGCAGAGATAGTAGTTCGGAGGAAAGTTTTCCAGATCCGGAGAGTGCAAAGCAAAGAAGGCTTAGAGCAGTTCAGAGAGGCAGCGCAGTGCCACGCAGAGACAATGCAAAGTTTCAGAGGGAGTTCAAAGTCCAGCTGGGAGAGTTGAGATCCAGTGCCAGAAGCCGGGGTGTGAGACTGGAGGGCCAAAAGGTCGATTTTAGAGACAACATGAGATCAACAGAGGAAATGATGCAGAGCTTAGCAGTCGTGACGCAGAGCTGTGTAGGATTGACGCAAAAGCTGCGTAGAGGCAGCGTGGGGCCAACCAGCTAGCCCCTGATTAGTGTCAGATCTCCTGGATTAATGTGAGACTTTTCTCACTAATTTTTTGCCAGTTATTCTTTGTATCAGATAGCTAGTTTGGGCATCCAATGATTTGTACTCAGATTTACTACTGCATAATAATTAAAACCCTCAGAGGATGCACCGGTTTTCCCACATTTGCTTTTTCTGTGGACATTTGTCCAAAAACAACAGTGTATATGTGTGTGTTTATTTCTCTCCAGTGGAGTATTTAGTTTCTGCAATATTTATTTTGTGTAGGTTGCAGTGTTTGTATTTCGATATTTGTTGTAGAAAACTGCAAGTAATTTGTTCAAGTAATTTAACAAATAGGAGAAATATCATCAGTTTGTTGTAGTAGGAATAGGGTAATCGATTTTTCACATGGTATCAAAGCACAGATCATGAGCAGAAGAGCTCAGTTGCAGAAGGGAGAGGGAGTTCGAAATTATTGCACAGGCAACAATTTGAAACCCTAGAGGCAGCGCAGTCCTTGGGCCAGAAGGTCGAAGTTTTGAGGAGAAATCGATTTCTTTGAGTGAGTCGACAGAGAAATTTGATCTCCAGATCGAAGCTTTCCAGAGGCAAAAGGGAGCAATGTATTTTTCCTTACAGCAGATCTTCAACTGGGACACAAATATTTGGTAGCAGTTGCTGGCAGAATAGTGTCAGTGGGAGAGAAGAGCACATACTGAGGGAATTTCTTCCAAAGAGAACTTCTAGCCAAGAAGTTCAAATTTTCCAAGCAAAGCAACAATAGTTGTGTGCGAGATTTCTCACTCCAGAAGGGAGTGCGAATAGCTAGGTAGCAGTTGCGCAGAGGAGAAGAGGGAGCAGTTCGACTTTTCTTGGAGAGATGGCAATAGCTAGATTGAGAGATCAAGATCTATTGGACAAAGCCTCCAACTATGTGATCTGGAAGGCTAGGACTTCTTGCCTTCTAGATGAGCATGATCTCAAGATGTATGTCAATAGTGTGGTAGCTGTACTTGCTGATGCATATCCGCTCAAGAAGTACAAGACTGAGAGTGCGAAGACTAAGAGGATTATTCTCGATGAGGTTCGAGATCATGTTGTATCCCATACAGCCAGCAAGGACACTGCCCGACAGATGTGAGAAGCCTTAGCTACGCTATACGAAGGATCTTCTGAGCAATGGAAGATGTACTTAGAAGAGAAGTTGAGATGCACGAGGATGCAGAAAAGGGAGCGAGTGGACCCCTTCCTCACGAGGCTTTAGGATGTCCAAGATCAACTGGCTTTAGTAAGGTCAACATCCCAGCCCTTAGAGTTTGTACAATTAGTGTTGAATAGTGTTTTCAAAGAATGGCAAGTTTTTTTCCAGACTATCCTGGGCAGAGAGAAACTGCTAGATTGGAAACGTGTGTGGGATGATCTGCAACAGGAGGGGATGACGCGTGATTTGGTGAAGGCCACCATCAGTGGCAGTAGCGGTAGTGGGATGAAGTAGGTAAAGGAATAGGAGGACGTGGCCCTTGCATCAAAGGGGAAACAGGATCAATGTAGAAGAAAGAAGGACGTTTCAAAGATCAAATGCTTTAGGTGTGGAGAGATGGGCCATTACAACACTCAGTGTCCTCTCAGAAAGAAGGACAAGGAGGAGAAGTAGGATCAGCAGGCTACATCCGCTAAGATTGACAAGTTGTCCTTCAGACTAGAGGAAGAGTTTGCCATGATTGCTGAGATGCCTCTAGGGGTGAGGTGGGGCGATCTGGACTTGTAGCCCTAGACAGCTATAGGATGGGCAGGATCCTTGAGGAGTCCGCCTCTTGGAACAACACCTTGCTACGGGAGCCCATAGTCAGCAGTAGCAGGATGGACCAGTGGTAGTTGGTGCAGTTAGGTACTAGAGTGATAGATGCAGTGGCTAGTAGCGCTCTGATACTGAGCATCGTAGAGCAGAGTTGGCAACAATGCAGATGGCATAGTGCAGAGTCAACAACAACGCAGTGGCTTCAGTGACAACGCAGAGGCTAGCAACAGTCAACACTTGGATGACAGATGCATCATACTGAACACAGTTGGTTCAGTATTTTGAATGCTTTTCTGTTGCAGATGCAACAACAATAGATGGAGAGAAGGTTGTAGTGCAGATGCAGTGTTGGCAACAGGGCTGACAACAACACAAATGCAGTTCATATCAGAGTTGTGCAGTAGTTGGTGGGCAGTAGAGCCAGACATTTGCAACACAACAGGAGATGGTGCAGAGACAGAGTGATGCTTCAGTGGGTTGCAACACTAGAGCACATTCCTCGCTAAAAGGGAGTGTTTATTTCTGTAGTATCGGATGTGCGCTTGCCTCGAGATTTTGCAGAGAGTCTAAGACGCATGCATTCTCCAATACCCATAAATCGTTTGGGAAAATTCCACCTAGAGATGATTTAATTAAAATAATTAACTTTTTAAAATGGTTCCCTAAGTCTAAACTTAGGAAATCTGGTTAATTAAAGAGTATTAATTAAATCAGGTGTGAATCTTCTAAAAGAAGATGAGGATCAACTCCCAGTTAATCTTAGCCCTTGATTATGTTTTAATCTTGGTCGTTGGAGCTCCAACGAGAGATTATAAGTAGTTCGATGGGCACTTGGAGAACACATCAAGTAAGAGATCAGAGATCGAATTTATCAAGAGTGGCAGCGTTGTTTTGCTGGAGTGAGACAGAGTGATCTTCTTGCAGTAAGGGGCAGAGATAATACTCTGGAGGAAATTTTTCCAGATCCGGAGAGTGCAAAGCAGAGAAGGCTTAGAGTAGTTCAGAGAGGTAGGATAGTGTCACATAGAGGCAATGCAGAGCTTCAG
Source organism: Pinus tabuliformis (assembly GCA_031772625.1). NCBI lineage: Eukaryota > Viridiplantae > Streptophyta > Pinopsida > Pinales > Pinaceae > Pinus > Pinus tabuliformis. The sequence continues at coordinate 240,900,153 of CM062808.1, read as the reverse complement.
AGGGAGTTTGAAATCCAGTTGGGAGAGTTGAGATCCAGTCCCAGAAGCTGGGGTGTGAGACCAAAGGGACAGAAGGTAGATTTTCCAGACAACAGGAGATCAACAGAGGAGGTGACGAAGAGCCCACCAGTTGTGACGCAACGCTGCGTAGGATTGACGCAGAAGTTGCGCAGAAGCAACGTGGGGCCTGCCAACCAACCCTTGATCAGTGTTGGGTCTCCCGGATCAGTGTGAGACTTTTCTCACTAACTTTTTGCCAGTGATTCTTTGTATCGGATAGCCGGTTTGGGCATCCAATGATTTGTACTCATATTTACTACTACATAATAATTAAAAGCCTCAGCGGCTGCACTGGTTTTCCCACATTGGGCTTTTCTAGGGACATTTGTCCAAAAACAACACTGTATATGTGTGTGTTTATTTCTCTCCAGTGCAGTATTTAGTTTCCGCTGTAATTATTTTGTGTAGGTTGCAGTGTATGTATTTCGATATTTGCTATAGAAAACTGCAAGTAATTTATTCAAGTAGTTTAACAAATAGGAAAAATATCATCAGTTTGCTGCAGTAGGAATTGGGTAACCGATTTTTCACAGTGTGGAAAGCTCCGACATGTTGCTCTTGGAAATAGGGTGGCAAGTAGTTTGCGCGGAATCTTTCCTCGAATAATTCCTGGGGAACGTTGTCCGATGTAAGATGTAGTTGCGTTTCTAAATTTCCCCACCAAATCAAAAGAATTCCTCTAAGCTAAAATATAGCGATCTTTGTCTTAGGGGTAGAAGAGTATTCTCTTAGTGCGAAACACCTTGCCATTCCTTCCAGCCATGCTTCTGCACGTTCTCCAGCTCGCCCTCCTGTAAATTCTGGGAGTTTAATCTTTTGCAGCTCCCTAGAAATATCTTCCTTCGGTTGTCTATAATCAAAACCCTTGGGCTCCTCTGGGTTTCTTTCCTCAAGGTGAGGTTGCTCTTCCTTGGTATTAGCTATTGGCGACCCTTTTAATGTTTCGAAGATGGCTTCCAATGAGCACATTATAATGGTTAATTCCGGTGTTGAAGCGGTTGTTGTTGGTGATGACAACGGTGGTGGTGATGGCGATAGTGATGGTGATGACGACGGTGGTGGCGATAGCGATGACGACGGTGGTGGTGATGGCGATAGTGATGGTGATGACGACGGTGGTGGCGATAGCGATGACGACGCTACCCGATGGTGTCGTCGTTGATATGTCTTTACCATTGCAGCTTTTCCTTGGACACATAATAAGATTATGAATATCTGAGGTATAATTTAGATTAATAAATACAATTTCGTAAATTCCACTCACATGCGGGTATATTTTTTTTTTTGCTATTATTACCTGCAGGCATGTCTTACTGACACTGAGGTCAAGGAGGTTGGTATCACTACCTCCTTGTCCTAATGCATGGTGTTCTATCCTGATATGAAATAATACCTATCAAAATGCTTTGGTATTCTTAGACCACAGTATCACTTCGTAATATTTGCCTAGTATTTTCTAGTCCTAACTACAATTATGGAAGGGGTTATTGACATTTTATTATATATATATATATATATATTTGGACCTAAAATATTCATATAATTAAAATGTGAATAGATTGACTTTAAATGTTAATATAAATAAGTTTTTACTTTAAAATGCATTTATCTTAGATTAAAATATAATATATATATTTTTAAAACAATATATATATATATATATATACACACACATAAAATAACGAATAACAATTAACCTTATGTAAAACATATTTACCTAAAGATGTTTTGAGATCTTTATTTAAAGTATTAATAATATGACAACTTAAATGGATTTACCAATGAATAATTATACTACATTAATTTCAATAAATCTAGTGACCCAATAAATCCTACATTAATGATATATATACAAGGGAATAATACAAAATGTTGAGTTATGGGTCGAGCTGGTTCATATAATTAATGAATATACATATGTGGAGTTGAATTGATAAATTCTACTCTCTCTCTCTCTCTATATATATATATACAAAATATTCATAGTAATTAATTTATTAAAAAATATAAAACGTTGAAACCTTTCCTCTTTTTAAAGTTTAATGACCTCTGTATATTAATTTAATTTGCTAGTGCTTCTAATAAAATAAACATTATCATGATAAAATGAAGATCTAGACTGCTAATTATTCGAGGCATGTCCTAAGCGTATGAATTGAATATCTGCCTGTGTCTGCTTATTTTATTGATTAACTTCACAATTTATGTATTAATAATTTGTTAAAATTTGGGTACCAGAGGACAAGTGGTTCTCTAAGGCTTTGATTTTTGGCCTAGGGAAAAGTGTCCAAATTTATTTGTACTTTTATTCTAAAGTGACTTTATAAGTGGTAAAGTCAAGTTAATTTAAAAGTGACTTTATAAGTGGTAAAGTTACATTCTAATTTAAAGGTGACTTTATTAAAGTCAATGAAGAATTAGAAAGTGAAAAAGTCACTGGAAATAAAATGCTAAGTGGGTCTTTATATAAGTGGGTGAGTTAAAAAATAGAAAGTGAGAATTAAATGCACATTTATTCTTATCCCTAGATCTAAATGAATCTTAGCCATTAGATCTTAGGGTAACCCAAAAGGTCATTTAGAGAGTAAAAGGAGAAGAGAAGAGAGAAAAAGATCAATTCATTCTTTCATGAGCATTTGAGAGAAAGAGAAGAGAGAGCAAGGAGAAAATTTCTGAGCAGTGAGGAAGTGAAGGAGAGCAGCAAGAAGACATTTCAGCAAATCTGGGTAGAAACATTTATTGGCACGTATCCCAAGGCAAACCTGTACAATAGGAGAAAGGCACAGAAATTGAGCAAGAGGGACAACAACAAGGGTGCGAATTTCGAGGTAGGTTTTGTGCACGATTTTCGAGGCAACCGTACTGCTAAGATTTGTACAGTCCATACAATAGGTTTCAGGCATGATTTTCGACGCAGGTCATACAACATTTAATGCTGTTTTATTGCTAATTTTTGTTTTGTTTTGGCAGTTTGCTGATTGGCACGATTTTCGAGGCAGAGTTCAAGCATAGAAATCGAAATAAGTTGTAATTTGTGGTTACTGGAATTTTTACTGTGTATTTCAGTTTCTCTGTAAAAGCATTTTTAGAAATAAAGAAGAGCTCTCAAATTGGTTTTCCCCAAGAGTTGTAGGGGGGTTTTTCCAGGGTCACATTGACCAAAATCACTGCGTTATTTTCTATGTGGCTATCATAATTTTGATGTGTTTTATTTTTGAAATTTCAGCAGTTGTGAAATCTCTAAATTTGTGTTTCAGAAAATATTTTCGTTTCCAGATTTTAGAATTTTTATCATGCTTGGATTTAAAACTAAATGCATGGAGTGACAAGGAAAATTGATAACCGGAGTGGGGGTTGAAATTCTTCATAATTCAGATTTCACCAATGTATTTTCCTAGTATTTTAAAAACATTTACCAAATTCATCGAATTTTTGATTCAAAATTTTGAGAAAAAGAAAAAAATGGCATGTATAGACCACTTCTCTCTCCATATTTAAGGAGGTTTCGAGTTCGAGTTTGACCAAGATTTTCTGTCATCTTTGGCTCTCAATTTTTTTTTTTAAGAATTTATTACCGTTCAAAGATAAGGTTGGGAATTTTATATTCTTGGTGGCATTTGAAACCAACACAAAATCCTAAGGTTAATTGAATTGATCAATATATAAACACACATTTAATTTATATATAGTTCAATTAATACTATTTTACAATTATAGGTCTTTCATCAATTTTTATTAAAACACATAGTATTAATATAATACTATATATTGTATTGTGCTTAACAAAATAGGATGTTTAAAGGAAGTGAATTAAAAACAATAGATATTGAAGGCGTTACAAATAATTTAAAGCCCTAATTATTGTTAGGCCAGGCAGTAACTCCTCAAGAGGCAAAAATGATTCGTATGTCTTATTCCATCAGGTAGGTCTTCATTATATGCATGAGGGAGAGACTGTTCACTTCATCTCCCGATGACTGTTCATATTACTTATTTATCTATTTACATTATATTCACCCAATCCAGAGGATTAGGTGTCAACATTCCCCCCTTTAATCTGAAGGGATGTTGGTGAGTCCAAGTATCATTCTGAATCGTGCAAGCTTTTCTCTTCCAAGCGCTTTGGTGAAGATGTCTGCAATTTGCTCATTAGTGGAACAATGACTGAGATGGATTGTTTTGGCCTCAACATGATGTCGAATCAGATGATATTTAGTATTGATGCGCTTCGTTCGATCATGGAACTTTGGGTTCTTGGCCAACTTTATTGCAGAGGTATTGTCAATCATGAGTGGAGTTGATTGGACTTGTTTTCCTTGCAAATCTTCAAGAATTTTCCTGAGCCACACAATTTCTTTTGTTGCTTTAGCTGCTGCCACGTATTTTGCTTCTGTTGTGGAATTTGCTGGAATTGATTGTTTGCGTGATCTCCAGGAGACAGCGCCTGATCCAAGACTCATAGCATATCCTGAAGTAGATACCCCAGTTTCTTTGTCTCCATCGAAGTCTGAATTAGAGTATCCAATCAAGCTGAAGTCGTCCACCTGTGTATACTTGATTCCAAAGTCTTGAGTTCCCTTCAAGTACCTTAGAACTCTTTTTGCAGCAGACCAATGTCCCTCACAAGGCTTTTGCATAAACCTGGAGAGGATTCCAACAGCAAACGAAATGTATAGTCTGGTAGTAGTTAGGTCGCTGAGACTTCTTACAAGCTATCTATACTTTGTTGCATCCTCAAATTCTTTTCCTTCAATAGATGTGAGCTTTAAGTTTTGTTCCATTGGAGTAGTAAGAGGATTGCATTCTGTCATGCCAAACCTGTTCAACAGATCTCCAATGTATTTCTTTTGAGAAAGAAATATGGACTTCGGATGTTGGGTTACTTCAATGCCAAGATAGTAATGAACATAGCCCAAATCAGCCATTTCAAAACTTTTCCCCAATTCCTTCTTTATGGATGCAATGTAGCTTTCATTGTTCCCTGTCATCAAAAGATAATCTACATATACCACAAGATATACAACTGTTTTGCCAACTTTCTTGACAAATAAAGTTGCATCATCAAGATCATAATGTTTGAAATTGAGTTTCAGAAGATGCTTAGTTAGTTTTTCATACCAGGGTCGCGGTGCTTGTTTGAGGCCATACAAGGACTTCACAAGTTTGCATACTTTATGTTCATGTCCTTTCACAGCAAATCCTTCAGGCTGAGACATAAAAACATTCTTTTTTAGATCTCCATTTAAGAAGGCAGTTTTTACATCCATTTGATGGACTTTCCAACCGTTCTGAGCTGCTAGGGCAAAGAGTGTTCGGATGGTAGCCCATTTTGCTTTGGGGGCAAAAGTCTCCTCATAATCGACCCCTTCCTTCTGTGCAAAACCTTTTGCCACAAGCCTAGCTTTGTGCTTGTCAAGTGAGCCATCAACATTATACTTGTTCTTGTAGACCGACTTGCAGCCAATTGGTTTGGTTCCTAATGGAGGATCAACCAGCTTCTAAGTGCCGTTCTTTATGAGGGCATCATACGCCTTTTGCATCGCTTCTTTCCATTCATCATGAGAAGCAGCTTCTTTGGAGGAAGTTGGTTCAAAATCTGTAGACAAGTTCAATTCACAATCATAAGAAACATCCATATCAACAGGTGAATTAGAGTCATCTACATCACCTCCATTTTGCCGGTTTGAATTTCTAGTTCCTGTCTTTCCAACTTCATCAGAATGAATACTTTCAAGCGTCTTTGTTAGCCACTTTGGGGGACCTTTCTCAGATGGTCCAGGCTGTTCCGTTGATTGAGTTGGGACTGAATCAAGATTGAGTCTCCCAATTCTATCAATCACATCACTTAAAGCATCATCTGTTGTTGGAGTTTCATGCGGGGGAGAGTGTTCCTCAGAAGAAGATTCCACATGTTGATCTAGTATAGGAATTGCCCCTTCAAGATGTGGAATCTGATTATCAAATTCTTGAAATGATTTTGCTTTTGCGAATCTATCCAAGCGATCAAGTTGCCGCTCAACAACATTGTCAATTTTGGATGATTCAAGAAAAATTACATCTCTAGATACAACAAACTTTTTATTTACTTCATCATAGAGACGGTATGCTTTGGAGGTGTTTGAATACCCTAGGAAGATACACTTACGACTTCTAGCACCAAGTTTGTTTCTATGTACCTTTGGTATCAAGGCATAACAGGTGGAACCAAAGACCCTGAGATGCTTTACCGAAGGAACATGTCCATACCACATTTCATAAGGAGTCTTGTTTCTAATAACATTAGATGGACATCTATTCTTTATATATGCAGCACATAGAACAGTGTCAGCCCAAAACATTATCTTTACATTTTTGAAGAAGAGCATGGATCGTACCATATTTAAAATTGTCCTATTCATTATTTCAGCTACACCATTCTGTTGGGGATTATAAGGCACAATTGTTTGATGTTTGATTCCATGTTGGCGAAGATAGTTTTCAAATTCATTTGATGTGTACTCTTTTCGATTATCAGTGCGAATAGACCCAATATGAGATTGTGCATCATTTTCAATCCATTTATGAAAATTCTTGAATGTTTGAAAAGAATTAGATTTGTTCTTCAATAAATAAACCCAACACATTTTGGTGTAGTCATCGACATATATTTATTTCCATTTGCAGAAGGAACAGGGATTGGACCACATAAATCTGAATGAATGGGTTCAAGTTTTCTATGTGCTCTTGAATGTGAATCATGAGAAGACTGTTTGCTATGCTTTCCTAGAATGCAAGCATCACATTGCTTAAGTTCCCTAGGAATTGTAGGCAAACCAGCAACACCATTTTTCTTCAACAAGCGGAGGGTGTCATAGTTCAAATGTCCAAATCTAGCATGCCATAATAAACTTGATGGAAGAGTACCTTCTTCATGATGAGAATTGTATGAGAAATGTTGTGCCCGAGCAGAGGTTCCTTGCAGCTTGAGAAGCCTTTCTTCTTCTATTCCCCTCATGACAAGTGAGTGGTCAGATGCTTTTCTCACCTCAAGCTTGCCATCAAACATATGAATGGAGTGACCTTGCTGGCGGATGTGAACCAAGGACAGCAAGTTTCTCTTCAGCTGTGGGAGATATAGAACATGGTGCAGAAGAAAGTCTGGAAGACCAGGCAATTTAAGCCTGATTGTGCCAAGCCTTGATGGCTTGATTTTTGATTGGTCTGCAAAGTATACTGCACCATCAACATTGTCAGTAAATTTTCAAAAAAATCTTTTCTACAAGTCATGTGGCAGGTTGCTCCTAAATCAAGCAACCAATCATTTTTCCAGTAAGCAAGTGAAGCATTAAACAAATCTTCATTTACTCCAATGTTACATTATGCCACAACATAGTGAGCGGATTCAGGTGCTTTACCTTTGTCTGTATCATCAGTTTTACCTTTCTGTTGGTTTCTTTTCTGCTCAATTTTGTCCCATGGTAGTTTTGTAGAGGCATCATGTGATCCATTTCTTTTGCAGTGTATGCAGTGCAAATCTGCCTTTTCTCCTTGAGAATGTCTGCCCCCCTGCCTCTGAAATATCTTCTTCTTCCTCTTCGACCACGTCTTCCTCTTGAAGATGCTTGAGTAGGATGCTTTTCTTTATGAGCAAGGCACACAGCCTCTTCAGAAGATTCAGGGGCTGTCTTCTTTCCAAAAGCTTTCTCTCTTTTAGCAAACTTTTTCACAAGAGAGTCAAACGTGATATCTTTGAGATTTCCATTTGCTTGCAATGACTCAAGATAATTGGAGTAAGTAGGATAAAGTGCCTTGAGAAAAGCGATAAGAGGAATATCCAGTTCAACCTTAGTGGATTTGATATCATGTATTATAGACTTTACTTCAGATGCAAGAGTAAGAGGATCATTATTTTGCAGTTCAAGAGTGAAAAGTTTAATCATGAGTTGAACAACTTCAAGTGCAGAATGTGAGTCATAGAATTCTTTCAGCTTTTGTAAGGCTTCAAAGGCAGTTGACTAACCTCTTCATTTACAGATGCTACGATTAATGCATAAGCTTTGCTGTTCTTGTTTTCCCAAATGACGAGCTTTTGTCTGAGGTAGGCTGTACTGGTTCATTGTCTCTGTCTCTGACACACACTCCTTTCCACAACTCATTGAAAATGAGGGTGTGTTTTATCATCCGGGGCCATTCAAGATAGTTCTCCTTGCCAGTGAGAACTATTCCCACCATGGATATGATTGAATGCATTTTGTAAAAAAAATTACTTCTATTGATAGAAAAATACTTCTGCCAATATACAGTAAAATTGTACTTCTGGTGGTAATTTTTTTTTTTAAATTACATTTCAAAAGGGCATTCGACAAGATTTTTCAAAATAAACAAACGGAACCGAACCGAACCAGAGAACCACGGAACCAAAGAGAAGGGACAGGCTGCCCCCATGCGCGATTTTTTCAAAATTCGCTTGTTTGCTCAACCAAAATCGGTCATAAATATATAGGGCAGTTTGCATCTAACGCAATTTTGTGAAGAACAAAGAGCATTTAATTGATGACGGGAGCATCGATTCGAAAGTGTAAAGATTACCAAGAAAAAGCAACCCTTTCCGGGCCAATCGACTGCGTATATGGAGCGGCTTCTTGTTGCGTGATGTCCACCCGTCTATCTATCCAAGACTTGTTGTTAGACCCAACTCTGCAACAGACACCGAACCAACAACCCACATACTGAATTCTGGTTCTAAGCGTACCCATCTCTGAAGTTGTTTGATGAGCACATATCCCATGCATGCATTAGCTCAAAACTGAAACAAAATACAAAAATGGGTTGGTGTATTTTGTGCAATAACGGATAATTTGAGAAGAGAAACACCAAATTCCTTGGCAGAGCCGCTTGTCTGCCACGAATGATTCGAAACACTTGAGAGCGAATACTTCAGAATCACATGGAAAGTGCTACTGTGTAACAGTATGTGACAAATCCGATTCAGCAGAAACTGTGATGTAGCATCTAAAGGAAAAATATGTGAAGAGAAATGTATACCAACATTCTTCAGAATCGTTCACCGCACCAGCGTTCTTCAGAATCGCTCACCGCACGAACGCCGAGGATATCACCACATTTTCGCTGCGCTGTCTGATAGGGTTTAGGTTTGTTTTGGAGAATGGCACCAACGTTCAAGGCACGTATCGAGCAACGTAGCAATAGCAGTCATTGGTGCAGGTGGGCTTGAGAAAATGTTAGGCAACTGACGCCAACGTTTATATGGGCAGTGTATGGACAACGCTTTTGAATGGAGCAGCGCTTTTAAATGGAGAGCAGAGGCGCAGAATAGGGAGTTACAAAGGGCATAAAAGCTAAAAATGGAGCTGGATCTGATACCATGTTAGGCCAGGTAGTAACTCCTCAAGAGGTAAAAATGATTCATATGTCTTATTCCATCAGGTAGGTCTTCATTATATACATGAGGGAGAGACTGTTCACTTCATCTCCCGATGACTATTCATATTACTTATTTATCTATTTACATTATATTCACCCAATCCTGAGGATTAGGTGTCAACAATTATTTCCATAATCATCTGGATTGAAATCCGCCCTCCAAGAATAAGCATACGTAAGAGAACTAACAATATTCCATGTACCAAACTGCAACACAAGTCGTACTGCGACATCAAAAGAAACAACAAGCACACATACTTTGACCCCAACACCCCAATAAGAATCGAAGGCCTTAATTATTTCATATAACATAGTTTATCTTCAATTTTTCATATGTTTCATATCCCTATCGACATTTAAAAGTCCTTCTGTTTGCTCAAATTACTCTCATCTAAATTAATTTAAATATTTTTTTTTAATTAGAAATATGTTATGTAACTAGCTCACAAAAAGATAGAAAAGATAGATCAACCTCTTCTAGGGGGCAACCTCCTTTACATTACACAAATGAACAATTCTTTGATGATACAAATGACAATACCTCCTTTCTATACATAGGAGTCTAAGGGGTCATAATATAATCAGAGCCGACATAACAATAATAATGTAAGGGCACAACGATAACAATAGTGGGCTTCTATGGGCCACAATAGTAACAATATGGGGACTACATGGGCACAACAATATAATAAGGGGGTTTGCACTAATAACAATAAGGGGTTACACTAGTAGTATAGGGACCTAACATAATAGGATGTTTATTATTAATTAATATTTGTGTATATAGGTTGAATCCAACGCTAAGCCCCATTGATGCAACAAATTGATTTGATACTGACACTAACATTAACCACATGGCACAGAGATATAATATTTCTAGAAATTCCATATGTTAGCTATTTCTGCACACATCAAGAAAGTTACGCAAGTTTAGAGATCTAACGGTTCGATCGAGGCTATGCGAAAGGTTATCAACGCAACAAGTAGTGTGGGCAACGTGAACAAAATCCATAGCTTTCTGAATTTGTTGAATATGCCTTATTGTTCGTCCCAGGATACCCACAAAATTATCAAATGCAGTTGATGTGGGCAACGTGCAACCGCGCCATTCATCATTGACTACTGCAAGCAAATGTCACGCTCGAGTCTTTGTGAACGATAGTCCTCCTTGTTGCTTTCGTGGAGGAAGCGGACAAAAGGAACCCTGGGTTAACGAACACACAAAGCGAAGGGGCGGAATACCAGATATAAAGCCCTAATTAAAGCAAAACACACAATATAAGCATGGAGCAGTCGTCCAGTGAGCGGACCAGCTCATTCATAGTGCACACTGTTACTGAACTGATCCAATCAATGTATAATAACCCCTTAATAAGCACACGAGTGTTTTCCCGTCTGATTCATCAACTAGGAAATTTTCGGTTTTGCATTTAGTGATAGGAAGAAAACGCATTAGCACTCACTATAACATCATTTTAGCAGGTCCGAGAGTTATTAACCTCGCTCTAATACTAGATTTAATGCTCTAAGTAAGATAATAATAGAAAATGATGAAATTTAAATTAACATTGAATTCATAACCGAAATTTAACAATTCACAAAAGCTCTAAGTTTGGAAAATTAACAAAATTGTAATGAAATTTATACTAAGAATATCCAGAGAAGCTAAAATTCAACCATTCATTTGTAGGTACTTACCTAAACCTTCGTTTGAAGTTGTTTTTACACTGTTGTTGCCCCAATTTTGCTCCTATTACCAAAAGACCAAAACCTCCCTGCCAAAATAGGCACAATCTTAGTACCTAGCTCCAAAATAGTTCAGATTTGAAGTAATTTGACCCCTGTGCCCAAAAGCTTCAAGAACAATCATGGATTCTCTCTATCCGTGGCTCTCTATTGTAAATTCCTACCTGCACTACACTCCAAAAACCAAAAGATCCCCTTCTAGGTTGCATCCCTTCTCCTTATATTTCTCAGAACCACTGCCTTTCTTCCTTTTCACCATCTCAATGTCTTTGTCTCCTGTTACGTGGAACTTAACATGATCTTCTATCCAGTTTAACCTTATTTGATTTGGTAAGATTTGATTGAGTAGGTTATCCACCCTTTAAAAGATATGCTGCGTAGGCTGTGTTACCCACCATTTTGTGGGTGATATTCCTGATTTTTTTTTTTGAGATGGTCCTCAGCTGGCAATGAGCAGCCCCTTGCATCCACCAACTAGCTCATTATGCCATCTCTTCGCCACTTGAGCTAGCCATGTGGTCCCTTGCATCTGCCATGATCGTATGTTTGAAGGCTGACCTCCTGAACCTAAAGGTATGCCTTGTCATTTGGAAATTGAGTATTGTAGTTTGCTTATCATGAACACTTTTGGGTATGAATTAATGGGGGGATTCAGCGGAAAGAATTGGCTAGGTCTGTGCTTTTGTTCCCTAGACCCCTTTTAGGAATTAACCTTGCATTTTAGTTTCGTGGGATCTCTTTTACTGACCATTTGGTTCTAGGGATGGTATTTCACGGGAAACCCCGATTTTGGTTGCGTGGTCTTGCTCCCTTATCCGCTTATATTACCATCTTTCCATTCATTATTTACCCCATTCGTCATTTCTCCCGCCTGGGTCCACATTCCATCATTGGGTCCACTTAGGGTCAGCGTGCCCCTTCACTTTGCCCACACCTTGGGTCATGGCCTAGAATGAAGCCCGAAGGTTGATACAGCTGAAAGAAAGGTTAAAGCATATATGGTGACATCCAACAGGAAAATGTACCACATAATTCAAAAGATAGCCGGGAAAAATGCATGTAGCACGTGGGCAAAAGCCAATACATGAGCTCTACCCAATCATCATGGCCATCACCCTAGTTCCTACAGGTTCTATGAGCCTTCTTCATCATATGGGAGTCCATGATTGTCTCAAATTCTAGTGGGCGATGAACTGCCCCACTTTAAAAGGGGGAATTCACTGCTATATTTTATACATCATGCTTTAACCGCTTGAGCCCCGAGCAGTTAATCAAAGAAAATCATAAAAAGGCAAAAGGCATATAAAGAAGGGTGGAAAATTCAAGGCTGAGGCACCTCATGTACCACGATTGCTCCCTCCTACACATTATAAACCCAAGTGTGGGTTTCCCTTTCATTAGCTACCCTTGTACCCCATCATGTGACCCAGGGCTTCCCCTTCTCATCCTCTATTCCATTCACCTATCTGTCACATGCCACCACCTTTTGACGGATGTACCTTGACTATATTATCCCCTTTAGAGGTAGAAGCCACCTAATAGGATACTTGGTTAAGCCCATTTGGCGTTTAGGAGACATTGGCACATCTTGAAGCCCATCATGGAAGGGCAGGCCATTATGAAGTCCCCACCTGTGGTCCATGATTAGGTAAGCTCATTTACTCGATTTCTCTAATGATTTGTTGTGCTGGAAGGTAAGGGGACGCATTGGATGTTATGCAGGATTATAGATGGCTTTCATTTGGGGTTTGGTCTCCATATATGGGGTCCTCATCCTCCAGAGGGCCACATTGGAACATGTAGGGTGAGCGTTGAGAGCCATGGGCATCCATAGCAGCAGATTGCACTTCATGGATCCCCACAACAATTTAGAGTTTTCTCTTGGTTCACTTATTAGACGGGGAGGATGCACCTGATCCATCATGCCCAGCTGGTCCCAAATCTACACCACATACTTTGCAGATGATCCAGGACCTGCACAATGATGTGGCAACATCTACACCATCATCCTAGCCCTTGTAGGCGATCTATAGGCATCTTTGATTTGTTTGGAAACCCATGGGGACACTTGTGTGGCCTCACATCTCATTTAAAGCACCACAGGTTATTACAAGGGGCCAACCCCTTGTCCATTGCATTTGAGGGTCCTATTCTTCATTGTGGCACCCATTGACCTCCTTAGGCCTCTCAGAGGGCCTTACGAGATGCATAGATTATTATTCGACCTCTTGAGAGGCTTACTTTTTCATTCATGAACGAGTTTGGTGGGCTTGTCACAAATGATGGCTCCCAACCCCAATTTTGATTATGAGGGCTCTTTATCTATCCTTTGCCTTGATGCATCTAACCCCTTTCGCTATGTTCCTCCCTCTTTGGAGTCTATTCAAGAAAAGGGTAAGAGTAAAATGAAAAAGAGGGGTGATATCAAAAGTTATTTCACACCCTCCTCTCCATCAGATGCACATGGTCCTCAAGTTAGTAGAAGTCATATGCAACCCACTTTAGATGACCATTGGAAGAAAGAATTGAGAGAGACTGCTTATGATTACATAGCTAGATGGTGGTATGATTCTGATATCCCCTTCAATGCTTCTCGTTCACCATATTATGAACCTATGTTTGATGCCATATTTGTTGCTGGAAAGGGCTTCAAAGGCCCTACTATGCATGAGTTAAGGGGATCTCTTTTGCGAAAAGAAGTTTCCTCCATTGATGAATATTTGAAAGATTTCAAAAGCTCATGGGAAAAAATAGGATGTACCATCATGTTAGATGGATGGACTGATCAAAGGAACTGTACCATCATAAACTTTCTTATCTTTTGCCCATAGGGAACCATGTTTGTAAAATCAGTTGATGCATCTGATAGGTGGAAAGATGCACACTTGTTGTTTCAACTTTTGGATGAGGTTGTTGAAGAGGTGGGGGTGACTAATGTTGTTCAAATCATCACAGATAATGCCTCTAACTATGTTCTTGCTGGTAAAATGTTAGAGGAAAACACAAAACCATCTTTTGGACCCCATGTGCTGCACATTGCATAGACCTCATGCTTGAGGATATTGGCAAAATAGATTGGGTCAAGAACACTGTAGAGCATGCCAAAAGCATAACAAAATATATCTACAATCACTCATGGATTTTGAGCTTGATGTGGAAACACACAGGGGGCAAGGATATTATTAGGCCTGCCATCACTAGATTTGCAACTCATTGTTTAACATTGCAATCTATGCTTTCCCAACATAGAAACTTGGAAAGGGTGTTTTCCAGTAATTAATGGAATTAATGCCAATGGTCTCGCAAACATGATGACAAAGATGTGAAAAAGAAAGTTAATGAAAAAACATTTTTGAAAAAGGTAGCAGAGATTGTGAAGGTTGGTAAGTCACTAGTTAAGGTGTTGCGGTTGGTGGATGGGGAAATATTGGCTATGGCAGTGTTACTTGGGAGCGGGAGCGGGAGCGGGGAGCGGGAGCGGAAGCGGGAGCGGGAGCGACCATTTTCAGAAGCTCCCGGTTTGGGAGCGAATCCCGAAGCGATTTTTTAAAAATATATATATTTTTTTATATTTTTTAATTTTTGATACATATATGTAAACAAAAACATGTAGAATGATGAAATAGACATAAAAAACATAAAAAAACATAAATTGATCATTGAACCATATCACATCAATCATCTAGAAATTATAATCGTCATTAACCTTAGTAAAATAATAAATTAAAATAACATTCAATTCAATAACATTTATCATCATTGATCACCAAAGTAACAAGTTGTACTTGTAAGCCAAGTTTAACCATTACAAGAAGTAATATCGAAGATATTTCTAAGTCCTAACTTCTAACTGTTAACATGATATGAAATGTTAAAAATTTATAAAATGAAACATGAATAATGAGATGAAATGAAACAACTTTAGTCTTTCACAAAGCATCATATTCATAATTCACAATCATTACCAATGAGTTATAATTGCCAAGGCCCAACTTCAAACTTCAAATTTTCATTGTCACAGTGATATAATGTTTACAAAAAATATCATAATGTCATAATGATATGAAAGAGTCAAGAGTCAAGAGTCAAGGACTCAAAACTCAACACTGAACAGTTATGAAAACTAAAGTGACAAGTCTAATAGAAACTAAAAAAGACAAGTAAACTGTAAATCTACAAGTGGCCCTTGCCACGAGAGTCTCCAGGAGTATAAGTAGGTCTTGGCGGTCTTCTAGGAGTCTCCCGCCCAGACCGACGACCAGAACTAGAGCCTCCACGCGAGGGTGTCGATGGAGGTGGCGACAGCAATGGAACAAGACTCGGGCCCCGAGAACTGCTACTGGATGGTGGAGGTGGAGGTGGCATGGCTGCTGCAGCTGCTTCAGCTTCATCCCGTACAAGCTCATCTTCTAGTTCTTCCATATGTACAATGCCATCCTCCAAATTGTCGTCCTCAGGGTGATTGTCCCAAATTTTATATGTGGGATCTTCATTAGCCCGATCACAGTAATGGCTCAACAACCTCAAATTGTAGTGCACATAAACCAAGCTTTCTGCTCGGTTTTCGTTGAGCCTGTTTCTTTTCACATTATGTATATAACTGTAGGTGCTCCAACACCTCTCTGCAGAAGAAGAATTTACAACCTGTGCAAGAACTTTCAATGCCAATTTTCGCAAAAGTCCGTCGCCGCCATATGTTTCCCACCATGTGAGAGAATCAAATTTATCTTTGTCGTCCATTGCATGGAAGTTACCATACAAACCACTGCCAGTGAAGTATCTGCCTATTTCAAGGCGCACAACTGCACATTCCTCCCTGTCAGGCACCAACTTTTCTAATGCATCCAGATATCCTTTAGTTACCTCTCGATCTAAATGGGGTTTGGTCCTAACACCACCCCCTGCTGCAGGTTTGCCCAACCAAGAATCTGAGTAGTATTTTGGCGTAAGGATATACGCCAAGCAATGTAGTGGAAGGTTAAGCCTTTTCCACCGTTCACACACACAATCGTGAATCAGATTGTACAAGTCGGGATCTCTGTTATTAACAATGTATTTTATTTCCCCCAACATGGTATCCATTTGCTCATACACCTCGCCAATCACTGGTTTGTCTGTATCTGCAAACCGAATCATGTTATAAATTGGCTTGGTGAAATCCAATACCTGTCTCACAGTTGTCCAAAACTGCCCATCAAGAGCGGCCTCCTCCACCGTTTCAAAACCTGCAATGTCAGCTACATTTGTAGCCCTTTCCTTTAACACCTGCCAATTTGGACTTGATACCATGCTAGCTAAACCCTCTCTTACCTTCAAAAGGCGCCTGAAGGTGAGGTAATAGCTACCAAATCTAGTCCTCGCAATCTTCAGCAACTCCAATCTCGAGTGACTGCGGAAAAGGCCATGGGTATTGCTATGATTTGTAATAAATTTTATCATTTTTTTTCCTCTCTTGTACAAATCACCAATCCATTGGTATTGTTCATTTTTGTTTTTGACAATATCATGCAACAGAAGGTTCAATGTGTGAACCAAACATCCAGACCAAAATATGTTCGGGTATCTATCCTCAATAATTGCTCCCGCTGCCTTACAATTAGGAGCATTATCAGTGATGACTTGGATGACATTGTATGGGCCAATACGCTCAATTGTTTCAAGCAATGCTTCTGCAATGTTGATAGCGGTCTTGAACTTGTCTGAGTAATCATGTGCAGCTAGAAAAATGGGACCACTTCGGGACACAGCAAGAACACTTATCAATGGCTTGCCTTTTACATTTGTCCATCCATCAGATACAATGGACACCCCATTGTCAGTCCATGAACTTGTCATTTTATTCAAAGATTGTGATATTTTTGCTTTTTCATGATCAAGGCCAACAGTTCTTGCCTTGTCATACCCAGGGCTCTTGTATCCTTTAGGGGCATCATTTATGGCAGAAACCATTTCGTGCCAATAAGGTGAGCGTAGAACATTGAATGGTATCCCATTTGCATAGAGGAACCTGTAAATTTTTGAATCCACATCATTCCTACACCCCTCATCAAGGAAATCTGATATGGTTCTACGGCGTAAAGATGATGACCCTGAGCCTCCATGTCCATATCCACTGCCTTGGGAGGATGCTGAAGGAGTTCTTTGTGAGCTTTCAAAGAAACCCCTTGATCTTTTTGCTTTGTATTGGGCGTCCTCCTCTTCCTTTATGTATTTGGCTCTATCTGCTGTTGACACCGCGTCGCAAGTTCTGATTCCTATTTGTTTCTCTCCATCCCATGCCCTTTTCCCGCAAAGGTGTCTTCTCAAACGGGTGTATGAGCCTGTGAAATCATTGTTGCAATGGGGGCAATGAAATTTAGTGGTTCCACCCCCTCTCCCTGTTTCAGGCCTCTGAACATATTTCCACAATGGAGTTTGGTCTTGTTTAGTTTTTTGACCCTCATGTTCACCCTCCACATCCTCCTCACTGGGGTTTTCACCTATTTGACTTCCTCCGGCTTCTTCATCCACCTCTTCAGTTTCAGGCCCCCTCCGTTTCCTACTCTCCACCACCATAATAACCAGAAAAGGGACCAGGAAGAGGAAAATGCCAATAAAAATCCCCAGGTCCATCGTGTTTGATGTTTGTAGGGTTTGAGTCTTGAATCTGCAAATTAATTTAGTTTATTGGGATTAATTCATTTAATTTATGAATTTAATTTAAATTAATGATCTTTAAACTCAAACAGGTAAATTAAACTAAACAAACTAACTACCTAACCAACTAAACTAACTAAATGATTAAGTTACTTACCTCTGCAAGCTTGCTCCTCGCTCCTTGGCACTTGCTCCTCGCTCCTCAGCTCTGGCTCCTTGCTCCTCAACTCTTGCTCCTTGCTCCTTTGCTCTCAAACTCAAGCTCAATCTCATTGAAATGATTTTGTTTTGGCCCATTGGGCTTATAAACCCAAAAAAATTAGTTAAATTTTTTGTTTTTTTCGGGTCTGCGGAATTTTTTTCCGCCGAACCGCTCCCGGAGCGTTTTTTAATGCCCGGGAGCGATCGCTCCCCGATCGCTCCCGGGCATTAAAAAGCGCTCCGGGAGCGCGGGAGCGATCGCTCCCTGAAGCGCTCCCTCACAGACCAGGGAGCGCAAATTTTTTTACGGGAGCGCGCTCCCGAAAATCGCTCCCGTCCGGGAGCGATTTGGGGAGCGCGCTCCCGACCCGCTCCCGAGCCGCTCCCGCCCGAAGCGCGCTTCGGGAGCGGGTTCGAAGGGGGGGGGGGCGCTCCCCCGCATCACTGGGCTATGGGCTTCATTTATGAGGCTATGGATCAAGCAAAGGAGCATATGAAGGCAATATACAGGGATAGAGTGGTTAAGTATGGGTCCATTTGGGCAATCATTGATGAAAGATGGAACAATCAACTCCATTGCCCTATACATGCAACTGAGTTTTTTCTGAACCCAAGGTATCATTATAAAGCTTTGGAAGCTGACGCTTTGACTGGGGAGGTTAGAGATGGATTGATTGACTGCATTGACCGCATGATCCCTAAGGAGAGTGATCAACTAGAGATACACTGACAGATCACTTGTTTCAGCAGACCCACAGGTACCTTTGGCAACAACTTAGCAAGGATTGCAAGGGAAGAAGATGAGCCAGGTAAACAAACAATTTCAATTTTCAAATTCTTATTTTGTTAAATTGTTTATAATTTGAATGTTGGATATAATTTGTTGAGCTAACTCATTACACAACTATGTTTTTTGTAGCACAATGGTGGGAGGAATTTGGTAGCCGTTGTCCTCAATTTCAGAAGTTTGCAATCCCTATTTTGAGTCAAACTTGCAGTGCTACTGGGTGTGAGCGCAATTGGTCCGTCTTTGAGAGGTTTCACATGAAGAAGAGAAACTGCTTAGAACAAAAACGATTAAATGATCTAGTCTATGTCTAATACAACCTCCGACTAAGAAGCAACAAATTGCCGAACAAAAGACTTGATACAGATCCCATTGCGTTGGAAGATATTGATCCAACATCAGATTGCATAGTGGAGAGTCATCCAACAGAGTTTGATTCTAACAAGGATTTTGGTATTGATTTAGATTTACAGACAGAGGCATTAGCTGAAGTTGCGGTTGAACATAATGTTCAGTTTAATGCAGATCTACTTGTACCAAGCCCAACCCCAAGTTCTCTTGTTACAGACACTTCCTCTACTCAACCATGACGGAAGCACATATCTCTTCTATCTCAGTGTGCAGCTGCTGCACCTGCTAGTGCTACTATTTATACAATTGCAGTTGGAGATGGTGATGAGGAGGAGGAGCCATGGGTTTCCCTTTCTGATTCTGATTCAGAGTCTGAGCTAGATGACGCTGGCTTCTCTAGCAGTAGCCACTAGTACTGGTGACTAGTGATGTTTTACAGTTTACTTTTGTTGTAGAGGCCATTTAGAGCCTCCTTGGTTATGTGTTTTTGTTTTGATCTCTATATCATGTATGTATTGGACAGTGCACTGGGTACCATTTTGATATAATGGATATATTCACGAGCCCCTTTGATCATATGTTGTTTTCTCTCTATATTCCAATGCTTTGTGTTTGGAAACATGAATGAAAATATTTAAAATTATGTTTTTTCATAAAAAAATAAATATTTAATATATTTTTTATAACGACCGAGTCATTGAAATCAAACCGGCTTAGCTGCTACCGAGTCGGAGTTGGAGTCGGAGCCGACCCTTGGCCGGTTCTAAACCCGAGTCGGAGTTTTAAAACATTGGTTGCCCCTTCTCATCCTCTACTCCATTCACCTATCTGTCACATGTCACCACCTTTTTTACGGATGTACCTTAACTGTATTATCCCCTTTAGAGGTAGAAACCACCTAATAGAATACTTGGTTAACCCCATTTGGAGTTTAGGAGATATTGGCACATCCCAGAGCCCATTATGGAAGGGCAGGCCATTATGAAGTCCCCACCTGTGGTCCATGATTAGGTAAGCTCATTTACGCGATTTCTCTAATTACTTGTTGTGCTAGAAGGCAAGGGGACGCATTGGATCTTATGCAGGATTGCAGATGGTTTTCATTTGGGGTTTGGTCTCCCTATACGGGGTCCTAATCCTCCAGAGGGCCACATTGGAACATTTAAGGTGAGTGTTGAGAGCCATGGGCCTCCATAGCAATAGATTGCACTCCATGGATCCCCATAACCATTTAGATATTGCTCGTGGTTCCCTTATTGGACGAGGAGGATGCACTTGATCCATCATGCCCAACTGGCTCTAAATCTACACGACACACCTGGTAGATGATCCAAGACTTGCACGTTGATGTGGCACCATCTACACCATCCTCCTAGCCCTTGCAGGCGATCTATAGGCATCTTCGATTTGTTTGGAGACCCATGAGGACACAAGGGGCCAACCCCTTGTCCACTGCTTTTGAGGGTCCTATTCTTCAGTATGGCACCCATGGACCTCATTAAGCCTCTTAGAGGGCCCTACGACATGCATAGATTATTATTCGATCCCTTGAGAGGCTTACTTTTTCATTCATGAGCTATTTTGGTGGGCTTGTCACCAAACTTTAGAATATTAGCACATTATTTTATTTTTAAGGCTTATGTAGGCCAAGGAGGCTAATTCGAACTCCTAAGTTGTCTATAAATAGGAGTGAGATGAGTTCATTTCTCATCATCACTTGGGATTGAATCTCTCTCCTCTTGAGAATTTCACACTTTTTTTGGAGGATGAATTGGAGCATATATGGATGAATTTTGATGTATGGTTATTGGTCTATCTTCTCTTGGAGCTTCGCTATTGTCATTTGTGAATGGTTGGATATACTCTACTGCATGTAAGTACAAAATTTTGATGTCATTTTTGTTACTTTTTGTCATATATGCTCGATTGGGATTTTCGTTGTTTTAGGGCTAATTGCTGCATGCAAATTATTGCTTAATATTGTGGAATTGTCTCTATGATAACGTTATCTCCATGTATGGGCCATCTAGTGTGAGCGAAATCTCTCAGGGTTAAAATTTGACCTTGATAAGCCATTCCTCTTGTGCATTTGAAGTATAAAAGCTGCAA
Source organism: Pinus tabuliformis (assembly GCA_031772625.1). NCBI lineage: Eukaryota > Viridiplantae > Streptophyta > Pinopsida > Pinales > Pinaceae > Pinus > Pinus tabuliformis. The sequence continues at coordinate 240,878,840 of CM062808.1, read as the reverse complement.
GATTGCTTTCATTTGACCTAGAGGGTTTGTGAAGTAATTTTGAGGCCTCCTTGATTGGGAACCAAGAAATCTTACACATAATCAACACAGACTCCATTCTCCCATGGATTAAGGCACTAATCTTCGAAGGGTGGTCACCAAAACTCTTATTCCTACACCTTCTCCGAAGTCTAGCCTCATTGGGGTGCCTAGGGCATCAATTTCTCGACAAGCTAGCCACTAAAAAAATTTGATCTCATAGGGTCTCCTGCGCTAACCTTTCCTCTAGCTCTCTTCCAAATTTGAAGACATTTCGACGATGGAGTTGGGAAAAAAACCAAGTCGTAGCTCTGAGACCAAAACTTGCCTTACCATCCCAAGGCTAGCACTTCCTAGGGTTAAACTAACATCTTTGAGTAATAATACTTTCTTTGATCCTCTCTCCACCTTGTCTAGGGTTAGAATATCATTGGCTGCGCCCAGTGTGGTCCCAATCCTTTGAAAGACCATTCTTCAAGGACTGTTCGAGATACCAATACTAACAACGATTTTAGGGGTTCAAAAACTCCTTCACAAGTCTTATCCCATAAACATAACCCTCAAATTCTCTCTTCCTTTCCCTAGATTACCTAGTATCTTGCTTACAAAGCAAGCAATCTTTATCCTTCAAATTCTGGGAAAGGGTCATTTGGGTCACTCATATCCATAGACTTATCCACACATACTGGGTCTCCTCCCATCGGTGAAAGTCTGTAAATAGAAGGTAGCCTTAGTTGAGGTGATAGTGGGCTAAGACTCCATTTGTTGCCATTGGCTTAACATTTTCCCTTTAGGGATTCCCCTTAGGTCCCTTGTTAGTTTGAGCAGTAACAGGTCGAATTTGATTCTTTAGTTTAGTTAGGAGGTAACACTATTTTGTTTAATTAAATTATTTTACTTTATTTAAAATTTTAAATAAATTATCTTATTTAGAATTTAATTTAATTATTTTATTTATTTTAATCAAATTAAATTGTAAATTAAATAAATTTACTTCATAATTCATTATATTTTATATTTTCTTTTGATTAAGGATTATCATACATATATATGTATATAAGGGTGGTATACATATCAAGTACCTAATTTGATATATTCATTATATTCCAGTGAGATAGGAATTTATTTCGATAATCAATTCATTACCATAACTCAGACATTTTCCAATATTAGTTAGTGTGTATACTAGTGCAATACACGTGGTTCATGCATATGTAGCTATCATATGGATGCCCCGTATGTATGCTAATATTCACATTCTGTTTGTGAACCATATGTATGCTAATATTCACATTCTGTTTGTAATTGTAGATTGGTCATTACCAAAAAACAGGGGAAAATTGTAAAATATGGGATAAAATAGGGATAAATCACAATAAAATCACATACAAATTGTGAGAAAATCACAAAAAATCCAAAAACTTGCTTTAAGGCACTTTTTTTGATTTTTTGTATTTCGCTGATATTTGCTGATTTTTTCTCGATTTTTTATTTTTTGGACCCTTGCCAATTTTATCAAGATGGTGATTTCAACAACATTCATTTATCTATGAAGTTATAATACACACATTAAAATAAGAGGTATTTGATGTTGATGTGTAACGTGTTATAGTGGTAATACTTGATATGTTGTTAAGAGTCCTAACGTTAAATAAATTGGGTCATAATTAATCTTAATGACCAACATATGCTATATATTAGTTGTAGAAGTAGATAATAACTTATGACATGGTATATAAAAGAAAGCCATGTTGATGTATTGAATGGCTCCTTGTTTAATGAAAGAATGTATTTTACTGATTTTTTGTTAAATTATGGTATGTTCTATATGCTTAGAGCAATTTACTTCTTTTCTTCTTATTAGCCACAGATTAGCAATCATATATACATTAAGTAAAGTGCAAATAGAACATTAAACGATTTACAACAAACAAACCAAGACAAGAGACACAAGATGTGGCGGCCAGCGAGGGACAAACCCCAATACGGGCAAACCCTTTGATCAAATCTTCTTTTATCTTCAATAGTTCAGCAGAGAGAAATAATACAAAATCAAAATTTCTGTAATTTTATATCAGCAGCAGAAAACCCTAGATCAACAAAGTCACACTTGGTCAAACAGCCCCGAATTGACTTCTAGTCAAATTGAAGAACTTGGTCTTCAACAACAATAAGTAGCAGCGCAAAACAGTCCTCAAAACATGGTCAAAACAACAGTCAATTTATCAGCTCCTGCAGTCAGCCCTAACCAGTGAACGGTGCCCCAAAACAGAGGTCAATGTTTTTCTGTGGTTTATTCTTGCAATAGTATAATAGAAAAAAATATATTGTGATGAATCTTTCATGAATTCTCTATTTGCACCATTGTGAGATTGGATGTCGTTTGAACTGTGTAAAATGATTGGCTTGTACTTTTCCAATGATTTATCATTAATTTCTCTTTACGAAAATTGGCTTTGTTACTAATACCAATGTGAGATTACATGTTGTTTTAAGCCCTGTATGATGATTATTTTATGCATATCCAATGATTATCATTAATTTTTTTCTATAAAATTGCCTATTTATGTCTAGAGAATGTTACAAAATGTCTCAAGAATGTTTCAAAATGCAGCCAACGTGTATGCTTTGAGGTTTTCCATGCAATCAATTTCAGTATCTTTCTTCTCAGTAAACCTAGTATTGAACTGTCAAATGATGGCTCAACTCACTATTTGTCTGTGTTTTTTCAGTTGCCAAAGAACCATTTGAGGCAAGTCCATGAACAGTTTCATCATGATAAACTACAGGTATTGATACGTTATAAGCACTGCTAAGAACTGATGTGATTCTTAAATTTTATTTAACAATGTATCTCTGTTCAGCATGTTCAGAAATTCTGTTGATACCAAGAGAGGTAATATTTCTGTCATGTCATTTTGGTAGTGTTCTTGAATATGTGTAAATATTAGAGCCTAAAGAAATTATTGCCATATTGCAATAAAACATGTAACATGGTGGGGCACAAACTTAGCATTTGCATTTTGTTGCATTTTTTTTTCAGGTGGTTGTTGCAACTATTGCTTTTGGGATGGGAATTGATAAGGCAAATGTGCGGCGAATTATTCATTATGGTTGGCCACAGGTCACTATCTTCTACAAATACCTCTTAACAGTAACATTTTTGTAAAACACTTATTGTATTTGAGCCTTCCTCTTAAATATTTTTTTGCAAGTAAAAATGTGTAACTTCATATTTTAGGTAGTAGGTAGAATGTTAGATTCTTGAAGTGCTTTATTTTTCATGTCATATGCAAAACAATGACAATATGCCATGCAAAACATTATGGATAAAAGTGAGAGAAAAGTAAAGAATGTATGTCTAGACACTGTCTAGCGTAGCTCTAGTTTTAATCCTTACAATTTGCACTTAAGTGATGTTCATGGCTTTTATACCAAGTGATTGAGATTGACTGACATGCTTGGTAATTCCTGAAATTAACAATAGTTCATCTACTAGGAAAAACCTGAAATAAGAAGGACAATAGATTGAATCCTTACAAGAATAGTGATATACATAATAAATATATAATATTAGATAATAGATTGTATGATACAATCCCATGTGATGGTATATTTATATGCATGGTTCATTTCCCCTGGTTAGATCACGTCCTTTAGTTAGGTCATGTCTCCGTCATTTATTATTGTTTTATTATTTATTGGTGTTTATTTTATATATTTATGTTTACTATATTGTCCATGCCTGCAAGGATCCTATATCCTCAAAGCATTTATGAAAAGCTTTATGTCTTTGTTTTGGCTTGTAATGCCTTGTCATGATTCTCTGTTTTTGAAGTTATTATGGTTAATGATATGAGACAATATAAGCTATAGAGCATTTAGTAGAATATTGTATTGTGAAAGGGTTAGAGTCTAGACCAGCCTGACTCAATTTTTTGAGAAACTGTGTAGCAATGACTTTGTGGTTTGGGAAGTGATCATTTCCACACTTGAACTTCTGTTCAACATACTATGATTTTCACTTAGCTTCTCATATTGATTGTGTCTTTGGTCAGTTTGTTGAATACGATTGATTTTTATAAATAGGATGATGATAATACATCCTTGTATCTTGTGTCTTATTTTTGGAAACTTTGTCCTTTAATACCTCTGGTGATAAGATTCCACTATTTGCCCTTTGATATACCATGAGGATTACGCATGTGATTTTCATCAAAGATTACAGGGATTTGTAGGATGTTATCTTCATGATTATGGTACTTCAATTGGGTTGTTTGAGTACTTTGGATTGGGGGAGACTCATTTGTTCTTTGTGATGTATTGTCATGGTTTGGTTCTCTCTTTATGGTTGTTTTGTTGACGGGTCAACATGCTGGTGGATAGTTGATGATGATGCTTCTTATTTTATATGACATTAAAATAATGGTTTTACTCCTTGCACGTATATATGATGGTTCTATCGTTTGAAGGGGTTAGATGATGATGATGTGGTATGTTATGGCCTTTATTGATGGAACGCCCTAGTAATTATTAATGGTATTAAAATAATGGTTTTACTCCTTGCACGTATATATGATGGTTCTATCGTCTGAAGCGGTTAGATGATGATGATGTGGTATGTTATGGCTCTTATTGATGGAGTGCCCTAGTAATTATTAATGGATGGTATGACATGTTATATTAGTATCATGGTACAACTCCTTGCACGTATGTATGATGGTTCTAGCTCACCAAAGGTGTTGGACAATGAGGATGTGGGATGTTATGGCTTTCACTGATGGAACACCGTAGTAATTATTGATGAATATTTTCATCATGGCAGTATGACATGTTTTTAGTGGTTTAAGGCCTACATCTATGTAACGAACAAGGTTCGTATACTCAGAGGAATGCTCTGATACCAATGTAATGAACAAGGTTCGTATACTCAAAGGAGTGCTCTGATACTAATGTAACAACCAAAAGTCGTATACGCAGTGAAAATCTTTAAAATACTTCAAAGACATAAATGTCATTATAAGACATGTAACTGTATATTGAATTGATGTAAGATGATTAAAATGAGAATGAGGACCTGCTTATATACCCTAGGCAGGTGGCCTTTCATGAATGGTCATGTCTCTAAGACATGCCTCTTCATTACTAACTAATTAACCATTAGTTAATAAATTTATAATTATTATTATTATATTTATATTTATTATTTTTATATGAATTATATTCATAACATTGCCTCTCTCTTCAAAAATCTTTGTCCTCAAAGCTTACTGAGGATATCTTCTTGTCTCTGAACTTTCATCTTTGTTGATACAAGATGATATGATGCTTTGAGTGATAGACAAAATTGTCGTACTGAGAATGGATCAGACCATCCTAGATTAATCTTCTATGGAATCTTATGATCTTTGAAAATTTGTGATGAATAGTTATCGTAGGACTGGATTCTGCAAACTTCAGTGTAATTGGGAACATAAATTTGTCGTTTATGATCTGAGTGACACTGGTATGTAGATTGATTGGAAAGTCTGCTCTTGTGATTCAGATGTCGATAAGTAGTTCTTTTGGTTGGACTTTCCCTTATCATGTTAGTGGTTGTTTCCTGATTTCCTTTAGGCATTGTTGTTGTTGAGTTGGCTACTAAATCATCATTTGGAATGTCCATTGTTTGAAATGCAACTTCTACATGTGTCTTCATTGTTGAGAATTCAATAGGGCGATGTATATGTTAATTCTCTTAACATGATAATTGCTTGTTTTCTTTTTACTTATTAGCTTTGATCTTTCTTATTCCAATGTGTAATACATCAAACAATTACCAAAACAGTAAGAACAATGACACAGTATGTAGGCTGCAAGCCAGGGCAAAACCCCTCTTCTTGAGGGGAAAACTTGAAAAATATTTTCTTATCTTTCAAATTTTTCAATTGACAAATACCATGACCTAGACTCAGACAAATACCCTCCAAGGTCAAGTCTTCCTCGACCCCTTGTTGAAATATCTTGGAACTCCCATTAGATCCGAAATTTTTCTCCCCCACAACTGCTGCTGCTTCTCTAGGAGACTTCGATATCTCTCTAAATGCTCTTCCCTTGGCCTCGCTTGCCTTGATTTGAGTTCTAGGGCTAGTAGGAAACCCTAAGAGACCTTCACTTGCCTTCTTGCTCTTCTTGCTTCCAAAATCGAACCTTAGACTTGCCTAGTGCAGAAACCCTAACTTCACACTTCCAGAAGAATGTAGAGAGATGCAAGCACTTCGACTTTCCTTGTCATTCTCTTCTTCGCACTTCCTTGTTCGACCTTCTATTGCTTCCTTCTTTGTATAAGAGATGAGTGTGTGAATGATCCAAATGGAGGACGAGTTCCTCTTATATATAGGCTTCCTTCAAGGGTGGACGTGGCTCTTCATGTAGGGTGACTTGAAAGCTTATGTAGGACGACTTGATCTTGGAGGTAATTTGACATTTTCAAGACAAAATAATTTTCCTTTTACAATTTACAATGTGCCCATAGCTGTTGATTTGGGGTAGCATCAGATGTGCTCTAGCCATGAAAATTGGTGGAGAGGCTAAAGCACATGAGATCTCCAAGACCCAGAAATGGTTTGGGCAGATTCTAATCGGTTTGGGAGATATTAAAATAATTAATATTTTTAATGGAGTTCTTAAGTCTAAACTTAGGAAAAATAAAATATTAATGGGTATTAATATAAAACTGGGTTAGAATGTTCCAAAAGTCATGGATCAAGCCAAATCTAATCTTAGCCGTTGATTAGAGATGTATTCTTGGCCGTTGAAGGACCAACAAGAAAAGTATAAGAGGAGGCTTGAGGATCAGTTGGAGAACACAACGGAGTGATTAGTCATTCGATTTACTGGAGTGGGGTTGCTAAGTAAAGTCGAATAAATGATCAACATCGAGGGGGAGTGAGCATTGGACAAAGAGGCAGAGATAGTGCCGAGAGACCAGCGCAGAGGCAGAGAGGCAGACGCAGAAGCCAGAGCAGGCGACGCAGAGTCCAGCAAAGACAACGCAAAGGCCGGAGGGCCTCATCATCCACGCAGAGTGCAACATGAGTGACGCAAAGGGTCCTAGAGGCTGCGCAATGCCTCAGAGGGCTGACGCAGAGGGTTCTGAAGCTGTCGCAGAGGCCAGGAGGGTTGATGCAGTGCTTCAGTGTTGCTGGAGAGGGTTTTGTGGGGCAAGTTTTCTGAATACCTGCTTCCAAGTAGAGAGGTATTACTGTGAGTTATTTTTCTCTGTCGGGTGAGCTAGTTTGGCACCCAGTTGTACTCAAGGATATACTGCATAATAATAAACCCTCAGAATTGTTGCACTGGTTTTCTCGCATTAGGTTTTTTCGGGGACGAGTTGTCCAAAAATAACAGTGTCACTTCTGTGTTTGTTTTCTTTCAGCTGTTGATCTGTAGATGGTTGAGACTGTATTGTGTTTATTTCATTATTTATGTGTTTTAAATAACTTGTTCGTAATTAACAAGTAGAAGAAATAAACCAGAAAAATACAGATTAAATTTCTAATGGATAGACTTACAAATTTCAACATGATATCCGAAGGTGGTTGCAGATCACAGGAGAGATGAAGGCATCAACTGAAGCAGAGCATTTGCAGTAGAATCAACTATCCCGAGTGACAGAAGCTGATCCATGCAGAAAGCGACAGAAGAAGGGTTGACGCAGAGGGGCTGTGTCATAGTCCGGGCCAGAGAAAGGCTAGCGCGGAGGCTGAGGAGGGCAGAAAGAAGCTCACGCAGAGCCACGTAGAGACCAGGAGGGTTGACGGAGTTGGTTGAGGGAGCATTTTTGCTAGTGCTAGGATTGTGCAGAGCCTAGAGGCTCAGTCCTTGAGTTGATGGGGCATAGGAAGCTTTGTGCAGTTTGTGGGAGTGAAGTTGGTGGGGTACTGTGGGCAGAACAATACCTAATAGGCCAAAACCAAGGTAGAGGGAGTTGCTACCGAGGCGGATTTCTAGCCAAGGAATCTGGATCAATGTTGTAGGTGAATAGAAGATCAGAGAGGTGTGACTTGACAATTGGTAGAAGGATTTCCAGAGGGAAATCGTGACTCAGAGGGAGTCTAGTAGTGAACTTCCAAGCGGGAAGTAGAGAGACTCAGCAGGAGTCGAAGAGAGAACTTCCAGAGGGAAGTAGAGAGACTAGGAAGAGTCAACTAGAAGAGAAGAAAGATGGCTATGAATGGGCTAAGGGATCAGGACAGGCTAGACGAGGCGTCCAACTTTGTCGTTTGGAAGGCCAAGATCCCGCCATTCTAGATAGACATCGCATCAAGGCCTTCGCCTTGAGAACAATGGCTATCCCAGTTTATCCGGTTGATAATGAGAAGTACGAGGAGGCAATGGCCAAGGCGAGAAAGATACGACAACGGAAATGTGGGACACCTTGAAGACTTTGTACTAGCATACTTCCGTGCAGAGGAAGATAGGACCATCATATATACCACCAGATATAGGTCATACCAGATGCAAAAGGGGGAGCGGATAGATCACTTCCTTGGTCGATTGAAGGAGATCCGGGACCAACTGACTTCCATAGGGGCCATGTCGGATCAGGAGTTGATGGTGAGGACCACACTAAATGCAGTCTTCGAGGAGTGGGAGACATTTGTCCAGAACATACTAGGCAGGGCGAATCTTCTAGATTGGGAAGAATTGTGGGCAGCTCTTCGCCAAGAAGTGTTAAAATTGGCAACTAGGGCCAAACTCCATGTGGGTCATCTTATGAATGGCAACTGATTTTTTTCTTGGATCCCTCTCATCGAGAGGTGTAGGATTGATCTAAAGATCTTTCGATTCCGATAAGTATTCATGGAGATATGAATTTATTAGTGTTATGGGACTATTCGTCAAGGTCGGCCAACAACCAAATAAACCCCACTTGTGCTCAACGTTTTAGTATAAATAGAGGTGGCCTTTAAGTCATTTCAACTCACACTTGGGGTCTCTTCCTCTCTACTTGTCTTTGGATTTTAGTAGGAGGAGAGATCCTAAGGGATAGCGCTGCCCTAATCTAGAGGGAGTGCCCTAGGCCCTACATTGCCCTATGGAGAAGCCCTAACTTAGCCCTATGGAGAGGCCCTATGCTTCCCTATGGAGAAGTCCTATGCTGCCCTATGAAGAAGTATAATACGCAGTTATGAAGGGTCTAAGGAGAGACCTTAAGACGCTATCAAAAGGAAGCCTATACGCTGTCCTAATGAATATACCCTAGTCGCAGCGAGCTTAGAAGAGAACAACGAGGAGTTACGAGGCTATTCTAGGAGGCCGAGGAGCTGTTGAAGAGGGCCGCAACCCATATCTTGAGGTTGAGAGGCAGGGGGAATGTTTTGGGGTGGTTAGGTGAAGGAATATCCCCTAGAAGGGCTGCCGCAGCTAAGGGACAACTTGCTGTAGCAAGCCACAGTAGATAAGAGGAGGCCAAAGGGTGGAATAGGGGTTGGAACAACCGAGCATTGCATCTAAGGATTTCCTCCCCTCCTAGAAAGGCAGCCGCAGTTGTGGAGGGCTATTCTGGCCACATTTTGAAGGCTGTTAGGACTGCTGTTAGAATGCCCTAATCAGTCATGCAACACAACAAATAGAGAAGCCCCAAAACAGTGATGATGATACATTGAAGCAACATGATGATGGAAGCAGCAATGATGATGATACATTGAAGCAGCATGATGATGGAAGCAACAATGATGATGATACATTGATGCATCATGATGATGGAAGCAACAATGATGATGATACATTGAAGCGACATGATGATGGCAGCAACAATGATGATGATACATTGAAGCAGAAATGATAATGATACATTGAAGCAACATGATGATGGAAGCAACAATGATGATGATACATTAAAGCAACATGATGATGGAAGCAGCAATGATGATGATATATTGCAACAACATGTTGATGAATGTTGCAGCATGATGGGTATAGTGAAGAAGTGTATCATAGCATAATGAGGGGCAGCACAATGGTGAGGTGCAGTAGTATGATATAGCAAGTTCATGGTGTTGCAAGTATAGCACAACGGTACAACAACATGCAAGGGACAACAAACTAACATTGGAATAGCTGTATGGTACTTAGCAGCAAGTACACCAAGCATGCAATGGTACAACAAGCATGCAAGGGACAACAAGCAAGCAATGAGACAACTAACATGGACAACATGGTTCAATCATAACACATGGGACAACAATACAACATTAGGTGCAACAGTCATGAGGTCTAGCATTGTGATGATGGGTGCAACATGGTGCAACACAGTGAGGTGCAACATGATGACGAGATGCAGCACGATGATAGGTGAAGGAGTCACCTTGGAGAATCAATTGAAGCAACATGTCTTCAACTGATCTCGTGTATCATCTTCTTAGAGATGATCTATGCTCTCATCTAAATAAGTCAAAGTGTTGACTTTAGTTGTAAATGTACTATCTCTCTCTGTTGAACTATTGAAGAACATATAAGAAGAATTGATCAAGGGTTCCCCACATTGGAGTTTGTCCCTGGCTAGCGCCACATCTTGTGTCCTCTTGTCTTGGCTTGTCTTCTGCGATTTATATTTATGTTCTATCTGTAGTTTACTTGATGTGATTGCTAATATAGAAAAGATATTGAGCTAACTGTGAAAATTGAAATAAATTTCTCTAGCATAGAACATACATAAAATTAACGTGGTCTTAGAGGTGAGGTGAAAACAAAGCCCAAGCAAGAGTGAAAGAGCAATCATCGAAGACAGTTGGGAAAGGACAAACGGATCAATGGATTCCTCATCCCTCTTCTAATTCACCAAGGGTGAAGTCGAAGCAGAGAATATTATCAGAATGCTGCAACAAAAGTTTCTGATGGCCTACCTAAATATCACTTGAATGGGAAGAGCAGATCTAAGGGAGGAAGGAAAGGCAGATGCCTTGGTTGAAATAAGTTTGGCCATTATGTGAAGGATTGTCCGAATGGCAGGGACACATCACTTGATGATGATAACAATCATTCCAGGGACATCTTCAATGATCAGAGGAATGATAGTGCAGGTCGTCAAGGAAATGGCTGACTCTTCAAGAAAACAAGAAGCCCTAGACACTCCATCGAATAGAAGGGTGCTCTCTCTCTCTAATTTGGTAGGTCATCAAGGAAATCGTTGTATCTACTGTACTCCTTTGCAGTGGCAGGGCCGTGGGCAGCAGCACAGATGCAGAGGGAGCTATCGTACAGATGCAACAGTGGCAGTGGCAAGGCCATGGGTAGCAGTACATGATGCAACAGTGTAGAGGATGTTGGGCAATAGGCCTAGCATCAACATAGGGACCGATGCCGGATGATCAGTGTGCTGTTCAGTGAGGAGTATTACTAGAGCACAGTGCTCGCTAAGAGGGAGTGTTGATTTGGGGTAGCATCAGATGTGCTCTAGCCACGAAAATTGGTGGAGAGGCTAAAGCACATGAGATATCCAATACCCAAAAATGGTTTGGGCAGAATCTAACCAACCTGGGAGATGTTAAAATAATTAATATTTTTAATGAAGTCCCTAAGTCTAAACTTAGGGAAAATAAAATATTAATGTGAATTAATATAAAACTGAGTTAGAATGGTCCAAAAGTCATGGATCATGCCAGATCTAATCTTAGCCATTGATTAGGGACTTAATCTCGACCGTTGAATTGTCAACGAGAAAAGTATAAGAGGAGGCTTGAGGGTCACTTGGAAAACACACCGAGTTGGTCAAGAATTCGATTTTTTGGGGCAGGGCTTGTTGAGGAAATCGAAGGAGTGATCAAAGTTGCAGCTAAGGGGCAGTGAATGCAGTAGCAGAGAGGCAAAGATAGTACCGGGAGCATCAGCACAGAAGTCGGGAGAGGGTTGATGCAGAGCCAACTAGAGGCCACGCATAGGCAGCCAGGAGCTACGTAGAGCTTGAGGAGGACCAACGTGGGAGATGCAGAGGCTCCAGAGGTTGACGCAGAGCCCAAAGACGCTGATGCTAGACCAGAGAGGCTGACGCTGGGCCAAAGAGGCTGACGCAGACTCTAGAGGTTGACGCTGGGAGATTTCGTGGGGCAGATTGGGGCTAATATCTGTCTTCGACTGAGAGGTACTATTGCTGAGGGTGGTCTCTGTTGGGTGAGCCATTTCTGGCACCCAGATTGTATTCTGAAACTGCTTAATAATAAAACCCTCAGATAGCTGCACTAGTTTTCTTGCATTGGGTTTTTTCGGGGACATTAGTCCAAAAATAACGGTGTCACTTGTGTGCTTGTTTTTCCTTCAGTTGATCATCTGTATGTGTTGAGACTGTACTTGTATTTATTTTCAGTATTTACATGGTAAATAACTTGTTAATTAACAGAACAAGTAGGAAGAAATAAATCAGAAAGTACAAGAAGGATTTCTAACAGTTAGACTTACAAATTCCCACAAGATTTCCAAACATCAACATACTAGAATCTCAGACAAGAACTTCTATTAAATCCTAAAACCCATGACCATCAATGACTAGGTCAACACATATCTAGGAAATCATAAGCATACATCAACATATCATATGTCTAATAACATAAATACATTTGACCTAGTCCAACCTAGGACTTCAACCAAAAGAACATATCCATATATATGCCTAGATTTTATCATCATGCAAATATATATCATATCATGTGTTAGTCAAACCCAACTTCACAAATATCAATAAGAGTTAGACACATAATCATCTTGATTGCACTAGGGTTTGATAAGATAAACATACTCATACCAAGGAAAACATTTCTAAGACAATATGAAGGTCTTGCTCACACATTCCACCAAACCCTAATGAGCTAGGGTTCCAATGTAAAACACAACAAACCCTATATTACCAAAAACTCGAAGGTTCTAGGTTTTTAGACCTTATCATTCCATCCTAACAAGTTAGGATTTCCCGATCATACCAAAATCCCACACATGACATCATCAATGAAGACTTCAACTTACATTTCACAATATCCTTAATCAGCTTAGGATTTCAGACATTCACATTAGCATATCCTTTGGTTGGGGTTTTCTAGAACCTGTCTAGTGTTCTACATAGTCAATCAAGAATATGAGTGGGGTGGGTAGATTTATCAAGAGATGAGTCACCCAAACAAGAATCACCTGTTTTGAGAGATCCTCCTTCTTGCAGATGTTTTTCCTAATCAAGACAACAAAGGGAGAAAGGTGATTAGTATTTAATATAATCAAAACTAAATGAGTACATGAACCCAAAACTGAAAAGACATGAGATACTTATCTTTGAGAGTTGTTGGGGGCTCCCTCCAAAGCTTGAGGGAAACCTACAAATTGGAACAAACAAAATGTTGTTGAGGTGGATGTTGCTTCCATCTTCTAGCTTTATGGATGATGATCCAATGCCTTTCACAGGATAACTCTTGTTGTCTCCAAGTTCCACAGAATATGCAAATTTTCCTTTTGATAAGGTCTTCAATTGGTGGGAGTGACCAGTCATGTGCCTTGATGCACTGCTATCAATCACCCAGATGTCTTCATCTTGGAATGTCCCAGAGAGAGCAGAGAAGAGTCCTTCATCCCTTTCTATGATTGATTCCTTCTTTGAAGAGAATATGAGACTTCATACCTCTTTGATGCCTTTCTTGAGATGGCTTGAAATACTTTTGATGACCTTCTTCATTGTAGAGGAGATCTTCATGATGCCCTTAGAGAACCAAAGCTTCGATAGCATGTTGAGAATTCAATAGGGCAATATGTTAATTCTCTTAACTTGATAACTGCTTGTGTTTTCTTTTTACTTATTAGCTTTGATCTTTTATATTTTAATGTGTAATACATCAAACAACTACCAAAACAGTAAGAATAATGACATAGTATGTAGGCTTCAAGCCAAGGCCAAAACCCCTCCTCTTGAGGGGAAAACTCGAAAAATCTCTTCTTATCTTTCAGATCTTTCAATTGACAAATACTGTGATCTAGACTTAGACAAATACCCTCCAAGGTCAAGTCTTCCTCAGCCTCCTGCTGAAATAATTTCAACCTCCTAATAGATTCGAAAATTCTGCGCCCTAGCAATTGCTACTGCTTCTCTAGGAGACTTTGATCTCCCTCTAAATGCTCTTCCCTTGACCTTGCTTGCCTTGATTTGTGTCCTAGGGCTAGTATGAAACTCTAAGAGACCTTCGCTTGCCTTCTTGCTCTTCTTACTTCCAAAATTGAACCTTAGACTTGCCCAGTGCAAAAACCCTAACTTCGCACTTCCAAAAGAATGTAGAGAGACCCATACACTTAGACTTTCCTTTTCCTTCTTTTCTTCGCACTTACTTTTTCGACCTTTTGCTGCTTCATCTTCATATAAGAGATGAGTGAGTGAATGATCCAAATGGAGGACAAGTTCCTCTTACATATAGGCTTCCTTGAAGGGTGGACGTGGCTCTTCATGTAGGCCGATTGGACAACTTATGTAGGCCGAATTGATCTTGGAGGTAATTTGACATTTTCAAGACAATAATTTTTCTTTTACAATTTACAATGTGCCCATAGGGTCTTCCATATATGACACTGACTCTTATACCTAGGACAAACCCTAGAAGCACTCAATGGGTGCTTGACCTATAAAATAAAAGAACTTGAGCATGAAACCCATACTCCAATAATAATAATTTCTTTTTCATTTTATATATACAAGAATACATTTCATACTAATAAAGACCGAACCTAGTTACACATTTTTCAATATTCACTTCAGTAAGTTTATCCTTTGGTTGAGTTACGATTTTGACTGGATCGGTATTTGTTTCTTTATCTTCAAATTGGATTGAAGCGATTGGAGACTTTGATACTACTTGAAGTTGTTCTAACTTGTCATTTAGTGATTTCTTGTCACTTTTAAGCTTCTTTATTTGCGTAAGTAAGCCTTGGTTATGATTCGTTAGACGTGAAAGTTCACCATTTTCTGAATTGTTGACTTTGTCCTTAGTATCTTTTTCTTTGTCTTTTAAATTTTTGATTTGCTCTATTAATTTTTGATTAAGGGTTTTTAGGCACAAATTTTATTTTTCTTTTTTCCGTTAGATTCTCCTTTAGTTACTTATCAGAACTTTCTTTTTCTTGTTTTAGTCTTTGTTTCTTAACCTTAGACTTTTTTATCTGTGAAAGTAATTTCTCATTGTGGTCCCTTAGACGCCAAATTTCTTTTGTTGCTTTCTGTTGATTTTTCATGAAACAGATCTTCGAGATCTTTATATTTCTTCTCTGATGCTTTGTTCTTTTGTTGAAATTTTGCAATTTTTTCCTTTAATCATTTGATTTGCATCTGCTCATTGTTTTGATGTTCTTCTGTATTAAATAATCTTCCACACCTTGGACAACTTAAATTGCATTTTTTTTAATATCCAATTTCGTCTGCACAACTTGGACATTTAGTCCAAAATAGTGATTGTCGTGTGGGAGTCATCTTGACTACTACTTTCATTATTTTCGAATTGGGCTGCATTTTTCTTGACTTGATAACCTTCCTTGGTAATTTAATATATATATATATATATATATATATATATTTTTTTTTTTTTCAACAATTGTTTTTTTCTTAAACTCTTTTTTTTTTAAACTTTTTTTTTTTCTCTTTTTCTACTTTGTTTTTATATATATTTTTTCTATATATATTTATAATCTTTTTCTTTTTGAAAAGTTACAACCCTAGTGAAACATGTCTATTCACCTCTTTGGGGCATAATATAAAATATATGTCCACTTGTGTGCCTTTGATTCGGTTAATTTTCTCCACGTAAAAAATAAAACTTACCATTCACATAAAGAGATTTTGTATTCCTTTTGTTCTTCTTTTACCTTGAAAATACCATAGGCAATTACCATGGGTTGCTGAAACCATGAGCTAGTAAACCACCTAATGAAGAATCAAGATAATCTTATCTACTCTTCCTTTTTTACGTATAGTTTTAAAGATATTTGGAAAGATTCCCTTTTGACTTTATCATGCACTTTTTATCTATAATGTAGACCCTTTTTATATATATGAATGTTCTCCTTCAAATTTACATTGGACTATTTTATTTTATTTTTTATTTTTTTAGTAGTATATTTTTTATATGATTTTTTTTCTATGACTTTTTGTCTGTTTGTTTGTTTAATAGCCAAAGCCCTGAATGACAGAATTGGAAAAACATAGAAACTCCAACTTTGTGTAGTGAAATGCTTCAATTGTGACGACAACAAGGTTGACGAAGGATTAATGGCCAAAGACCGAATCAAACTTGTTCTCTTTAGTAGTTGAGCATCCAGAGGATTGAACAACTCCGATACCAATGTAACAAACACGGTTCGTATACTCAGAGGAATTCTCTGATACCAATGTAACGGACAAGGTTCGTATACTAAGAGGAATTCTCTGATACTAGTGTTACGACCAAAAGTCG
Organism: Pinus tabuliformis; assembly: GCA_031772625.1. Classification (NCBI taxonomy): domain Eukaryota; kingdom Viridiplantae; phylum Streptophyta; class Pinopsida; order Pinales; family Pinaceae; genus Pinus; species Pinus tabuliformis. Next base: position 240,862,371 of record CM062808.1, on the reverse strand, counting down.
TATACGTAGTGGAAATCTTTAAAATACTTAAAAGACGTAAATGCCCATTATAAGGCATGTAACTGTATATTGAATATTGTATATTGAATTGATTCTAAGATGATTACAAATCAGAATGAGGTTCTACTGGCAGTTGCCCTTTCATGAATGGTCATGTTTCTAAGATATGCCTCTTCATTACTAACTAACTAACCATTAGTTAATTAATTATTAATTATTATTATTATTATATTTATATTTATATTTATTATTTTTATATGAATTATATTCATAACAATCTAGCATATGAGGGGTGGTATTAGAAGGTTTTGCATAACATTTGCTCACATGTTTGATTGACCCTTGGTGCATTTCAAGATAGGGAACTCATCAACTAAGGGATTTCCTATGTGTTGATGATTAAATATTGCTCCTCATGCATTGATGTATTCTAGTCCTTAAATGGTTTTATTTGGCATGGTTGAGCTTGGGTTGAGACTATGTTGTGCGCGCCCTAGCCTATTTTGGGGGCTATTGACATTTGGAACACCCTAGTGATTATTGATGAATATGTTCATCATAGTGGTACAACATGTTTTTAGTGGTTTAAGGTTCACATCTGGCATATGAGGGGTGGTATTGAAGGGTTTTGCTTAGCATTTGCTCACATATTTGATTAACCCTTGGTGCATTTTAAGATAGGAAACCCATCAACTAAGGGATCTCCTATGTGTTGTTGATTAAATATTGCTACTCATGCGTTGCTGTATTCTAGTCCTTAAATGATTTTATTTGTTATGGTTGAGCTTGGGTTGAGATTATGTTGTGAGTTCCCTAGCCTATTTGGGGGGTTGTTGACACTTGGATGGATTTATCATGATATGGAGCATTGAATTAGTTGGAGTGCTCCCATTACTGGCACACATTTGGAGGCATAGTCATATTTATTTATAGTTGATTGCTTGATGATGGGGCCAACCGCTCTTCCATACAGTCAATTGTCATGTCTCTATTCCTTGTACATTGATTTAGGGTTGTTATTTGAAATGTTGACATCCTTCTCCTTGTAATTAGCCATTTGAATGTTTATTAAGGAATGGTTACACCTTTGAGACCACATCATGGTGTTTTTATTTGTCATGTGTGAGATAATTTGCTCATTTTTAGCATGCATGCACATGTGTGGGCTTCCTATTTATTTTATTGTGGGCTGAACTTTCATTGGATATGTGTTGAGCCTAGCCTGAAAGTTATGATAGTTGTGCATGATTCTATTCATGCAAGGGATAGAAAGAAAGAAAAGGCAACTGGAAATAGGGCCGAATGTACAACCAAAACTTAAGGGCTATCTACTAGTAAGGGTAGTGGGAGGGGCTCCATGGCTTCAACTATTGGGAGGTCCTCATGTTTTTTTGTTCCACAAAATGGAGTTGGAGCACAGCCTTCCATCAAGTTAGTGTCAAAAAGAAAGAAGGAAGAAGCATATAGGGTTATGGGGATGTGTCCTTTTTGGAGTGACTTACCTATCAACATCACCAAAGGCAATCCATTTTGGTAGCCATTGTGTGATGCCACCATTGTTGTCTCAGGGTATATAGTATTACATATGACTTGTTACGGGTGCCAATCCTTCAAGCAGAAAAGAAGGACATCAATTCTAGATTGGCAAAGTTGAAGTAGTCATGGGAGGTCTTTGGATGCACAATGATGTCTCTTGGTTGGATAGATAGGAAGGATAGGACCCTTCTAAATTTCTTGCTACATTGTCCTACAGGTACCATGTTTATCAAATTGTTGGATGCATCGACACATGTAAAAGATAAAACATTGATATGTGAGTTGATGGATGGGTTTTGTTACCTGCTAAGTTGTACCTAGCAAAATTGAAGACCCCATGGCCTAATGGACTCAACACCTATCAAAAATTTTGAAGACAAGAAGTCCAGAAGGGAAAATCTTGTCCCTTCTCTCTCCTCTTCTACATTCTTCTATGCAAATTTCATAACCCTATGGGGGAATTGTAATAAATGATGCTAGCATGATGAACTTATGTAACAAACTTAGACAACTTGGGACTTGGCTATTAAGGGAGTCCACTCTAGAGTGTTTTTTTTCACTTAATTAATTATTCTCGTTTTTAATTGATGAATAAATAATTGAGTTTTTTCACTCATAACCAGTGTCTTATGGAGTTACATTATATATTTTTAGGAATTTTTAAATAATTAAAAATTTCGCATAGAACTAGAATATTTAATTAATTTTGTATGTAATAAGTGAAAATGTGGTGCTAGGAAATGTTGATGGCATGTGAGTACTCAAATTTCATGGAGTACCAACATTCTCCTAGTACCCACTTTGGGGTTCGAAAAAATAAATATTTCCCCATGAAAATCCACTTTTACTCATAAAAGTGAAAAAGAGACAAGAAAATGCAAAATTAATAAACTGGGGACGCATTAGAAACATTTTCTAAGTCAAAGAGGGTCACCATTAGTCAAATCAAGTGACTTGGCATTCGAAGTTGAGTTCAAGGATGATTTGGAATCTAACTAAGGCCCACGAGTTGAGGGGTTGAGTTTCTTGAGCTAGCAGACCGAGTTTCCTTTGTTGAGATGTGTCAATTGGAAGAGAAGTTAACTAGGAGTGGGGGGGTTAACTCCCTCCTCACCCCCCTCCATTCCACCTATCTACATGTTGCCACTTAACAATAGATACAACTAATACGCTATCCCTCATTGGAGTCCCATGTAGTGCAATTTGACAACACACTAGAGATCATACGCAGGGCGATCATGTCATTTGGATTATGGTTAAGATAAATTATGGGATGAGTCAGACTTGTGGCTGTTGATGTGAGTAGCATCAAAAGGTTTTGTACAATTGCTTGGTGTCTTAGCATGTCAAAGGCATTATTTGCCTCTTCTAGTGATTTATGTCTTCTTTCCTAAGTTTAACTTATGAAAGGTACAATTATTAAAGTCAATTAATTATTGTGGACTATTGGGTTATTTTCCAAGGATAAATAATTTAATTATTTAAATGGCTTAGAAATAATCTCTATTGTTAATCATCAAGATGTTTCTAGAAGGAAGAGTCAATATGTTTCTAGAGGGGAGATCGGGATTAGAGATTTGTTAGGATATTCCGACACATAGGAAATAGTTAAGTATAACTTGGTCTAGTGTAGAGTTAGGTAAAGTGTATTTCTTTACTATATACTTTTGTAACTTACAATCCGACGGTCACGATATGTTCTAGACATGAAGTGATTCGACGGTTCATTCTCTCCTCGGTATTACCGACACTTGATCCGTGGCTTAACACCTGATTGGTCCATGATCTCTATTTAAAGAGTATGGAGGGTCATTTGTAGGGTGACCGTTCATGAGAGAAGCTTATGTAATTTTTCTTTCTTTTATTAATAAATTGCCTGAAGTGGCCGCATTGGCGTAGGTCGTGGACTATTTCCTCTTTGAGCGTTTTAACCACATCAAGAATATTGGTGTATTGATCTGTGATCTGTTTGTGAGCAGTGTCATTCGGTGTTCTATCTGAGGAACTTACCTTGTAAATTCCTACATGGTATCAGAACTATTTGAGGGCCGTATCCGTTGGTGATCCAAATCCGAAGCCGGTACAACTATATCTGACTGTTATTTCCCATATCCACTGTTTCTGACTGCTTTCGAGCCTGAGAGGACTACTCTATTGTGTTAGGAGCATCTGTTCCAGTGAGGAACCCCTTTCGTCTCACGCGAAAAGGTTTCCGGTAGCCTTAGCTATGTCATTTTTAAGATCTGGAGGTATACAATCTTTATTTGCAGTTTTAGTTATTCATCTCTTTGTTTATTTCAGTTTATTTAGCTCTCTGTTTTTTATTACCAGATCTATACTTTTCATTTCTACGTATATTCTTTGCCCTGCGAGTCGCAACTATGTGCGATCTAGGAAAATTAGAAACAGAAAGGAAGGATTTTTCTCATGCGTATGCTCTTTTCCGTCGCGCCTTAGTGTGATATCGGAAAATCAGAAACATTGAGTAAAATATTTAGTTTCTGGCCAAAGCTAACTTCAAGCCATAAGGTTTGGTTTTTTTTTTTTGTATGTTCATGTTGGGTTGTGTGATTTTTTGTTTTGTAGGCAAAAAGAGTTTTTTCAAGTAAGTACGCACCCCAAAGCTTCAGTGACTAAACCCCCCCTCCCCCTTTTCCTTTTTTCCAAAAATTACTAACCTTTTAAACTAGCTCATTTGGTCCAAATTTACTTTATGAGAATAGAGGTCTTGAGTTCTTGTTTTTCTTTTTGTTGAGTTACTTTTTCAAAATCACATGTAACTTATATTTTAAAGTTACTTTATGTAAAAGTGTTCTCACCCATTATAAAAAGTGAGTCACTGATAATTCTAAAGTCTCTTTATCTTTTATTTAAGTTACAATTTAGTGTGTAACTCATAAGTACCATTGTAAAAGTGACTTTCACTTATTTATAAAAGTGGGTCACATAATTTTTTTTTTTTAAAGTGAGCTAATTAGATTAAGTTTGGAAAGGGAGGGGATTTTTTTTTTAAATATAACATTATCATTTACTTCCGCACATTCACGCACTTTGTCGGCATCTTCAACAACTTTTCTTCAAAAAGCCATAACTTCTTTATCCGGAAGCCGTTTTCAGAGCCGTTATTTTTGAATCAACCTAATTTTTCGAGATCTTTCCATTGGAACACTTAGTTTCAACATCTACAACTTCAGTTTCTGTTAAAATGGAAAGTCCATGCCAAGTTATTCTTAACAACACCAACTACTTCCAATGGTGGTCCTATATTGTGGATTTACTTAGAAGTAAAGGTCTTTACAAAATAACCTCAAGCCAAGAAACTAAACCTAAAGATGAAGATAAGGCAGCCAAATGGGAAAATAGGCAAGATCAAGCACGTGGGTTGATACGGATGTCTATTTCTCCAGACCTTAGATTCCATATTGCAGAACTTGATACCCCTAATGAAGCAATGAAACAACTCACTAAAGTTTTTGGAATTGAAAATGAAATTAGAGTCCATCAACTCGAAAATGAGTTGCCTATATTGGACGCCAATAATTTTTCTTCCATTGAAGATTTTTTGTCCAAGTTCAAGACCCTTAGACTTCTCTTGGAAGGTGTTAAGGTTAAGAAAGAAGATGGTAGCCTTATCTATTCCATTCTTACTAAGTTGGGACCAGTCTACTCTGTGTTTGTTTCGACCTTCCATTCTACTAGAGAAGCTTTTATTTCTCAAGGAGAAGACTACAAGTCCCCCCCTTTTGATGCCTTTTGTGATTCTTTAATAAGAGAACATGAAAACTCTTACATCTTGGTCTTCTTAATCTTGGAAACTCTTCTAAGAAAGCCTTAGCCGCCCAACGACAACCAAATTCAAAGAATCCTAAGAAAAGCAGTATCCTAAAAAGAATGGTCCTAAACCAAACAAGGGTCTTAAGCAATTTCAATCTCAAAATGGAAAATCAATTCAACAAAATGATAAGGCAAATAAAAATAAAGGGAAGAAGACTGATAGACATTGCAACTTTTGTAATCGAGATGGCCACCTAAAATCCAAATGCTTTAAGAAGATGGAAGCCTTGGAAGCATCAATGAAGAAGCATAACATCCATTTGGAACACTCTTCAACTTCAACTTCATCTTTAGGAATAGAACTTTCTGCATGTGGTTGTCAAGCATCTCGGTCTGGTTATGCAATAAATGTATCTTCTTCTTCTCATTCTCATGGGTGGCTCATTGATTCTGGAGCTTCTTATCACATGGCCAAAAACAAAGCCATGTTTTCTTCTTTAAATGATTGTAACACCAAAAATATATATGTTGGTGATGATAGATCTCTTAGTCTTGTAGGGAATGAAACTGTTCATCTAGACAATAGTCAATTTAATGATGTATTATGTGTTCCAACCTTATCCTGCAACCTTCTATCTGTATATCAGATAACTCATTCAAGTGAAGGTAAAACCGTTGAATTTTCACCTCACGATGTTGTAATTAAGGACCTAAGAGATCGTAAACAGATTTTAGCTACTGACATTGCTGATGATTCTACAAGGTTGTATAAGTTTAACAACTTTGGGTCATCAACTCTTCCCTCGGTATTTGTTGCTCATAATGATGAAGTGAGCAAACTTTGGCATGAGCGATTTGGTCACTTAAACTATTGCTCCCTTCAAAATCTATGTAAATAAAATATGGTGAGAGGTCTTCCTATGGTATCTTGCAGAGATGGTGTTTGTTTCGGATGTGTACTCGGAAAACATCATTGAGCTACTTTTGAAAAACGTGCCTCTTGGCACTCAACCCCTTTACAGCTTGTGCGTAGTGATTTATGTGGCCCACTTCCAGTTGTTTCATTCTCTGGCTACAAGTATTTATTAACTTTCATTCATGGTTTCTCCATACACACTTGGGTATACTTCTTAAAACTCAAGAGTGAAGTATTTAACATGTTCTTGGCCTTTAAGGCCTTTGTTGAAAAACAATCTGGACATCAAATTCTTAAGCTAAGATCTGATAATGGCGGAGAATATGTTAACAACAAATTCATCAACTTTTGCACTGAGCATGGAATTCAAATGCATCATACTGTTCCATATACTCCACAACAAAATGGTATCGCTGGAAGGAAGAATCACACCTTAAAGGAAATCGCTAATTGTATGCTTCAATCTAAAGGACTTATTCTTAATTTTTCGGTAGAAGCAATTAACTTTGCAAATTACATAGTAAATCGCACTCATTCTAAGGTTTTAAAGAATATCACTCCAGAAGAAGCATGGAGCTCAATTAAACCAGATGTCAGTCACTTTCGTGTTTTTGGAAGTGAAGCATGGGCCCATATTCCAGATGAGAAACATAAAGCCTTAGAACCTGAGAGTGAAAAATGTATTTTTGTTGGATATTTTGAAGATGTCAAAGGATATAGACTTCTTTCACCTAAATCCAAAAATGTTATGATTAGAAGAGATGTAAAGTTTGCTGAAAATATATCGGCCTACGAGCCTAGATCGGCAGATGTGCCACCTCTCTCTATCCCTTTTACTTCTGAAAATATTTATTCTTCAGATGATGATAGCGAGGCTGAAAATCCTCCCCTACCTTCTCAGGATTCTCCTTCAACTCCTCAGTTTCCAAAATGGGGCCGCGCTACTCGGGATGCAGCCAATGTTTTTAAAACCGGAACCGATGACCGGACCGGTCCACCTAATGAACCGGTTTACCGACCGGAACCGGTCTAACCGGGACTGGTTTGGTCTAAACGAACCGGTTTTAAAAAAATACATTAAATAATTATTTTTTAATGAAACAAAACTATTTTTAAGATGTAAAACCATGATTCCAAGCCAATAGAGACAAAATATGCAAAGTTTGCTCATTTATATACCATGTAAAGGTGAATATATCAAAATGGCACCGAGTGCAATACATATCATCAACAAAATAGCAAAATACATAAGAAATGAGGCTCTAAATGGCCTATAAAGTCCAAAAACAATGCTGCAAGCTATGAGGCCATTGGCCTACTACAAGTCTATAGTGTACACATGATCAATCGTCAAGTTCATCACCGCTACTAGACACAAGATCATCATTAGGAGCTACATAGACATCATATGGTTCAGAGTCTGAGGATGCCTCAGCCTGATCTGCAACCTCAATATCAATGCCACCAATGACAATAGAAGTGGACCTAATGGAAGCACGAGTTTGTCGACCTGCATGATTAGTGCCTTCCATTGGTTCTTTGCCTTTCCTTGATGCCGCTATTGATCCTGGTTCTGATGCCACCACATAATCTGCTTCATCCCCTGCCAAAGCCATGTCGATATCAAAATCAACCTCAAACACAGGTTCTTCAGTCTCCTCCACCCATTCTGATGTTGGATCAATATCGTCCAACACAATGGGATCTAGATCAAGAGTTTTTCTCATCATTTGGAGCTCTAATTGCATTTATTGTTTACCCCCAAACCATGAAATCCTGAAAACCATTAAGTCTGCTGAACTTTGAGTGAAATCTAAAATTCTAGTTTCTCCATATGAAATCCAATGAGGTCGAAACCACTCTCAAACATCCTGAGTCATTTCATGGTAATGTTAAAAATTTAAGTAAAAGGATGAAAATGAAAATTAAAGGAAATGTCACTTTTACTTTAAGAATTTAACATTACCATTAATTGTCAACATTGTTAGGGTTGAAACACCCTTAGTTCCCCCCCAAAACCCCTCAAACACAGTCAAAAATATGTTTTTTTAACTTTATGGTGGGTGTGCCTAAAACCGGCCGGTTTAGGACAGAACCGGCCGGTTTTCATCGGTTAGGGCAAAAAAATGGAGAAATCAGCATTTAAACCGGGTTTTTTGGCCAGTTTAGACCGGCGGGCTTGCTAACCGGCCGGTTAGACCGGTAACCGGTTTTTAAAACACTGGATGCAGCAGGTGCTCTTGCAGGGGATCCTACAGATCAACGTCACACTCGTTCTTAGTTTGATAGAGGCTCTTCTTTATTGGCTCAAGCTCCAACGAATTATGATCCTGACACCTTTGCAGAAGGTTCATGCCATCTAGATTGGGACGTAGCTATGAATGAAGAATATCGTTCATTATTGGCAAATGATACATGGGATCTTGTTCCTCTTCCAAAGGGACGAAAACTTGTTAGATGCAAATGGGTTTACAAAACCAAGCATGGACCAGATGGAAAAGTTGATAAACATAAAGCTCGTCTTGTTGCTAAGGGTTTTTCACTAGTTGAAGGCATTGACTATACTGAAACCTTCTCCCTTGTTGCCAAAATGAACTCTATCCTCCTTGTTCTTTCCCTTGCTGCCTCTTTCAAATGGGAAGTCCATTACATGGATGTTAAATCTGCTTTTTTGCATGAAGAAATCTGTATGGAACAACCTCTTAGCTTCATACAAACAGACTCCAGCCTTGTATGTTGGCTTAAGAAATCCCTTTATGGTCTCAAGCAAGCCCCTCGGGCTTGGTATGCCAAAATGGATAACTTTCTTTTAGATACTGGCTTTTCTAGGTGTCATTCTCACAATACTGTCTATACCAAGAAAGTGGGTAAGTCTCTTATCATTCTTGTTCTTTATGTTGATGATCTTATCCTTACTGGTAGTGATTCCAACCTTATAAACCATGTGAAGTCCAGCCTTAAAAAACAGTTTGAAATGACGAACTTAGGACACTTGCATTATTTTCTTGATCTTCAAGTCTTGCAATCCAAGGAAGGTATTTCCCTTTCCAGACCAAGTATGCCTGTGATCTTCTATGCCACTTCACATGGAAGACTGTAAGCCAACCCCTTCTCCCTTTCAGTCTAGAGCCAAACTTTCAGTCACTTGTCCTTTCTCTGAAGTTGATGCTACCTTATACTATCAGCTTGTAGGAAAACTTTTGTATCTGACCCATGCCCGTCCTGACCTTTCCTTTGTTGTTGGCCTTATTGCTCGGTTTATGCAAAACCCACATGAAGGTCATTGGAAAGCAGCTAAGAGAATACTTCGTTATGTTCGAGGTACAGTTCAATTTGGGATTCATTATAGTGCAAAAGCATCTCCTCTATTGGTTGGTTTCACTGATTCCAATTGGGCTGGTGACCTTGATGATTGGAAGTCTACTGCAGGTTATGTCTTGAGCTTGGTTATGGACCTATTACATGAACTTGCAAGAAACAAAGTGCCATTTCTATTTCTTTAGTAGAATCAGAGTATCGTGGCGTCGTAGAAGCTAGTAAGGAAGCCCCGTGGCTTCGTTAGATCCTGTTAGAGTTTGGCTTTCGCAGCAGCATCCGACTACAGTTTGGTGTGATAACCAAAGTGGCATTCAATTATGCAAAGATCTAGTCCAACATCAACATAGCAAACACATTGAACTACACATGCACTTCATCAGAAAGCTCATTCATGACCATGTTCTTGAAGTGCAATATTGTTCAACTAATGATCAAGTTGCAGACATATTTACAAAGGGTCTCACAGAGGCGAAGTTTACTAAACTTCGATTTATGGTTGGAGTTCAGAAAGTTGTCACTAAGGGGAAAGTTGTCTTGAAGTGGCCGTGTTGGCTCAGGCCGTTGATTGTTTCCCTCTTTGAGAGTTTTAACCACGTCAAGAATACTGGTGTATTGATCTGTGATATGTTTGTGAGCGGTGTCCTTTGGTGTTCTATTTGAGGAACTTGCCTTGTAAATTCCTACACGATTTGGACCCAATGAAGATTATAAATGGAGGTTAGCGACAGAGGTGAAAGCACAACGAAGAGCACAAGTGTGTGAGCGAGTCATCATGAGAGATAGATTTTCTCTGCAGGTGTGAGTGGCTCAGTGACTAGTGTGCAGAGAAGGAAGAAGTGCGAGTGGGTTTGAGCAAATCCAAAAAGGGTGGAGTTGGAGGAGATTGCTGTGCTGAGTTGTCGGAAGGAGATCGTGTTTGTCTGGGGGAGGCTGAGTTGCTGGAGTGCTGGGGTTTTTTTAGTGTGCATTAGTGGTAGAACATAGATCGAGTTGCTGGAGGGCACAATTTTGGGTACTAGAGGCTGATTTCTTCAGAGTGATTTCATCTAGAGGCAGATTTCCTTGAGGCCGATTTACCTAGGCTGAATTCATTATGAGGGAACCGAGTTGTAAGTTCCAGATTGTATTTTTCCTTGTCTCTCTATGGGTCGAAAAACCCATATTTTCCAGATAATGAAATGACAAAGAATTGTTTATGGGTTAATTAATTTTGCAATGTGTGATTAATCTCTCTGGTTTATTTCCATTGCATAATTTTATTTCTAGAAGTTAAAGATACTACTGTGTTATGTGTGAAAAATAAATGTATATTAATTATGATTAATTTAGGAAGAAGGGACACGATCAAAAGATCATGACCGCTCGTGTAAAGGCACCTGAGGCTATGTTTCAGCCAGGGGCCCTCATTGTAAAGATCATCGTTTATTATTCATTCTAATGTATATATATATATATATTAGAATGAATAATAAACGATGATCTTTACAATGAGGGCCCCTGGCTGAAACATAGCCTCAGGTGCATTTACACGAGGGGTCATGATCTTTTGATCGCGGTCCTCGTTGTAAAGATCATCATCATTATATATATATATATATATATATATATATATATATATATATATAATATCTTTATTTTATAATATCACCGTTTCATTTGGTACGAGAGCTTAACACCCCATATCTGCATCAATTGACGCATCTGTTGCCACCAATGTTACTTGGGAGCGGGAGCAAAAGCGGGGAGCGAGAGCGACATTTTCAGAAGCTCCCGGTTTGGGAGCGAATCTCGGAGCGTTTTTTTTTAATATATATATATATATATTTATATATTTTTATATTTTGATACATATATGTCAACAAAAACATGTAGAATAATGAATTAGATGTAAAAAGCATAAAAAAACATAGATTAAACCATATAACAACAATCATCTAGAAGTTATAATCTTCATCAACCACGTCCACAAGTTAGTAACATAGTAACATACAACATATTGAGTCTCATGATTCATCAATCTTAAAGTTTCAAGCTTTCAAAATTCAATATATAACATTTGTCATCATTGATCACCGAAGTTGTACTTGTAAGCTAAGTGTAACCATTACAACAAATAATATTTAACATGAAATGAAATGTTATAAAATGAAATGAAATGAAGCAATTTTCAACTTTCATGAAGCATCATATTCATAATTCATTACTAATGAGTTATAATTGCCAACTTCAAACTTAAATTGTCATATATTGTCTAAAAAAATATCATAATAAATATGAAAGAGTTAATAGTTATAAAAACTACTAGAAACTAGAAAAGAGAAGTAAATCTATTATCTATTTCTTATGCTTGGGCCTCTTGCCACCATGAGAAATGTCTAATGTTTTAGTCTTGTTGGAAAATCAGGATCTTTGTCATTATTATCACCCTCTAAGCATTAATATCCAGAGGTATCTTTGTTATTACCTTTGTATCTGTATAGGGATCTTTGTCATTAATATCACCCTCTAAGCATTAACATAAGATAGAAAAAGCATATCATGTCAAGTCAAGATTTTGTTTGAGTGATGCGTACATTTTTAGGAGGGTCATGATAGAGGAGTTCGACAACCAATGTCACTAATATCAAGGTACATAGAGGGATCGATGCTCTTGATTAAATGCGAGTTCGATACCTTAATACATGATAAAATTCAATGGAAACATTGCAATCCCCCAATCCCGATATCCTGAAAAACTGATAAGTCTGTTGGATTTTGAATGAAATCTAAAATTCTACTTTCTTCATATAAAATCCAATGAGGCCAGAACCACTCTCAAACATCATGAGTCATTTCATGGTAATGTTAAAAATTTAAGTAAAATGATGAAAATGAAGATTAAGGAGAATGTCACTTTTACTTTAAGAAATTAACATTACCATGAATAACATATCAATACGAGGGCAATAGACTTGATCATGAAGCTGCCCCACTCAAAAATTATTTGTTTCTTTAAAAAAAAATTGCATTTTGAACATTACTACAAAAAACATATTGCAAAAAAGGCAAAACGCTCTCGAAAAGGCAGGGGGCGAATTTTTTTTTAGGGAGCACGCTCCTGACCTGCTCTCGAGTCGCTCCAGCCTGGAGCGCGAATTGGGAGCAGGATCGAGGGGGGGGGGGGGCGCTCCCCCGCAACACTGGTTGCCACTATAGTCAGTTCCGTTGTGCTCCATTGCTAAAGTTGTTGTGTTCCATAATACCAACGACCTAATCTTGTTTCGTCGTTCTGTTCCCTTTTTGTCACTCGCTCCTGTTCTACGGTACCACCGACCCCGCCCTTGTTCTGCTGTCCCATCGCTGTTTTTGTCACCCCGCTATATTATTTCTTTATTTTATATATATATATATATATACTAGAATGAATAATGAATGACGATCTTTACAATGAGGGCCCCTGGCTTAAACATAGTCTCAGGTGCCTTTACACGAGGGGTCATGATCTTTTGATCGTGGCCCTCATTGTAAAGATCATCATTCATTATATATATATATATATATAAAATATCTTTATTTTATAATATCACTATTTCATTTGGTATTAGAACCTAAGACCCAGTATCTGCAACAATTGACGCATCTGTTGCCACCATAGTCTAAGGTGCCTTTATATGAGGGGTCATGATCTTTTGATCGTGGCCCTCGTTGTAAAGATCATCATTCATTGTATATGTATATGTATATATATATATATATAATCTTTATTTTATAATATCACTGTTTCATTTGGTATTAGAGCCTAACACCCCATATCTGTAGCAATTGACGCATCTGTTGCCACTACAGTCAGTGCTGTTGTGCTCCATTGCTGAAGCTGTTGTGTTCCACAATACCACCGACCTAATCTTGTTCCGTCGTTCTATTGATTTTTTGTCACCCACTCCTGTTCTGCAGTACCATTGATCCCGCGCCTGTTCTGTTGTCCCGTCGCTGTTTTTGTCGCCCCACTATATATATATATATATATATATATATATATATATATTAGAATGAATAATGAATGATGATCTCTACAATGAGGGCCCTTGACTTAAACATAGCCTCAGGTGCCTTTACACGAGGGGTCATGATCTTTTGATCGTGGCCCTCATTGTAAAGATCATCATTCATTATTTATTGTCATATATATATAATATCTTTATTTTATAATATCACTGTTTCATGTGGTATTAGAGCCTAACACCCCGTATCTGCAGCAAGTGACGCATCTGTTGCCACTATAGTTAGTTCCGTTGTGCTCCATCGCTGAAGCTGTTGTGTTCCACAATACCACCGACCTATTCTTGTTTCGTCGTTCTGTCGCTTTTTCGTTAGCCACTCCCGTTCTGCAGTACCACCGACCTCGCTCCTGTTATGCTGTCTCGTCGCTGTTTTTGTCGCCTTGCTCCTGTCCGCAATAACTCTGAACCCTGCTTCAATAGCTTTCAGCTGCCACTATCGTACCCACTTTGTTTCCTGTGTTCCTCGCCATCCACATCCTGTTCCGAAGCTTATTTTGATCACGTCCTCCGTCACCACTCATTTCGACAACTCACCATTTGCGCCGCTCGTGTGCTGTGTCTTGTTCTCATGTTCCTCGCCGCCATACATTTCCTCAACAAAGTGTCTCGTCTGTCGCCCCAACAGTCACCTCACTCCGCGGAACGACCCAAAGTTTTAATTATTTAGTTAGTATAAAAATTTCTATATATATAAATATAATTATAGTTTGATTATATATCTATATATACACATATATAATAATAATAATAATAATAATAATAATAATAGTAATAATAATAAATAAATAAATAACCAAATTATTAAAATAAGACGAGTCGAATTAGAATGGAATACAACACCAATGACTCAAAGAATGACAATGAGAAAATTTAGTAAAAAGTAGGATGATTTTGAGAAGAGGTTCAATCATAATGATGTGAAAGTTACAAAGCTCAAGGATAGAACAAAGAGTTTAGAGAATCAACTCTAGCAAAATTATAATGTTAGTTAGAAGGTCACGAGTATGTTGAGCCTGATCTTTCAATCAAAGAACATTGCAACCACTCAACAAAAAGGCTCTTCAAATATGTCAAACCTGTCATATTCACATCACATTTGCGAATCTCCAAATTCATCTACCATATCTGATCCACAAAACAATATACCAAATCTTCAAAATATCATGATTTCAATCCAAATTCCTTCATTCAATCCACCGATTGTCACATGCTAACGAAGATCAAAACTCAAGTTCTCGAGACTCAAAATTTGACAGTAATGAGAAACACAGTGCAGCATGGTTCAATAAAGCAGACGAGTATTTTGAGATTTACAATATTGGCAATGACGATGAAAAAATGAAGCATACGTCCATGCAACTTGAGGGCAATGCATATACCTGGTACATGTGGACGAAGTCAACATATGCAACCAGTTGGAGT
This sequence comes from Pinus tabuliformis, assembly GCA_031772625.1. NCBI lineage: Eukaryota > Viridiplantae > Streptophyta > Pinopsida > Pinales > Pinaceae > Pinus > Pinus tabuliformis. The sequence continues at coordinate 240,847,365 of CM062808.1, read as the reverse complement.
AAATTCAAAGATGCTTTCTTTAAACAGTTCGAGGGTGCTGAGGAAGAAGATTTCTTCACAAAACTCATCAAATTACAACAAAAGGGAAGTATGTGTAGAGCCTCTATTCTACACCTACTTGTCTACCATTTTCCTCAGTTCTTCCTTATCTTTCCTTCACTTTTGCCTCATTTTCACCATAAAACCTCTCAGATCATTACATTAGGTGTCAATAAGCATGATCAAGCAAGTTTTGCTAATGGATGACTATTTGTTTAGATTTTGACTTACTTGCAGGAATCCCGCAGCTATCTGATGATCCCGCAGCTATCTGAAGATCCTGCAGCCTTTTTGTTAAACACAATGATCCACGTGTCGGTTTGCTAGATGAGCCACATGGGCACTCAGGTATCAACGTGCTCGAGGTTCCTGTCCCATTGTTCCAGCCATCCACGTCATCTCCACCCATGGTCAAAGCTGGTTAAGTTACGGTCAACTCAAGGCTGTTTAAACGGTGATTGAGAGCTGCTTGGTCACGTCATCTTAAATGGTGATTTGTCCATGTTCTACAGGTGGCAGGGGACGCAATCCAACATGGGATTTATTATCCATGACGACAGAACCACTAAACTCGTCCACGCAGCCGTGATGTGTCAAGGGACCATAAATACGCATGACTGTTTATTGTTTTTCTGTTAATTAGCTGTACGAGTAGGCTATCTTAGAAACTCCTATAAATTGCTGCGTCTGCGTACGCTCAAGGAACTTTTTATTAGTTGTAATTTTCTGAACTTGTGTGGAATTTAAGAGCTTTGTGAACTCTGTTTTCTAGTGCTATTCCAGCACTCTGTTTTGTATACTTTTTGCAAATGGAGGAATAGACATAGCACCGTTTTGAAGTTTCCAGATCTCTGAGTTTTCTTGTGGCTGAATGAACAGAGGGCCCCTGCTCATCTCAGCCTTTGTAAAGTATTTTATGTGCAGTATTTCGTTATTTTCTTGTTTATTTCCTTAAGCATGTATAGTTTCATTTACTTGTTTTCCTTTCTTTCAAGCTGATCAGTGTTATTTCTTTGCAGGTTTCTTTTAGCCCGGGATTTATTTTTTATATGTGTGTGTTTGCTTTACAGCTAATGGTATTTGAAGTTGACAATTCAAGTGCTGCCTTTATCTTTATAGTTGATTTTTAATCTTATTTTTCAAAGAGCTGTTAACATACATGAATGATCTTCATCATAAACTATTATCTTTTAAGATCAGAATATCACTAATTTGCAGCTAGTTTGAGTGCTTTTTGGACTGTTCTTTCACTACTTTCTATCCGTGCTTTACACAGTACATGTGCTTTGAAGCATCGAGTTAGAAAGAGCAAATCATCACCACTAGTCTTTAAAGTAGAAGTTTTGATTTTAAGTGCTTATTAGACTATTTTCTCACTACTTTCTAATCATACTTTGCATAGTACATATGGCTGAAGTAGAGAATTAGAAATAGCAAATCATTATCATTAGTCTTTCAAGCATATTTTTCTCACTTTTCTAATTCCACATAAGCTACTTCCTATCCGTGCTTTACACAGTACATGTGCTTTGAAGCATCGAGTTAGAGAGAGATAATCTTTATTCTTGGGTTTTAAAAGTGACTCTCTTTTCTTTTATTAGCAGCAACTTGAACGGTGTCTAGTGCCATTGGTAGTGGTCATTTGCTTTCAAGTTTATTTCAAGTCATTTCAGTTCACTTATTCTTTTCAAGCATTTTCTTTCAAGCAAGTAGTTAGAGATCACTCAACACACACTTTCACTCATTTAGGATTCACTCTACACACACACCATCACTCACTTGTTTATAAATTCTCACTCCATCTTAGGAACATAATTAACCACAACAACACCCCCAACGATAAGAAAAACTCTAAGAGGTTACTTAAGTACAGATAGTACACCCTCACTTCATCAGCTTACGAGCCCCGGGTTGACAATAAATACTAGCAATTTAGATAACACTAAATTGACTAAACATTTTGGCGCTGTTGCCGGGGAAGTGAAATTAAGTAGCCATATTCTTAGAAGAAAAAAAAAAAAAAAAAAACTTCAAGAAAAGAAGTTAATAACCTATCTAAGTATGCTCTCCTCTTGCACTTTGAAGTGATCTGGAGGATCAGAAAGGAGAAAGTTATTGATTTAATAGTTTCTTGAGTATGCTCTCTTCTTGCACCTAGAGTGAACTGGAAGATCAGAAAAAGAACTATTTAACTTAACTTGAAGATAAAATAAAAATGACATGCATAGAGCTAGAGATTCTAGGGGAAGGTTTTTAGCTAGAGCTCGAAGTTCAATCTTTACAAGTCCATCTGCTTCAAGAGATAGACAAGAGACACCTCCCTTATCTCCAACCGAAACTCCTAGTCCTGAAATTCAAGAGCCAAGAGTTGACTCTCCTATACCTTCTATTGAGTTTGAACTAGGAAGAGACTCTTCTCTTTCTCCTACCAGAAAACCAATTGTAATTGAGGAAATAGACTCACCTGAAGAGGAAGGAGAAATCTCTTCTCATTCACCCTTTGTAGAAGAACCAGAAGATTTTGAAATCCCTAGGAGAATCATCATGGCAGAGGAAGAAGGAGGCGGTAGAGGTAGAGGTAGAGGAGGAGGAGGAAATAACAATAACAATGGAGGAGGTAGAGGTCCCATTGGAGGAAATAGAGATGGGGATAACACATTTGGGTTTCCCATTGTTGATGAGGACTCCCGAGCCACCATGAAAAACATATCACCATCCGTCCTCCCAAATTTTCATGGATTAAGAATTGAGGACCCTGAAACATTCTTGTTTGAATTTGAAGTTGTGTGTCGAACTTATGACTATTTGGATGATACTCAGAAACTCAAACTGTTCCCATCAACATTAAAAGATCAAGCTTTGAAATGGTTCATGGGATTAGTTACTCAGTCCATTAGGACCTGGGATGAAATGAAACAGACCTTTTTGGATAGGTATTTGGACTATTGTATGCCTACTAATCATAAGGATGAGGTTTTTAAAATGATGCAAAAAGAAGATGAGAGCCTAGAAGATTTACTTGAGAGATTTCAATATAATTTAAAAAGAGCAAAAATGAGTACCTTGGATGAAGAGACCTTAAAAGCCCTCTTATTAAAAGCCATTAAGGATGAATGGATAGATATCTTAAACATGATGGGGAAAGGGGATATTTCTCGACTTTCTCTCAGTGATATAGCTGAACTTTGTATCCATCTCTCAAGGGGCAAATCAAAAACTCAAAAAGGGCCTAGAGATCCTTCTCTCCTTAGGGCAAATAAATCTGCAACAGGATCAGTGAGTAGGGCTGAAATCGGTAATATGCTAGATGAATTTAAAACTGACATCTTAGGGAGTCTTAGTGAACAAATTGATACCCTTAAGATTCAGAATAAACAAAAAGCAGAAGCCGAGGCTATGACCATCTTTTGCCCGAAGTGTAGAAAAAAGCATGCTTTAAGGGAATGTCCCTTGGAAGCACAAGTTGTGGAAACCTGTGTAATTTGCTCAGAAACCCATGAGACCAAGGAATGTCCTTCAATCCCTGGCCTCAAAGCAGTCTTTCAAGAAGATCCAAGTACGCTTGAATCCCTTTGTTTTGTTGCAAGAAGACCTTGGCAGGGGTAGCAAAATCAAGGGTTTAATAACTCTATGAATTTTCAGCCCCCACCAAATTGGAATCCTTGGCAACAACCTTGGTCACAAGCACAAAATCCTTTCCAAGCATGGTTGCAAAGCATGCAAATGCAAAATCCTTATGGGAGATTTGCCCAATTCTATCAATATCCTCAATCCTTTCAGAATCAGCAAGCTCCCCAACTTCCAAATCAAGGTCAACAATTGTCATTACCATTCCCTCAACAACAACAACCTCTTCCACAAAATCAAAATTCTCAACTCTTGTTACAATCTCAGCAGAGGCCAAATCAACTTCCCTCTCAACCTCAACCAAACCCCAATAATAGGAACCCTCAAAGTGCTTATGTGATGGAAGGTCAACCACTTATGGAAGGTCAACCATTCCCTAGCTATATGGTTGTCCCTCTCAATGAGGTCCAACTCAGATCAGGTAGAATCTTAGACCAACCTTCTACAAGTGCTCAACAACCAAGCATTTCTGAGGAAGAATCTCTCAAAGCCAATAAGGGTTCTGAAGTATCCCTTCAAAACCCAAGCATTAAAGAAAAAGAAAAAGAATCAACTCCCTTAGTAGAGCAACCCACATCTTCAGCTATTCCTCCTTTTCCTGAAAGATCGCAAATTGATAAAGGAGTGGAGAAGCAGATTTGGTTGCCTGACTATAGCTTTCTAGATGAATTGAAAAATGTCTGTATCAAGATTCCCTTGTTAACAGCCATTAAGGAGATTCCCATTCTAGCAAAGACAATAAAGGAGATGAGTTTGAAAAAAACAATAAAAAGAACCAGAGACACCAAAAGGATACATCTAGTTGGAAAAATTGCAGACATTATGATGGGTAAAATTACCATGCAAAAATATGTAGATCCCGGTAGCCCTATTGTTAAAACTCATATTAATGGGGTTGAAATCCCAAATACCTTGATTGACTTAGGAGCCGCTATCAACATTATGAGTAGACAGACCATGGATCAGTTAAAACTTCCTAACCTTCTCTTTACACCTACTTTGTTGCAACTTGCAGATAGATCAATCATTAAACCTGATGGTGTATTGGAGGACATTCCAGTCTCACTAGACTCTTGGGAATATCCAGTTGATTTTATGATTTTAACTCCCAAGAACAATCTAGGAGGACATCCTCTTATTCTAGGAAGACCTTGGCTGGCCACAGCTGATGCTTTCATAAGTTGTAGGTCGGGGGACATGTATATATCAGATGGTAATTCTACCAAGAAATTCAACTTTTATCCTCCTGCAAAGGCAATAACAGAAATAGGAGAAGATGAGTGGATTGATGATGAGGATACTCTTCAACCTGTTCTAACCATCTCTGAAATCAGTGAGGATAGTCAAATTCTAAATACATTAGAAAATTTTGAGGTACCCTTAGAATATGACTCTTCACAGTTCCAGTTAGATGCAGATATTGAATATCTCTCCTCTAGACAGATGTCTCTCTTCTCAATGGAAGAGTTTGGTAGTTCTACAGTTGAAATCTTTCCAGGAAAAACATTAAACATTAACAAGAACTTGGAAAGACTACAACAAGAAGAATTAACTAAACTGTTGCAAAAACATTCCACTGCCTTTGCATGGGAATATACTGACATGAAAGGAATCGACCCTAAGACTTGTATTCATCATATTTATATTGAAGAAAACAGCAGACCTATTAGGCAGCCACAAAGACGGATGAATCCAAATCTTAGGGAAATTGTGAAAGAAGAACTTCAGAAATTGCTCAAGGTAAACTTCATTTACCCCATTTCAGATAGCCAATGGGTTTCTCCCTTGGTTATAGTGCCCAAAAAGAATGGTAAATGGAGAATTTGCATTGATTATCGAGAATTGAACAAGGCAACCTTAAAGGATCATTTTCCTCTACCTTTTATTGATCAGGTATTAGACACTTTAGCAGGTAAAAAGTATTTCTCATTCTTGGATGGTTTTAGTGGTTACAATCAGATTCAGGTAGCACCTGAAGATCAAGACAAAACCACCTTTACTTGTCCTTGGGGAACTTTTGCCTATCGAGTACTCCCTTTTGGTTTGTGCAATGCACCTGCTACATTTCAAAGGGCTGTACTAGGAATCTTCTCAGATCTGATTCATGATTGTGTAGAGGTATACATGGACGATTTTACAGTCTATGGTAATACATTTGAAGAAGCTTTGGCAAATTTGGAAAAAGTACTGGTAAGATGTAAGGAAACAAATCTTTCTTTAAGTCATGAAAAGTGTTTTATGATGTTTACTGAAGGGATTGTTTTAGGACATCATATTTCAGGAGATGGAATCAAAGTTGATAGATCTAAAGTAGAAGTCATCTCTAAGTTACCTGTTCCAAATTGCCAAAGAGATGTTAGAAGTTTTCTTGGGTTTACTGGTTATTACAGAAGATTTATTGAAAACTTCACTAAGATAGCATCCCCTCTTTTCAAACTACTTACTAAAGATTGTGAATTTAAGTGGGATCCTGAATGTCAATCTGCCTTTGAAGCTTTAAAGACTAGAATATCTGAAGCACCCATTTTAAGGGGTCCAAATTGGAAACTCCCTTTCCACATTTCTACTGATGCTTCAGATACAGCTTTAGGAGCTGTTTTGGGACAAAAGGATTTGATCCCTTATGCCATTTATTACACGAGTAAGAATTTGACTCCTACTGAGTTAAATTATACTGTTACTGAAAAGGAGTTTCTAGCCGTTGTTCATGCTATAAACAAGTTTAGACACTATATAACCGGCTATGAAACCTTTGTCCACACTGATCACTCTGCCATTAGATACCTCATGAACAAACCAGTCACTAATGGTAGAGTTACAAGATGGCTTTTGCTTTTACAAGAATTCAACATAACTGTGTTAGATCGACCAGGTAAACAGAACACAGTAGCTGACTTCTTGTCTAGAATCCAAAACACTAATGAGGACTCTCCTGTAGAGGATAAATTTCCAGATGGGTATTTGTTTGCAGTAACTACCAAAACTCCTTGGTATGCTGATATTGCTAATTATTTAGTTACTGGAAAATTACCTTTACATTTATTTCCTAATGAGAAAAGGAAAATCATTCAGGATAGTTCACTTTATTCTTGGATTTCTAATGAATTGTTCAGAACAGGGCCAGATTTGATGATCAGAAGATGTGTACGGGAGGATGAGATGCCTGACATCCTTAAGGCATGTCATGACGAACCTTGTGGCGGACATTTTTCTGATAAGAGGACTGCCTATAAAATCCTTTCATCAGGATATTATTGGCCTTCTCTCTTTAAGGATGCAAAGCAATATGTTAAAAGGTGTGACAGTTGTCAAAGAACTGGGAGACCAACTCTTTCGAATGAAATGCCACTACAGCCACAGGTATGCATCGAACCTTTCGAGAAATGGGCTCTAGATTTTGTTGGACCAATTAATTCGCCATCCAAGCAAAATAGATATATACTGGTTTGTACTGATTATGTTACCAAGTGGGTAGAAGCTATAGCATTAACTTCTGCTACTGAAAATTCAGTTGTTCAATTTCTTTTCAAGGATATTTTCACTCGTTTTGGTGTACCAAGAGAAATTGTAACAGATCAGGGAAGCCAATTTACATCAAGGATGGTGGAAAAGCTGATGGAGGAATATAAGATTAAGCATAGAACATCTACTCCATACCATCCGCAAGCGAATGGTCAAGTAGAATCTACAAATAAAGTTCTTGAAAGCATCATCACAAAGACTGTTCATCTTCATAGAAGAGATTGGGCAGAAAGGCTTCCTGAAGCCTTATGGGCCTATAGAACTACATGGAGGAACACCACAGGACATTCTCCCTATGAACTTGTTTATGGGAAGGAAGTCCTGTTCCCCATTGAGTTCCAAATCAAGACCTTCAAGACAGCAGTTCAATTGGGGATGAGCTTATCAGAAGCCCAGAAGCACAGAATGGACCAGTTAAATGAACTAGATGAAATGAGACAAGATGCAATTCTAAGAACCGATCTAGTTCAGCACCAAAGAAGCAAATGGCATGATCGACATATCAAAGAAAAGAAGTTTCAAAAGGGTGATTGGACACTCTTGTTTGATTCAAAATTTAAGGACTTCAAAGGAAAATTTCAAACTCATTGGCTTGGGCCATATGAGATTGATGAAGTCTTTAATAATGGAGCAGTTAGAGTGAAGACTATTGATGAACTTCGAACTCCCTTTATTGTGAATGGCCACCGGTTAAAAGTCTACCACAAGCCACTCTCAAAAGAGGAGTTTGTTAAGTTATTCCAAGGCGATTCTGAAATGAGGCTGGTGGAGAAGAATTCTTCTCCTCCATCAGCCTAATCTCTGTTTCTTTCAATTTCAATAAAAAAAAAAAAAAAAAAAAAAAAAAAGAAAAAAAGAAAAAAAGAAGAAAAAAAGAAAGAAAAAAAATGAATAAATGTATGAGCCTGAAAACCAATCTCTGATTGGCAGTCTCATGCAGAAAACATGAGGTGAAAATCAGGGTCACCTGACACCTCATGTTTTCCAAAAAAAAAAAAAAAAAAAATCTCTCTCTTTCATTTTCATTTCATTCATTTCATCTCACCATTTCCTTCCATCTTACCATCCTCACTTCACCTCACTGCTTTCCACTCACTCATTCATTCATTCCTTCATTCCATTTCACTTCATTAATAAAGTTTTTTTAGGCAACTAAAGTATTTTATGCAGCTGGAAGACTTCATTACAGTTCCTGCAGCTATTTAACAATTCTGCAGCTGTTTAGCCTTCCTGCAGCCTTCTGCACCTGCACAAGAAACACAGTTTGTCTGAAGAAAATATTTACAGTTCAAAATCATCAAAGACAAGGAGGAAAGATCATGTGCTAGCAATAAAGTTAACAAAAGGTTAATAGCAAATCATCAGAAGCCAAATCAAATGCGGATCCGAGGTATGTTTAAAACTCTAAACCTATGGTTATTTCATTATGCGGAATTTTCTGGGTTATGTTTTGTTGACCACTAATCGTAATGATTACCCATCTTCTTTTCCCATGCGACCACAAATCTACGAATCCTCCACGTCTACCAGCTCATAATAACCACGATTTTTGAAATCACATATGGCTGTTTCTGTCATTAAGGTCTCGTACCCTAATGACGTAACCTACCGTATTACGTCTCTCAGTTCTCGTCCCGCAGCCATGTGTCAATTCACAGCCGAAATCGGAGAATATAGCCGTTCCATTCATCATTTCGAAACCCTCTGTGCTCATAATACTCCATTCCTCGCTATCATCTCCCTTATTCCGTTTCACTCACTACGATTACCTCCATAAACCATCCTCTGTTTTCCCTCTGCCGTATAGCCAGTAAACCTGTGATACAGTCGTATTACGACTGTTAGTCACCGTTTTCACTGTGTCCACGCTGTTATCCTCCGCTTAACTCTAATTCAAGCCGTGAATTCTCGGTGTCTGAGGCTGTTGATGCACCGTATACCCTCTGTTCCACAAAGTCTGAACAGGAACCGAGGAGTTACTGTGTAAAGTGACGGGGTTACTGTGTAAGGTCACCATCAAATTCGTGTTTTAAACAGAGCTGAGGAGTCGATGGGAAAGCTTTTAAGGGCTGAACCAGAAGGTTCGAAATTCTTGGAGGCATACCCTCAGGTTGAGGAAGCATTACAAAAAGCTAATTGGCTACAGTGCATCAGGAAGTTTAAGGGCTACCACAAAGAAGTAACAAAAGCCTTTGCAAGATCATTTAAGGACAAAGACAGTCAAGCAGAAGTGGGTGATTTAACATTTACAGTCAGCGAAGGAAGCATAGCAAGGGCTACCTCTCTTCCACAAACCGGTGAACGTTGGTTCAAAAACCGGGCAGTCCAGGATCAACAATGGAAGCGGATTTTTAAAAACCCAGGTATGGACACAAGTGTTTTCACCAAAGGAATTCCAATCTCCCATGTTAAAGAAGAATGGAAAATTCTATTGTTGTTAGTGCAAAAATTTTTCACGTGTGAAGGGAGATTTGGAGTGTTGTACGTTTATCATGGTAAAATTATGCTGCAATTTCAAGGAGAACATGATATAAATCTTCCTTACTTTCTATTCCAAAGCCTTAGGAAAATGTGTTCCATGGCTCAACGAAATCCACGAAACGTAGAAGCTTACCTCTGTCACCATGGTCTTGTAAAGTTATTGATAGAAGAACAGTTAAAAGAAAAACAAGACACATGGGAGAAATTCCTTGTAAGGAATCATTTTGCAGAACCTGGAGAATCTTCTATACCTAGAAAAAGCAGAAGGAAGAGAAAAGAAAGTATCTCTGAGACTGACATCTTAGAGGAAACTGTTCAAAGACAAACTGTAGAGGAAATAGAAGTCCATCATCTTGAACCTGAGATTGAACCCACTGAAGACAGTGCTCAAGAGGTCATCTCAGAAACCCTCGCTGAACTTGCCAAGGAAGCTACCAAGAAGAGAAGAGAAGACAAAAAGAAACAAAAACAAGACAAGGGAAAATCTATAATCCAAGAAACTGATCAGACCCCAGAGCATTCTAGTGATGAAGAAAGGGATAACCAGCCCTTAGCACAAAGGGTAGCTAAACTCCATGAGAAAACTGCCCTCTCTGAGAAAGTAAAAGTTCAAAAACCAAGGGAAAAGGCACAAAAAGAAACACAGAGTGCTGCCACGGTAAGAAGGAGTAGTAGATTGCAGAATAAAAGGAAAGCCACAAGGACACTCTTCGTTGATCTTAGCACACCTGAGAAGGGTGCTACAAAAGCAGACCTTGAGGATAGTCCATCACATGAGGCAGCTACTCCTCCAAGAGAAGACAGTCCATTTCAGCCGGAGTTTGAAACTGAAATTGAGCATGAATATAGTCCAAGGAAGTCACCAATTGTTGACCCAATTCAACAAGAGGTGTACAACTATTTTGAAACATTGGAGCAAAACACTGCTGGCCCAAGTAATGTCATACCTCATGAGCAGCAAATAGATTTACTTAAACAAGAAATCTATGAACTTGAAGTGCTAAACCGTCACATTAAACAGAGAAATGAAGAAATGAAGCAGCAAGCTGAAATTGCCAAAGCAATCCAAGATAACACCTTTCTTCACATGAGCATGTGGCAGAAGAAACACAGCAGACTCAAGAAGAGATGTAGAAGGCTGAACAGAGCCTTAATCAATTTGAAATTCAGATGCATGTTCAAGAGGCCAAAGGTTAATGTTTCTACACAAAGGAAGAGAAGGAGATTGGATGTCCTAGCTGAGGCATCCCAGCAGATGGACTGAATTGTGTTTTCATTGCATGAGGACATGCAATACCCTCGGAGTGGGGGTATGTAGAGCCTCTATTCTACACCTACTTGTCTACCATTTTCCTCAGTTCTTCCTTATCTTTCCTTCACTTTTGCCTCATTTTCACCATAAAACCTCTCAGATCATTACATTAGGTGTCAATAAGCATGATCAAGCAAGTTTTGCTAATGGATGACTATTTGTTTAGATTTTGACTTACTTGCAGGAATCCCGCAGCTATCTGATGATCCCGCAGCTATCTGAAGATCCTGCAGCCTTTTTGTTAAACACAATGATCCACGTGTCGGTTTGCTAGATGAGCCACATGGGCACTCAGGTATCAACGTGCTCGAGGTTCCTGTCCCATTGTTCCAGCCATCCACGTCATCTCCACCCATGGTCAAAGCTGGTTAAGTTACGGTCAACTCAAGGCTGTTTAAACGGTGATTGAGAGCTGCTTGGTCACGTCATCTTAAATGGTGATTTGTCCATGTTCTACAGGTGGCAGGGGACGCAATCCAACATGGGATTTATTATCCATGACGACAGAACCACTAAACTCGTCCACGCAGCCGTGATGTGTCAAGGGACCATAAATACGCATGACTGTTTATTGTTTTTCTGTTAATTAGCTGTACGAGTAGGCTATCTTAGAAACTCCTATAAATTGCTGCGTCTGCGTACGCTCAAGGAACTTTTTATTAGTTGTAATTTTTTGAACTTGTGTGGAATTTAAGAGCTTTGTGAACTCTATTTTCTAGTGCTATTCCAGCACTCTGTTTTGTATACTTTTTGCAAATGGAGGAATAGACATAGCACCGTTTTGAAGTTTCCAGATCTCTGAGTTTTCTTGTGGCTGAATGAACAGAGGGCCCCTGCTCATCTCAGCCTTTGTAAAGTATTTTATGTGCAGTATTTCGTTATTTTCTTGTTTATTTCCTTAAGCATGTATAGTTTCATTTACTTGTTTTCCTTTCTTTCAAGCTGATCAGTGTTATTTCTTTGCAGGTTTCTTTTAGCCCGGGATTTATTTTTTATATGTGTGTGTTTGCTTTACAGCTAATGGTATTTGAAGTTGACAATTCAAGTGCTGCCTTTATCTTTATAGTTGACTTTTAATCTTATTTCTCAAAGAGCTGTTAACATACATGAATGATCTTCATCATAAACTATTATCTTTTAAGATCAGAATATCACTAATTTGCAGCTAGTTTGAGTGCTTTTTGGACTGTTCTTTCACTACTTTCTATCCGTGCTTTACACAGTACATGTGCTTTGAAGCATCGAGTTAGAAAGAGCAAATCATCACCACTAGTCTTTAAAGTAGAAGTTTTGATTTTAAGTGCTTATTAGACTATTTTCTCACTACTTTCTAATCATACTTTGCATAGTACATATGGCTGAAGTAGAGAATTAGAAATAGCAAATCATTATCATTAGTCTTTCAAGCATATTTTTCTCACTTTTCTAATTCCACATAAGCTACTTCCTATCCGTGCTTTACACAGTACATGTGCTTTGAAGCATCGAGTTAGAGAGAGATAATCTTTATTCTTGGGTTTTAAAAGTGACTCTCTTTTCTTTTATTAGCAGCAACTTGAACGGTGTCTAGTGCCATTGGTAGTGGTCATTTGCTTTCAAGTTTATTTCAAGTCATTTCAGTTCACTTATTCTTTTCAAGCATTTCCTTTCAAGCAAGTAGTTAGAGATCACTCAACACACACTTTCACTCATTTAGGATTCACTCTACACACACACCATCACTCACTTGTTTATAAATTCTCACTCCATCTTAGGAACATAATTAACCACAACAACACCCCCAACGATAAGAAAAACTCTAAGAGGTTACTTAAGTACATATAGTACACCCTCACTTCATCAGCTTACGAGCCCCGGGTTGACAATAAATACTAGCAATTTAGATAACACTAAATTGACTAAACAGTATGGATGAGTATACTAGAGAATGGGAACACTAGCTACACGAGTACCCATATTATAAAAAAAACGCCTTATTCAATCATACATTATTGGACTTAATTCATATCTCCATAACGAACTTAGGCTTCATGATGTTACATCTATAGAAGAAGCAAGACAAAAAGCAAAAACTGCAGAAAAGAAATTTGAAATTTGAAATAGTATACTCAAGATGAAGGTTTCCCCAAATTTCTGACATGGATAATACAAAGTACGTTCCACCACATCTACGAGAAGGAAGAAAATCTAATATGGAGGTGCAAAGAATAAAAAAAGGTAAATGCAAACGTTGTGGTGAAAAATGGGACCCTAGACACAAATGTTTTAAGGGGAATGATAGCAAGAACTTATATAAATGTGAAGCGACAAATGATTCAAATAGTGAAGATTCAGACATAGAAGAAATTGAGGATCCTCATCAATTTTCCCCGGAATCAAATGGCGAAAATGTTCCACAAGCATCACTATCAGCTATGACAGGAATAACATAGCCCCAAACCTTAAAGTTAAAAGGGCTTATAAAAAATAACACTATAAATTTAGGGGCTTCTTAGGCTAAAATTAAGTGAGCTATACCTCATATAAATAAAGGTCACCTCACTTCTCATTTCATCATCACTTGTGGACTAATTTGTCCTCATTAAAGATTTTGGCCTAGTTGTTGTAGCGTTGTGTTCTTGTGGAGATGTGATGTTTGTGGACAATTTCGCTATTGGAGACTAAGTCTTGTTGTGGAGACATCACCTTGGGATAATGAAGGATTTGTTCATGCATATCTTGTGAGTATCTTTATTGTTGAATGTCTTGTAATGGTTATTGCATGCAATAGTTTTCGTTAGGGTGTCTATGTTCTTGTTAATTGCATATGCTTATATGGAATTTTGGTGATGTATTGTTTTCTTTAATTAAAAATGTTGGACATCCCTTGAGGACCTCCTAGTGAGCTTTCCTCTTGATTTTCTCCCCTCATAAAGTGATAGCTAGGGTTTTTATTCCCTTACTCCCTTTTTGGGTTTGATATCTTTGTAGTAGGTTTTACTTAGACTCCATCACCCAAGAAACATACATTGGCTTTGATGTGGATGATCTCAAATATCCTTTTCAAACTCTATTTCTCTCTCTCTTTCTCATTTTCGACCCTTCAAGGCAAGCCACTAGGGCTAGGGCTTAGGGTTGAGTTTAACTAGGGGGAAGATGTTGACTTGTTGTGAGCTGTTTCATGTGGTTTGAGCCTCATTGCATCAAAATGTAACCTTTTCCATGGTTGAATCAACCTCATTAGAGTTGACCTCACAAGCGCTAGGTAAATTTTCCTTGGGCATACACTAACCTCGCACCAAGGCTTCAACTTATGGATTGTTGAAGGCTCGTGGCTCCTTTGTTGATCATATCAATCTCTCATAAGGCTTTTCTTGGTCTTACATGCCTTTGTAAGCCTATCTTATTACCTATTCCTCAAACTATAGGCTATAAGTGCCCTTGATTGGTGTCTTAAAGAGCATGCTATTCCTTGTCTTATAGGATTGTGCCTTGTCCTTAGCCTGAGTGCCCGTCCTTCTTGAGCTTAACCATCCGTCACCTTTGAACCATTGCCTTAGAATACCTATTAGGTGACTAATACCGAGAAGCTTCCCTTGTGGTGAAAATCCACTAAAGAGTAGGAGGTGGTGTGATGTGGTGATAGTGGGCTTCCACTTCGGTGTTGTCCCTTAGTCTAGTTCTCGCCTTGTGAGGCATCTCACAAGACCACCTACATTTTGAGGTAGCACTGCCATTTCTCTGGTTTCAGGATTTGGGAATGATGTTTCAAAGAGCCCCACTAATGTTTCTGGTAACTTAGCTTTCGACCCATAATAGGGAACCACATGTAAATTTTATCAGAAGTTTTTGTACAACAATGTTGGAACATTTTAAATTATATGAAGAGTGTTATTGAATGCTTGCCATGTTATCCTTTAGCCCTAAAGAAAGAAAGAGTGCAATTGTGTGTTTATGGTTTGATAGGCTACTGTACTTATGTGTGTCTCATTCCTTAACTTGTATGGTATATGATTCTTATTATGGGTTAGTTTCATCAAGATCATGTCACATGGACTGCTATTTGACTTACTTTCGATGTCTTATGATTTCTTTTATTTGTTAATTGAAGTATTTCCTGGATAATTCATAAACCTTAAATGAAACTGTTACTTTATGTGAACAGAGCTTGGAATCTTATTACCAGGAAGCTGGGAGAGCTGGAAGAGATGGGTTGTTGGCAGATTGCTGTAAGTTCTTTTCTTCAATTTTATGGTTACTATTCTTTTGCCTTATCCATATGTTTTCAGAAAGTTTTCTGTTTCTATGTTCGGGTGCTGAACTCTTAAAATTGAAAGGAAAAACTTATTCTTACATTTTAATTTCAAAACTTGTTGCATTTGTTGATTTTTGTTTTTCTTGTCTTCATTATAAACATAAATATGAACTGGCATAATACTGCAAATTGTTAGTGCTCATCTGTGTTGAAAAGTTTATCTAGGTTCGGTCTTCATAATGCCATGTAATTATGTAAAAGATGAAAAGAAGAAAATTAAAATTATTTTAAAGCTTGCATCATGGGTTTCATGAGCAAGGGATTTTATTTTTAGTTAAGGCTCCCATTGAGAGCCCTTAGGGATATTGTCATCTAGTCATAAAAGTCTAAAGAGTCATTGTCATGTAATGAAGGCACGTTACACATTGTAAAGAGTCAAATTTGTTTTGTAAGTCACCCTTGAAGACCTTGTCACTAGCCCTCACTCAAGTCGGCCTACAACGAAGGGATAATTCTTGAAAGATGAAGTCAACCAACTCCAAAGCTCATGTCGGCCTAAAGGACATGGACAAACAACTATATATAGCAGTGCTCAACCTCATTTGGAGGACATCAATTTGGTGAAGCAAGTCTCCAATAACAAGTGCAAAGGAGTCTAAAGATCAGCGAAGGAAGAAGAGAAGAGAGTGAAGGAAGTGACACTGTTGGTAGATTGTTTTTGGGCTAGTTTACCCTCACACGTGTGAAGGTTGCAGATCCGAAGTTGTCACAAGGAGGTCAAAAGATTGCAGTCACATTTAGGTGATCTTGTTTGGGCGAAGTTCAACAATAGAATGTAGAGGCAACAATAGGTACCCACAAGCAACATTTCCAAGAAGCCCTTAATGAAGTTCATGAAAAAATAACACAAAACAAGGCCAAAAACAGTGGGCGCTGCGAGGAATGGCAATGCACTTTGTGTGACCATGTTTTTAATGGTAGCTATACAAGAGTATGGCATCATCTTTTGGTCATGCGTGGGTTAGTAGTGAAGGGTTGCACATGTAACCTTGAACAAAGAATGGAGATGAGTAAGTTTCACATGAAAGAAATTGGAAACAATGAATATGATAGTAGCATTGTATCTCCTAATAATAAGAGAGGTAGACATGAAGATTGATCCCAATGTATGAATGAACAAAGTCACATCCAAATTGAGACTAATCATGAGAGTTCTAACACTAAGAGGACCAGTGTAAGTGAATCCATTCAAACGATGTACAATGCCTTGCATAGGGATGATGCAGATGATGCCATAGTAGAGTTTTTTATGGGGAATGGAATTATATTTAATGTCACTCATTCACCATACTATAAAGAAATGGTGAGAAAAATCATAGCTGTAAGGACAAGATATGCACCCCTAGGGTACAAGAATGCATGGACTTATGGAGGACCTCAAACAATCTTGGGTTCATTCAGGTTGTTCAATTGTCATGGATGGTTGTACAAATATTCAACAAAGACCTTTGTTGAATGTTATTGTCACATCACCAGAAGGGCCTTATTATTTAAAAGCAATTGACTGTAGTGGTAAAACTAAGGATGCTACTTTCATGTTTGAAATGTTGAAAGATGCAATTGATGAGGTTGGTCCTTCAAATGTGGTACATGTCATCACAAATGCAACACCTATTTGTAGGGAAACGAGATTGATGAACCAAAGTCAATATAGGCATATCTTTTGGACTCCTTGTTGTGTACATGCCCTTAACAATCTCTTAAAATACATTGGTAAAATACAATGGATTGCAAAAATCATTTCAGATGCAAGGGAGGCACAAATTTTCATCTGCAACCACCATGCTTCCTTGGAAATTTACAGGTTGTATTCAAAGAAGAATTTTTTAAAACCTGCAAAAACAAGATATGCCACATACTTTATTTTGCTTGAGCGCATGGTTGAGGTCTATGCATCTTTACAAGCCACTGTTGTTTCTTCAGAGTGGAATGCATGGACTGAGTCTAAGTCATCTCAAGCGAAGAAGATAAGAGAAATGCTTCTTAATGAGGATTGGTGGGCTGATTGTAGATATGTTGTCTCTTTCAAAACTCCAATTGTGGAGTTGATCAGGTATGCTGATTTTGCCACATACTTTATTTTGCTTGAGCGCATCGTTGAGGTCTATGCATCTTTACAAGCCACTGTTGTTTCTTCAGAGTGGAATGCATGGACTGAGTCTAAGTCACCTCAAGCGAAGAAGATAAGAGAAATGCTTCTTAATGAGGATTGGTGGGCTGATTGTAGATATGTTGTCTCTTTCACAACTCCAATTGTGGAGTTGATCAGGTATGCTGATTCAGATTCTCCTTCTCTTGGAGAAATATATGAATGTATTGATACCATGGTGGGCAAGGTAAAGCACATCATTCGCTAAAGAAACCCTTCTTTGGAGTTTTTCCATGAAATCCACAAGTTGATAGAGAAAAGATGGCTTAAATTCAATACCTCCCTTCACATGACTGCATATGCCCTTCAATAAAAGACGGCTTGTGCAATTGCACAGAGACCCCTGTTGTTGACCTTCTCTGCGTAAAGTTCTACAATAGCCTCTGGAAAGTTGAACTGCTTTTGAACAACAAAAGTCAACTCCTTGAACCTTCGCCCCTTTTCACCAAGAACATTCTGTGTACGTGTGGCACCATTGATAATCTCTGTATGCATGGGCGTGACACAAACCTCCATAGCAGAATATCCATCCTCTGCAAGCTCCGGTGTAAGAACCTCGTTCAACTCCGCAAAAAACACTCCATAATTAAATTCCGAATGATTGTCGTCATCCAAATTTTTAGTATAGCCACCATTTATACTAATTGCTATTATTGGCCCAAATCTTGGTTGGCG
This sequence comes from Pinus tabuliformis, assembly GCA_031772625.1. Taxonomy (NCBI): domain Eukaryota; kingdom Viridiplantae; phylum Streptophyta; class Pinopsida; order Pinales; family Pinaceae; genus Pinus; species Pinus tabuliformis. Next base: position 240,829,266 of record CM062808.1, on the reverse strand, counting down.
GCACATCATCAATCAAATCATGATCATTAAAATAAGACGATTCAATAATCTTGGGTACATTTATTTGTTGATCACAAGGTGACCAGGAACCGAACCTAAGTGGAATATCAATTTCTGAAGCATCTTTATTTTCAAATGTAATATTTTCAAGTAATTTAGTAGTTAGTGCAGATTTCATAGTCAATGATCTACTTTGAACACAATGGTTTTCAAGGCTAGAATTAATCACATAATTTAGGTTTTCAGTTCCATATGGAACCGAATCTAAGACACCAGGGCATGTTGGAGAATCCAACAAATGACCAGATAGTGCAAGCTTTTTTGCATTTATATATTGTTGTTCTGACATCTTATGCATAATATTAGAGGTTACATTATTTCTTCGCCACACAACACATCCAATCAAACCATTCTTCTCATCTATATCCTCAAAATCTTCGTGTGTAACATATTTATTGAGAACTTTCATTGTAATAACATCAATGGGGCATAGACATTGCTCAACTCTCGGAGCAGGTTCTGCATATCCTACCCTCTCCCCTTGCTTATAAGAATCAACAACCTCCTGAATGCTTGCCGAACCGTTCTCTGAGGAACCATCCTTGCAACAAATTGAAACCACCATGACTGTACGATTTCGAGAAAGAGGTAACTCCTGAAGAAACTTTTCAAATGCATCTAGTCGTACTCTTCCCTTAACTTCAACATACTTCGACTAGTCTTTCGCTGAGGTTTCCTCATCACTTTTGAAAACAACCATGAGTATTTCAACAATAAACGAATTTAATTGCATAGTTCCTTCCCAAGGTATTTCATAAGATGACGATTGAGTTGCGTGTCCTTCTTGCCACTCATTCAGACCGTCAGAATATTTAATTTTCTTGCTCCGATTTTCACTTTACCATCCTCCAATGAGCATTCTCTTGCGAGAGATAGAAAGATCATCTAATAAACTAGCTTTGCCTTCTTCCAAGTTACCTTGAAGGGTGTTTGCCCATTCTGTAGATTCTTCATTCTGAATTGTGTTAACAACTTCTGCATCTTCATTAGATTGCTCTTCCCTTGAACCTATATATTTGTCAAGAGACATTATTTCAGGAAGTTCCTTATGTTCCCTCATTACCTCTTCAGGAACAATTTCAGCTGGACTCATGTCTGATGCATCTACTCCAACTACTCGACATAATAATGTACACGATGGGAAAGAACCAGGGGAATCTGAACCATTTCCAATTTCATTATGGTCAAGACTATCCACTACACCAGCAACTTCATCCACATTAAGATCAACTTCATCTTGTTTCGTTTCACGATCGCTATCATCTTCCTTATTATCAATTTCCTTTAGATGTGTTGTAACTTCTGCATATGATTTTTCCCATTGCAAATGCTTTTCTTGAATTTTACTAAACTACAAAACTCATTCAAGGTGAAAACTTAATGGCATATTGTGCAGCAGACAACGTTCAAAGACTCGCATGGTTATATTGTGCGGTGGATAACGTTCAAAGGCTCGCATGGCTCTGATACCGTTGAAGCAACAAAACTTGAAGCTTGTTGACTTTAACATAAAATGCACAAAAGGTATTTGCAATAATAATTTATTATATATATATAAAATGTACAATATGTTGAATGTTACAATGAGGCCCTGCTTATATACCTAGGCAGGCGACCTTTCACGATTGGGCATGTCTTTTAGACACGCCTTTTCGCTTAACTAATGACTATTTAAGATAATCGTCATTTTATTATTTTATATAATTTATATTCGTAACAAACCTTACCATTGTAGAGGATCATCCAAGAAGCATCAAGAAGTCATCATTGATCATCATCAACAAGGATGTCACCATCAAAGAATCTAAAGTGATCTCCCTCTTTGTAGGGTCAAAGATCATTCTTGAAGAGAACTATTGAAGCATAAAAACTGATATTGAAGCAAGAAAACTGATAGCTTGGAAACTTGAATGTAAAAATACACAGAGGTATTTAATAATAATAATTTATTAATATAAAAAATGTGTAAGTGATGAATGTTACAATGAGGACCCGCATTTATATACCTATGCAGGTGTCCTTTCGTGAATGGGCATGTCTTTTAGACATTCCTTTTCACTTAACTTAATGACTATTTAACCTAATTAATATTTGATTATTTAATATTTACATTTATTTTATTTATTTATTTGTTATGAATTATATTCATAATATAGCCCCTTCCTTCAGAAGCTTTGTCCTCAAAGCTATATCGCTGGCAATTGTCTTTGCTGTTGTCTGGGCATATGGAAGGTCTACGTCAATGGTGGCTCGCTAGTAACTCTATTTTGAGTCCAAGGTTGTCTTCCCTTTTTTTTATTGAAGATTTTTTTTAATAAGTTTTTTTTATAATAATTTAATTAATTAAAATATATTAATTAATTAAATTATAATTATAATATATTAATTATAAATATAACTTTATATAATAGTTATAAATATAACACTATATATATATATATATATTTTTTTTTTTTTTCCTGTAAAGTTTTTTTTTATTATATATATATATATATATATATATATATTAATTCTATATACGATGAATATAAATATTATATAATTCATTTTTTTTTAAACGAGTCAATTTGATCTGAATTTTTTTTGAACCGGTGTTGTCACGTCTGTTGGTCACGTTCGTTGGCTAAGCCTTCGAACATTTTAATTATAATTACGACCTGAAGCTTCTCACGAACCACAGTTCTTAAAAGATCATGAATAGAAGAATGCTATCGAATGCTGTTAGAATAAAAAGAAGAAATGATATTATATAATGCTGTTATATGAATGCTGAGAATGGATTCGAACATCTTCGCACTTTTGCACACCTCTTCACAGAAGTGGTGCTTCCACGTTTTAAGAATTTAAGGAGAACTTCAGTGTCACAAAGAATTCCTCCCGCCCTTATCACCATAGCTGTACTAACATCCAATGCAAGTTGCGCAATTCTAGAGTGAATGCACTGAAATATTTTGCATCCCTTCTTCGCACAAAATAGTGGACCATTGCTTTCATTCTCATTCTCATCTTCATGAGTAAAATGTTTAAACATTTGAACGATCTCTATTATTATATCCACGCCTTCTCCTACCAAATTAGCAGCTGATGGACCTTCTATGAATAGTAAATCTTTGACAAGGAAAACACCCTTTTCTAGGGCTTCTGAATTATACTGCGCATCTGCTTCGGCCTCCAGCAGTTGTGCCTCGCTGGGACCTGTCATGTCTTCTGATCTATTAATTTCTCTAGTGATGCAGATAATTATAGCATTAACTAGCACATGGGAGCGAATTAAATATGATGATGTTGTGATCCGAAACTTTTGCAGAATAGAAATCCCGTGATACAAGTCTTCACTGCTGATATCCTCTACACTAACACTAGAAAATTTCTTTTTAACAATTCGACGACCCGTAACTGCTACTATACGTTCGTACGTTTTTTAACCAAGGATTAGCTTAGCTTCAACGTTCATGTCAAAGAAAATTTTAGAGAACAATTCCAACATAAAGGATTGGATTTTGGCATAACTTTCGTTATTAATATAAGCATGTTCTATCATTTTAATATAACTTTCAATCAAGACAATTTGCTTAGATTTCACATTAGGGCAACTTTCTACATCACGGATGTCCTCCGGTTTCAGCCCTATAACATCAATCGCCTCGCTGATTTCCTTACACACATCACATGCACTTTCTTTCATTTCTTTTCCTATTTTATTGTTCCTCAGAGGCATCGTCATTTGAATAATGCATTCGTTTAAATATCTGAAGCCACCTAAAGATCTGAACATCTCTATGTTCTTATAATCAAACTCACAATACAAGCGCAATATGTTAATTTTTTTCCATATCACCAAACACTGCTCTTGAGTTGTCACTTTCTTTGGCAAAGATTTCCCCAAAATATCCAAATATTGCCTCATCTCTCCCTCTCCCACTTTGGTTGCCATGGGAAGTAACAACTTTTTCTCAAGAGCCAATGATGGTAGATTTTCATTGACATCTTCTTTAAACAAGGATAAATCTAATATCCTTTCATTGTCAATATCTACAATAGTCTACTCTTTCTCCAGAGTCATAGATGTTAGTTTTTCATTGACAACTTCTTCTTTGTTGATATGATATTTTACATCTCCTTGTTTCTCAAGATAGTCCTCATCTTGATCTTGTTTCGTTTCTTCATTATCGCTATCATCTCCCCTATTATTGATTTCTCTTCGACATGCTTTAACTTTTGCGTATGATTTTTCTAAATGCTGAAATGCTTCTTGAATTTTTCTAAATTGTTCAACGCATTCAGGACGTGAACGTAATGCCACATTGTGTGGTGAACAACGTTCAAAGACTTGCATCATTATATTGTGCGCCATGGCTCTGATACCACTGAAGCATAAAAACCGATACTAAAGCAAGAAAACTGATAGCTTGGAAACTTGAATGTAAAAATACGCAGAGGTATTTAATAATAATAATTTATTAATATAAAAAATGTATAAGTGATGAATGTTACAATGAGGACCCGCATTTATATACCTAAGCAGATGTCCTTTCGTGAATGGGCATGTCTTTTAGACATGCCTTTTCACTTAACTTAATGACTATTTAACCTAATTAATATTTGATTATTTAATATTTACATTTATTTTATTTATTTACTTGTTATGAATTATATTCATAACAACTATCTTCATCAAGGAGAAGCTTGCTATTAATTATATCATCATCAAATTCAAGGAGGCATCAAGTGGAAGAAGCGCCTTCTCAAGTAAGTATATTTATGTCTAAATCTGTCAAATTGTCTTTTTGCAAGGAAAGCAACAAATTAGTTGGGGCTTCAAACCATCTTGCATGCAAGAAGAGGACAGATCTTAATCTCATTGAAAATGAGGTGATGGATCATGTCAAAGGCTCTATCACCAATCCAACGAAAGAAGATGCTCAAGCACTTGCAAAGGATCCCCTCATTCCATATGTATCTAAACTCGACACCTGAAAAGAAATATATGACAAATTTGTAGAGATGTTTTCTGTAAGCACTGCAGGAGAAGTTTTCTCTTTAAGGCAAGAACTCTACAAGCTAAGGATATCAAAAGAAGAAGGGATAATCTCATACTTTATGAAGATATTTGAAATAAGGGATCAACTTCAAGATCTGGGAGATGTCTGGCAAGGAGATGACCACTGTAGTACTAAATGCATTACCAAAAGAATGGGGTAACTTTACTTCAAGCATCAATGGGAAGAGAGAAGCTACTCCATTCCAGGATCTATTGTCTCTATGCAAGATTGAAGAAACCAGGCTAAAGGCTAAAACTGATGTGGGGTCAAGTGAGCAAAATCAAGCATATGCTACTATGACAAAGATAAGAGGAAAGTCTAGACCTCAGAGAAGGAAGAAGAACCTAGCTAAGGTTCAACGATATGGATGTAAAGAATATGGGCGTTACAAAAAAGATCATCCCAAGCTCAAGAAGGACAATAAAAGAGGTAGAGAAGAAGCCCATATCATCGAAGAAGTGGAGGAAATTGAAAAGAAGAAGTCCATGAAAGAGGAAGTAAAAGATCTCTATTACGATTGAGATAGGCTTCCTCATCTAGTTCTTTTCAAGTTCTTGCTTTCAAGTTCTCTGTTGTAAGATATGGCTATCGTAAATCACTAAGGAAAATGATAGGATACATGATGGCATCTTAACCGCATTAGAAGCAAGAACTCGTGACATCATCATAGAGGAACATGAAAGATAGTTGAAGTCTATGGCAGTCACCCATGGAAGGATATAGCTCTTGGAAACCTCATTAGAAACATAAGTGGTACTTATGGGAAAAAGAAGAAAAAGTCATCTAGGACAAAGCTCATCATACATCAGTCAAAAGGAAACATGTGTTGAATGAGGATACTTAAGATCCTCTATTGGAATCTTCATCAAAAGGTTCACCAATCAAAAGAAAGCAAGGGTTTCATCAAGAATTCCAAATTGGGATGATGGTATGATGACGAAAGAAATGAAGCAAATCAAGGGATTGAAGTTCGTTCAATCAAGTAAGTCTAAGATAACCTAAAGGAAAATGAGGTATGTATGCTTGTATTCAATATTATAGAGTCATGTCATATGGTTGCAGGTAACATGGATAAATGCTCTATCTCGAGAGCATGATCAAAAGAAAGGATCTCCTCCTTTGAAAGGATGCAGGAAGGCATGGGTCACACATTGTCTAGATGAAATCAACATAATATGTCCTCATATGGAATATGAGGTGGTTGACAAATTGGAGGAACTATGACTGGAAGTTCCTAAAAGGTAATATGTGAAGGAAGAAAGGAAGAGATCATGAAATACGCAAATATGGAAAAAGGCAATCAACATCCGAGGACTGAGAGATTTGACTAGGATATCTCCATGATAGATATGAAGACTATGATGAAGTCTGAAAAAGAAAGGGAACCTGGACAATATATATCTTTGGGAGATGTGTCAATGTGTATGCAGGATGCTGATCTGAACTAGAAGATGGCATGATGAAAGACCATCACAAAGGTAATTTTGATTTAGTGTTCATTCCTTTATTTTTGAATGATATTTGGATGAGCTTATGCAGGGTTGCCAAGGGAAGATCCATGGATATCTTCCACCCATGATGTCCGTGTAGTAGGATGAAAGATCCTTAAGGAAATATGACATGAAGAAGGCACCATGGCATGAAGGAAGGCCATATATGAACAGATGGATCACTTTCCGATGAAAGGAATAATGACATGACCAACTCATGGATGAAAATGATGGATGGTCTGTGCCCTACAAAGAAGTTCCAAAACATGAAGACTCCTAAATAAAGAAAAGAAGTTCATGACATTGTGAGGAGGAGTTCTTCAAGCAGCTGGTTGTCCCATAATCTCCACCTAAGGAGCTGTTGTAGGTCCCTAGCTAAGAGGGAGCCTGCAAAACAAGTTTCTAACTTGGTAGAAACTTGGAAGCAAATTCCTAAGCCAAGAGGGAGGTTAGGTACATTCCTTCAGTAGGAATGAGTACATTCCTTCATTGGAATAGGTATGTCCTCCCTAATTAAGAGGGATAGGTAGACACATCATTCTTGTCTTCTCTTGGGAAGACAAAATGGAGGATTGGGTAAACATTTGGCATCCAATGCTCTTTGAGGATGAGTTAGGGCATCCAAGATAAGAGTAGTTGTAGAGGACCGATATTCTTTGACGACTGGGCATCCAAGATAAGAATTGTCCTTGTGGAACATACTCTGACAGAACTTGGGTGGGGTATGTTTTGAGAGAGACAATGATGAGGGTGTCTATACATCATTTGTCTCGCCATCATTGTGCTATCTTGTGGAGAGATAGAGCTGTTAGTCAAGGCCTTGCTATGTGACAATGCTGGTTGATATGATGCTATATAGATGGGTTACCAATCCGACTCTTCTTATGAGAATTCTTCAGATTGAGAGTGTCCAAGTACCTTGTATGGATTATGAATACCTCCCTAGTTAAGAGGGAGTGTTGAAATATGTAACTAGGTTCGGTCTTGACTCTTCATAATGACATATGGAATGTTGATTTTATGTATTCAATGAAAAGAGAAATAAATTTAGAATTATTGTTCTTGAGGCATGGAGTTCATGTTCAAGGGAAATTTGTTTTAGGTCAGGCTCCCATTGAGAGCTTCTAGGATATGTCATTGAGTCTATAGAGTCAAAAGAATTTTTGTCATTGTTGAAATTTGGTACCGGAGGACAGGTGGTTCCCTAAGGCTTTGATCTTTGGCCTAGGGAAAAGTGTCCAAAAGAATTTAATTTTTCTCCTAAAGTAACTTTATAATTTTTTATAAAGTTAAATCTAATTTTAAAGTGACTTTAAGTGATAAAGTTACTAAGTCTAATTTTAAAGTGACTTTTATAAAGTCAATGAAAAATTAGAAAGGAAAAGTGACTTTGGAAATAAATGACTAAGTGGGTCTTTATTAAAGTGGGGTGAATTAAAAAATAGAAAGTGAGATTTAAATGAGTATTTAATCTCAGCCATTGATCTAAATCTATTTCAGCCATTGGATTTAGGGATCACCCAAAAGTCATATAGGGTTGGGTTAAGGGAGGAAAAGGAGGCAAAGATCATTCATTCTTTCATGAGCAGATTGGGAGAAGGAGAGCAAGAGAGCAAAGGAGATTTCTGGACAAGAAGGAGAAATAGGTAGCAGTTTGGCACACATACCAAGGCAGCACTTCAGCAAATCCGTACAGCTCAAAGAACAAGCAGAAAAAGACAGTTTTTGTGAGCAAAATAGTGGAAAAATTGATTTTCAGCACGAATATCGAGGACTGTCCGTACAAGTCCGTACGGCCGTCCGTACAGTCCGTACGGTCTGTACATCCGTACGGTTCGTACAGCACGTTCAGCGATTTTCCAGATTGTCTGTTAGCTGAAAAACATATAAGTTTGCTTGCTGGAAAAATTTCTGTTTTGCTGATTTTTGCTGAAAATTTTTTCTCTCTGTAAAAAGGCATTTTCTAGAAATAAAGAAGAGCTCTCAAACTGGTTTTCCCCAAGAGTTGTAGGGGGTTTTTCCAGGGTCAAGTTGACCAAAAATATCAGTGTTTTAATGACTGTTTTTGATTGCTGATTTTTAATTCTGCAATTTCCAGCATTCTGAAAAATTTCCAGAATTTGTGTTTTCAGCAATATTTATTTTTTTTCAGTCTGTTAAATGTATGGTTATGGGAATGGGCATTTAACTACATGGGAGAAATAAGGAGAAACTGAAAACCGGGGTGGGAAAACAGAAAATTTTACAGTCAAGTATGAATAACCCTTCTTGGGTATGTTACATATTTATTTGAGTCAATATGAGTCTAAAATTGTAAAGGGAACCCCTCCAAGATCAAGGATACAAACCACAAGTCAAGTCGGCCTGCCAAGAGATGTTGTCCTATTTTGGAAGCCGAGCAATGCCTATATAAAGGAGGACTCGGCCTCTCTCAAAGTATACATAGAAGCAATCACAAAAGTTCGATCTAGCAACAAGGAGTCATATACCATAGCAAAGGAACAACAAAAAGGAAGAACGAAAAGAAGAATTGTTTTGGGCCTGTTTTGAGACATCCTTTCCACACATGTGATCTGCAACTAGGGCACACTTCTCGGCTAAGATTACAGTCACCATAGAAGGCTGAATTTCGGTAGAGGAGGAGTCATCTTGGAGGTCGAGTGGTTGAAGTAAAGATATCTCATCAAGTGAAGAAGAAAGGAAGGCAATTTCTCCATTATCTTGACTACACAAATTGTCTAGGGTTTCTGCAGTTAAATCAAATTGCAGACAGAAGATTGCAGGTCTGAAAAAGGAGGTCGAAAGAGAAGCCATCATCATTAGAAGGCTTGTTTGACTAAAAGTTGACTTTGTGCAAGAAAAAGGTTCATCAGATTGACTTGATCTTGGAGGGGTTGTGGTCAAGGGTCTTGGTCATGGTCTTGGTATTCGTCAATTGAAGTCTCTATAAGAAGAAGATTTCGTTTGGTTTTCCTCTCAAGTGGGAAAAGTTTTGGCCTTGGCTGATCGCCTATATTCTGTGTCTCTTGTCCCTTTATTGTTTATGCTTTGGTAGCTGTTTGATGAAGAAGAACACTATAATAATCTAACTAAAGAGAAGATCATAATCTAATGAAGTAAAAAGCATTCACAAGAAGTCACCATTACTAGAGAAATCATCTAATCTTGATGCCCTAGATTTCTCAACATATGATGCCGAAACACATGCATGCTGCTGCTGCAGGCATTTAAGTCAGGTTTTTCTAGCTGTATTCAAGGTTGAATCAATTCCCCAAGTTTTCTCAAAACTGTCATACTTAGCTGCTCAAGTCTTTGAAGGGGTAACTTAAGGATCCCTTAATGGTTACCTACAAATTTGTGTGTAACATGTTGGATACTAGAAAAACAGATAAGATTGTTTTGTTGTACCATCACAGTTCATGTCAGTAAGCATTGTTTCTTTCTTCAAATATATTTCAATATATGTGTGCTCTTTGAGTGGATTAATTTCTCTTGGCGTGTAAAATATTGTAAGAATTGGTTCTTGAACCATTTGGTTCTTAACAGGGTCTGTGAATTTGCCTGTTACAGAGCTTGTCTGGTTTTTCTTTATGTATTTTTTTCTCATCCTTTATTTTCTTTTGTTTGCAACCAAGCAAGAATGGAAGACATTTTGTTTTTCTTTTTCTAATTGGAGATTTGTATCTTTAATATTGTGACGAAGTATCTTTTGACATTTAATACAGATTTATATGTTAACATGAAAAGACTTCCTTCCCTGTTGCCAAGTAAAAGAAATGCAGAACAAACGCAGAATGCACTTAATATGTTATCAGAGTGTTTCAGGTATTAATATTCATTTTGTATGTTATTGTGGCTAGTTGACCTGCAAAGTCAAGGTTAATATTATGCAATCTTTTAATCCACTGATCATTGAGCTTAAATATATGTTTGCAGATATGGTGTTTCTACCACATCTTGTAGAGCTAAGATTCTTGTACGGTACTTTGGAGAGGATTTGATTCAGACGAAATGTGGATTGTATGTCACTTGCCACAGGCTGTGCTTCATATTAGTTCTTTTGTTGGTTCATATCTACGTCTAAAACATTCTAGAATCTAGATCTACTTTTTGAGCATCCCCTAAACTAGCAATGATTCTATTAAAAAGATAAATGCCACTGCATTAATTTCCTTATGTTGGAGTATGTGGGCTAGACTTATTGGGATTTTGGATCACATTGCTGGTTAATTGGGTGGGCTTGAGGCCCCATTTTATGGGCAGGTAATTAAAAGTTAAAACCACCCACAGACATACATATATGTTTGAGGCCTTAATGTCATTGTATATCATTTAAAAACATCACCTATGAATTAAGCATTTATTTGAGAGGAATTTTAATAATTTCTCGACTATATTCTGTGTCCTTTTGATCATGTGTACTGGACTCTATTTATTTGATGGTGATTATTACGTTATGGTGAATTATGGTTTCCTATGAGCTAAGTTCAATACCGTGAATTCTCACGTTGTGTTAGAGCATGCTTTTATAACACTTTAAGCTGTGACAACATCGATAGTTAATGTGTTTAGGTGGCTACATTATCTACCATTCTATTGGTTTGTAATAGAATAGTAACAAAATAGTCTTACCATGAAGTGAGAGCGGGATTTGGGAGAAGTCCTTTGCAAGGAAAGCTCGGAGAGTCTTCCATACACAGATATTAATATATATATTTTACCTATTATTATGCAAATATGTTCAAGAAAAGAAAAAGGCGCATAGTGCCAAATTAGCTGCAAAAGAAATCATAGATTTGAGGCCTACTTGTAGATAAATAATACATTATTAAGAAGTTTGTGATGTCATCTATAGTAGATTAGAGTATCCATTTAGTACTAGTCTTAAGGGCTTTTGACCAACAATTAATCGTTTAGGAGTTAGCTAAACTCAGATAGCATGAAGTAGAATAGGAATTGAAGTTGAACCATATAACATCAGCCATCTAGTGATTACAAATGTTGGACGCATGAAAATGGAGAATGGTTTTAGATTAGTGTATGATGCATTTCTCATTAATATGATACACATAAATACATGATTTTATGACCTTTGGGTTCATCTTCCAAGGCCTCTTGGACTCCTTAAGATGTGAGTAAAATCCTTCATGTGCTGCGAGGGGGCCGTTCACTAGTGAGTATACATCTGTGACTAATGGAAAGACTCCATTCAAGTCATTTCTGTTAGAGTTGATTATTACATTGAAGGACTTTTATTCATACAAGTGTAGAGCACCTTCTGAATACCATATACAATCATGCCATGTTAACCTACAGTGAAAGATGCATTGGAGCTGTGCCATTTTTCTTCTAATTTTCAATCATTGAACCATTTTCTTTGTTTGCCTATGCAGAGATAATATGGGAAAAACTTCTGATAGCAAGCATATTATGAAGCAATTTTTGATTTTTTTTTGTAGCTTTGGTTGGTATTCAAGTTGGCCTTGAAAGAAAATTTAAAGGAGGGAAATTGATTTTCAATTTTAATATTAAATTACTCATGTAGGCTCCAGAAGCCCAAGTCTGCCCAGCCAAAAGTCACACCGCTTGGACAGCCTTAATTCACTATAAATAGGGCATTCAAAATTTCGATCTACTCATTTGTACACACACACAACACTTGTTCTATCTCTCTCACACATGTGAAGGAGACTAAGCAAGATGCCGAGTTTTCTGAGGAAGGAGAAGATTTTCTGTGGCAGATGAGTTTATCCACCATTTAACCTCACACGTGTGGCTACAACAGCAGATTGTTTGACCAAATTTCTGGGCAAGTTTCTATGGTCTGTTTTGTTGAATTTTGTAGCTTTGGCCGGTCTTCATAATATTCTCATTTGTACTTGTAATATTGAAAAATAAATTATATTTGTAAAAGAAAATTTTGAGGCATGTTCTTCATGCCTGCAAGAAAAAGAAAAATATTTATTTTTGTTCGTCAATGTTGAAAATTGGGGCAGCTATGGGACAAATTTCCCATGAAAAACCCTACTGCCCCAAAGGAAAGCCCATTATGTCCCAAGAAGAATTGTAATGTCCCTTCCTAAATTATTTTGGAACATGATTAATTTCTACATTTTGGGGACAATTTTGGAGGTGACGGGGCCCATTTCATTTTTATTAGAAGACTTAGGAGTTAGAAGTAAGTTACTTTGGGATTTTGTTAGTAGCATGTGGGGCCACCCACACAAGGAAATACACACTTCCTAAGCCAATGGTTCGAAATGCATGAGAGGGAAAATCAAAGGCTTTGTGAGGGACCCACGAAGGAGGGAAAAAGGAGCAAAAAAGGCTCCATGAAATCTATAAAAAGGAAGCAACACTCTTCATTTGACATCTTTGGCATATGGAATTTCTTCTCAGTTGCTCAAGCTGCTTAGCTGGGTCACTTGCTGTTTAGCAAGAGTTTTCGAAGCGGAGAACTCACCCTTTCTTCGGTGGACTTTGAGTGCCACCCTAGAGAGGTTCATCCATAATCTTATGGAGGTGATTTTCAGTGTGGTTTCTAGCATTTGTATTTAGTGTCTCCAGGTGGTGTGTATTTCTGGAGGACGCAGTAGGAGAAACTGAGTTGTCATTTTGGGATTCTTCAGGGAAACTTTTTCCGAGAGAAATTGCGAAAGAGAAGCTCTGATGATTTGCCGCCCTTTGGGTGAGTTTTGGGTATGGAGGAGAGAGCTAACATTTAGTGGAAATTTTGCACTTCCTGGGCCAGTGCAGGAGGCAGAGATTGGGCATATGTGGGAGGTGGAGACTCAGCCATAGAGGCTGATCCTTGTCGTGGGAGATAAGGGAATCATTAGTGGAGGTGATTGCTAACTTTTTGGAGTGCTTGAGGGGGATTTTGCTGGTGTATTGGTAGGCAATGTGCTTCAACAATTTTGGAGGGCATAGGGCCTTTTGGGGGTCGATTTTGGGAGTCAAAATCAGGCCAAACCATTTCTAGGTTTTCTGAGAGGATTTTGTGGTTAAATTTTCAGAATTTTCCAGATGATATTCGAGCTTGAAATCCTAATTCTTATAACAAGGCGAATTGCTAGTTAGCTAAGGAATTTGCATCATTTTGTGGGTTTGACTTTGGCTTGGAGATGGGCCAAACTCTTTATGGGTTTTTCTGAGTTTTTGGTGGAGAGCTCAAGGTTAATTTTGCAACATTTTCTAAGCACCAGAGGTGGGGTTTCTAGCAGTCCCATTTCAGCCAGCAGTACAGTTTTCTGGGCAGCGCAGAGCATCATTGGAGCATTTCTTACAGTATTTGAGATTATTGTTTTATAACCCGGGTTTTGTCATGCTTGACATTGAGGCAAGCCTAGGTGCACTTCTTCATACTATTATACTTGCTCCCTTGGATTAATAAAATGGTTCACTGGTTCTTGCTTCTGGAATTTTTATGTGTATTTACTGAATGTTTAAAATTTCTGGTGTTGTATTTGTTTTTTCTTTACATATTACTGTTTATCCAAGTTTGGAACATTACAAGAATGCAAATTGGATAAAAGGAAAAATATTGTTATTAATTAATGTGTCAAAACTATTTGGCGCAAGCTATCATCAAATTAATATGGGCAACTGATCTTTAAGGTACGTGGTATTTAAGGATTTAATTATATTGAGATGGGCTATATAGTGAAAATATCATGTTGACCTTCCATACTTGTTCTTCCGCAGCGTCTTAGAACCATGCACCTTTGAAGAAGCTGCGATGGCCATACCTTGGATTTCTTGATTTCTAGAAGAAATCATACCTTGGATTTCTTGAAGAAATCATATCTTGGATTTCTTGAGGAAATCATACCTTGGATTTCTTGATCTCTTTTGAGGATGATGACTTTTTTCTCGGGCAGCAAGAGCATCTCTTCTTCTATTGTTGAACATGTTGTTGTTGAAGCCACAACTGTTGTTGCTAGACCTTGGAGCACCTTCATTTTTCGGACATTCTCGAGCAAACTGACCATGCTTGTGGCATTTGAAATGTTGAACTTTTGATACTTCCCTTTTATATCTTCTAATGGAGTTCTTGAATACTGGAGTAGATCTTCTTGAATTAGATGGTCCTCCTTTATCTTTCCTCTTCTTGGCTTGGGCATAGAAGGAAGTGCGCGCTCCCTCTTCATGCTTTTGAATTCTACCTTTAGAGATCATCCTGGACTCCTCTTGAGTGCATTTGCCCAATAGCTCATCAAATGAGGGAAACCTGTCATTATTGGTTATGGTGGTAATAAATTTCTTCCATGTCAAAGTAAGACCTCCAAGGGGCAATCAACGCCAACTTTCTATCAGATAGAATCTCACCAACAATCAAAAGTTGATCCTTCTATTGGGATATCCTCATGAAGTATGATTGAATGGTCTCCCCCTTATACATCTTGATGTCCTTGAGTTCATTCTTCAAAGAAAGAATTTGATTAAAGTTGTTGACATCATACATCCCAACCAACTTATTATACATTTCCTTAGACTTCTTCAACTTTGAAACATAAGTGATCAAATTATCGCTCAAAGAATCAATAAATAATAGGGTGATCAAATTGACACCTTGTGCCATGCCAGGTTGATTGGTAAGGAGATTGTGGGGTTAGTGAGTTTGCTTCACCCATAGAAGAGGCTGATTCACAAGCTTCAATTTCTTTTCATAGTAGTTGCAACAATGACACAAGCTTCAATTTGTTTTCATAATTTTTTTCATAATAGTTGCGGCAATGACCTATTTTTGGATCTTTAGCAGTTTTATGATTTTATCACAATTAACTTCCACAACTAAGTAAATTTGTCCAGTATGTACAATGACAATTTCTTTATCTATTAGGTCCGAAATTTTGTGGATTCCACTTGCCAAGGTAAGGGTTTTTTCCTTGCAATCATTGTACTGTAAAAGTCTTATTCAACCTAGGTGATGAAGAAATATCAACATTCTCCTTGTTCTTTGCATTAGAACTTTTATTTTGAGAAACCAATGCTTCAGGGTTTGAAACTAGATGGTTATGTAGTTCAGCCTTAATCGCTAAAGATGCATGTTCTTGATTGGAAATTCTACACAAATTTAGCTCTGGCAGAAGAGTGATATCACATTTCATATTTTCAGATCTAGCCTTATCTGTGTCACCCTAAGGGGATCCTAATTCAAAACGTTCAACATTATTTTCTCGGTTAGAACATTCTTTAATGTTAGTTCTTTTCATATCAATGTCGACTTCCATTTTAGGTGTTGAATCCGGAGTTTTGAAATCCTTTAGGGATTCTATAAATGGTATTTTTATTTGTTTTAATGATTGTTGAATTTTACTTAATAGTTCAATTGGAGAGATATGATATTCGCTTAATTCCATGATTTCATGATGTAAACTTCATGGCATTTTGTTCAGCAGATAACATCCAGAGGACCAGACGGCTTTGGTACCACTGAAGCAACAAACATAGAGTTGTTATGCTTTTAAATGTAAAATACAAAATGTATTGTAAGTAATATTTTATTAATAAGATGAAATGTACAAGTGTTGATTGAATGTTACAATGAGGGACCACTTATATACCTAGGCAGGTGCCCCTTCATGTCCATGGACATGTTTTTAGACATACCTTTTCATTTAACTAATGACTATTAAAATAATCATTACTTTGATTATTTATAATTTACATTTATTTTTTATTTATTTTATTTTATCTAAATTATATTCGTAACACTTCGATCATATCAACAAGAAGACTTCTGTTTACACATGTGAAGGAGGATACTTGAAGTTGACTAGTGTAGTTTGACCATCTTCATATGTGTGTTAGCAACGTTGAATTGGCATTTTCTGGGCTGCTTTGAATTGAATGTTTGATTGGTTATTGGACTGAATATTTTGAGCATCTTTGACTGAATGTTGACGAAATCTCTGGGCAAAAAATTGGATGTTGATCGAATTTGTTTGACTAGGGTTGGCTGCAGGTCAACTGACTGTTTGACCGAATTTTTTGAGAGTGTTTCAAGGCCGAAATTCGGCCTCCTTGATTGAAGTTGACCGGGAGGAGCAGAGGTTGAAATTTGGCATGTTGGCGAGACTTGACTAGTAGAACAAAAGTTTGACTTTTCTCTCTTGTTTAACTAGGTTTGACTTGGAAGTGGTGTAATCAATTTGACTTTGTTTGATTGGAATGTACATTTGATTATATTGGAAAATTCTCCTAAGAGAAGGTTGCCGGGTTTTTCCTGGGTTTGGGATATTCCAGGATAAAGTTTTGTCTCCTATGCATCATTATTTTGTTGTGATCTGTACTTCCCTATTGCGTTTAATGGTTGATATTTTCTGAATTACTTAATGACTTGGAATGTGCTAAAGAGAAAAATTGTATCATTGGAAGCAATTATTTGGTAGAAAATTGTGCTTGTCACAATTGCACCCTAAAAATTAACAATGACTAGGGCATCCACTTTTCAAACATTAACTATTTTCATTATGAGGTGAGAAAATAAACACAAGGACTGCACAATTAGATCTTCCTTATAGGTTTCAAGATAACAATTTTGCATAATATAATGGAGTAATATTTCAAAATAGAATTAGCATTTAGTCATGGCACAAAATAGTAACCCTACTAGCACAAATCCAATATGCAAAATATTGAAGATAAAGCACAAAACCTACAAAATTCTCCAAGAAGCACTTCTTTCAACCCTAGTGAAGCTTCTCAATACAAAACACCATCTAACAAGAATTTACACCATATAAAAGTCACATCTTTGCCCAAGTAATGGAAAAGGACTAATTCACACTCTTTGCTTGAGAAGAGTGATAAAAGGTGTGATGATGAAAATGGAATGAGGTGAGCCTATATTTATATGAGACTTAGCAACTCTCATTTCCACTAATTTACAAATGAAATCCCTAATACAAGTTTATTTGAGTGTTGGACTGTTGAAATATGTAACTAGGTCCGGTCTTCATAATGATGGGTGTAATCATGATTTTATGTTATTGATGTAAAAAAGAAAAATAAAATTATTTTGTCATACCCGAGTCATGGGTTTCATGCTCAAGGAATTTTATTTTTATAGATGAAGCTCCCATTGAGAGCTATTAGGATTGGTCATCAAGTCATAAAGTCTATTGAGTCAATGTCAAGTATTGAAGACCCATTTGGGTATGTTACACATTGTAAAAAGGAGAAGTTATTTGTGTCACAAACCCTCCAAGAGCTATTTGGCTTCAAATAATTTATTTGGCTTCTAGAGCTATTGCAAAGGCTTGACCTTTCTTGTTTGCATAAGAGAGTTTCTCTCTTGTTGCATGCATTTGGATTTACATTGAATATCATTTTTTACATGAAACTATGAAGCTAATTTTGTCCTGTTGCTTGCATTGTGTAGATTTAGAGGATTGGAGAGCTGATTTTTGCATGTAAAAATCATTTCTAATTTTTAAGATTTCAAACGGCTTCTCATTTGCTCCTCATTTGCTTAAATTTTCAAGGAGAAGTTCAATTTTTCTTGAATACTATTGTAGAGTTTCTCCCTTGGTTGAGTTGGGGCCTTTGACACGCTCATCATTGTAACAAAGTCTCTAATAAAAAATTAGTTTTGCTTGTAGGACCTTGGGAGATTTCTCCAATGGTATCCTATCTCCCTGTTTAGAGGGAGGCTTCTCTTGGGTGGATTGACTTTGCATGGTTCAAACTCACACACTTCATTCATTTGCATGGATCTTTAATGTTCTAACTTGCTTAACTGTAATAACCATTCACACACAGAACTAAAATATGAAATACAGAAGCCTGAAGAATTAAATTGGTACTTACCTTAACTGCTGCTGATTCTGCTACTGAACTGGTGAATCTGCTGCTGGTGATGCCGTGGCTATTTTGATCCACTCTCCGGGAGACCAATACCACCCAACCAGACTGAGCAAACCTAGCTGCTCAATCCAGAAAGCTGCTCAACAGAAGCTCTCTGTCCCTCCGTGCCCAGAACCTCAGACGGCTTAAAGCTCTTCCAATAGATAATTATCTTCTCCTGGTTTTCTCCTGGTGAAATTCTGCTTCCGGTTCTCTCTGCCCCTCTCTGGTTTTTCTCCCCCCCCTTCTCGATCCAGGCTGCTGGTTTTTATCTCCGGGCCTGGCGGTGGCCGCCCTCCTACCTGCAGCCACCGCCTTCCCTCGACTTGACACACCCTCCATGCAATTTAACTCTCAGATCTTTTCCTGGCAAAGGGCGCTCTGCTATAAATTCTTAGTTGGTTGGACGCGCCCCCTATTAATGGATCCTTTAATGGTTTTTTTTTTTTTTAGGTATGCTAGCATAGGTTGTGTTTCACGCTTAGCATATGTATACTTGTAAGTTCAGCCATATATCTTTATAACCTTTAAGTTATATATATATCATAAAGTTCCATTATATAGTATATAAAATTTATATTATAAAGTACAATTATGTATTTTGTAAATTTAATATATATATATTATAAAGTTTAATTATATATTTTATAAAATTTAACTTATATATGTTTATAAATTTAAATTTTATTTATAAAACTTAACACATTTATTGTTTAAATTTCATCACATTTGGTTTTATTATAAGGTTTAAAACTTTATATAATGGATCAATTTAGCTGGGTCGTTACATACACCCCCCCTTCTGAGAACTTCGTCCCGAAGTTTAGAGTTTTAAGTTCAAGGTTTTAATGGACATGACCTTTTCTATCCCGGTCCCCAAGCTATTCAAAATGATCCTATCCTCCCTAATCTCTTCTGCTCCCATCCTATCCGTCCTCTACTGGAGTATGCCATGGCGTCAATTTTACTGACCTAACCATTCATAAACACTAAGGTGACAACGTCGGTTATACCGACCTGATTCCCAGTAGGCATCCGGCAGTCATCATCACACGTCTAGGGGAGCGTGACTCGCACAGTCCTCCCATGACTCCAGGGTTCGGAGGATAAACGGTGGGTATCACCTCCACCCCTCCCAATAGAATTAGGGCTACTACCCTATCATAGGATCACTTTGAGCTTTAATTGTTCTGAGGTTCTGTCATCACGTGGTCATCTCGGAAATTGGATCATTTATCTGCAATCATACACTTACCCATGCATTTGTAAAATGTGCATCAGCATGTTCAAAATAACTCATGTATTATTTACATATGTCACTACAGCATAACATATTTTGCCATATTCCAAGCACGTCTTTTGGCGTTCATCTAGAATGTATTCACTTCCTTATTTCTATCCCATTGATCATACTAAAATAAAATAAATCAGATCTACAATTTCTTAATTTTTATCAGAAGAAAACTTATTCAACTGTCTTAACTTTACTTCAACATTCATAATTTAGTAAAATAAATCACCTATATTGTTTTGGTATCCATGTACCAGCAGGAATTAAACACATATTATTTTGGTATCCATGTACCAACAGGAATTAAACACATATTATTTTGGTATCCATGTACCAGCAGGAATTTAAACATATATTATGCCACAAAATTTCATGTTTATCCATAATCATTCAAAATGTTTTTGAGTCCCTGAGTGTAGTGAAGTAAATATATACTAAACATAGTGTAAAGTTTTTCAAAATGGACATAAATTAGGGTATCTCTGACATATGTCCTCTGTATTCTCCCAAGTTGCTGATCCAGGACTATACTTGTCCCATTGGACCTTAACTTGGTCCACCAGACGGTTCCTCAACTGTCGAACTCTACATTCCAGTATACGTAATGGTTCGACCGTTATGACTCCCTCGTCCGATACCTGCAATTCTTTCCACTGGATGTTATGAGATAGATCAGCTACATAATGTCTTAATACAGAAACATGAAATACATTATGAATTCTATGCAGGTGAGGTGGCAGGGCAAGACGATAGGCAACAGGTCCAACTCTTTCCACAACTTTAAATGGTTCTATAAATCGGGGTGACAACTTTGTCCCTTTTACGAATCGAATAGTACTTTATTTGGTTTGATGCGGACGAAGACTTGGTCCCCTACTTCATACCTCCTATCAGTTCGGTGAGCATCAGCATAACTCTTTTGTCTATCCTGGGCTTCCTTTAATCGTTGTCTAATCTGTCTGACCTGCGCTTCCATTTCATGGATTAATTCTGGTCCTATTATCACTCGATCTTCTAACCTGTCCCAACTTAACGGTGTTCTGCAAGGTCTGCCATATAAAGCTTCAAATGGAGGCATCCCAATCGAACTGTGGTAACTGTTGTTGTATGCAAATTTGACTAAGGGTAAATACTTTTTCCAGTGTGATTGCTGATCCATTACATACATTCGCAACATGTCTTCAAGTACTTGATTTACTCTTTTAGTTTGCCCATCAGTCTCAGGATGGTAAGCAGTGCTTAAATTTAGCTGAATACCTAAGGCTGTCTGCATGCACGTCCAGAATCTGGAAGTGAATCGCGAATCTCTATCGGATATAATCTTCTTAGGTACTCCATGAAATCTGATGATTTCATTTATGAATACTCTAGCTACGTCAGCAACATCATAAGTATCTCTTACCGAAATGAAATGGGCGCTCTTTGTTAATTTATCCACCACTACCAGAATGGCATTGTGTCTTTGAGAAGTAAGAGGTAGTCCAGTGATAAAATCCATAGAAATGGTCTCCCATTTAGACATAGGAATGTCGCGGGGTTGTAAGAGGCCCGCTGGGTGACGATGATCTGCCTTTACTTGCTGACATTCCAAACATTTTGCAACAAATTGAGCGATATCACGCTTCATGCCTGCCCAAAAGAAGAGTTTCTTGGTATTCGCATACATTTTCCCTACTCCAGGATGAGCACAATATACTGCTTTGTGAGCTTCCCCAAGGATGGTATCTCGAAGATCTTCATCATCAGGGATGTACATCCTTCCATGGAATCGTAGGATCCCATCGTTTTCTAATTCATAACCCTCAAATTTAGATTCTTTTGCCTTAATTCCCTCAAGACTTGCCCTCACCTTTAAATACCAGCTGTCTTTTATAAGACGATCCAATACTCGTTGTCTTAAGTCCACTTTAATGGGTATGAGAGAAAATATTCGGGGTCTCCTGCTTAAGGCATCGGCTACTACATTTTCTTTTCCCTTAATATATGATATTCCGAAGTCATATTCACTTAGGAATTCGCTCCATCGTCTTTGCCTGGCATTTAAGTCTTTTTGGGTGAACAAATATTGTAGACTTTGATGGTCGCTTTCAAGTGTAAAATTTCGTCCCACCAGATAGTGTCTCTAGATCTTTAAAGCTAGCATTACAGCGGCCAATTCTAAATCGTGAGTAGCATAGAGTTCTTCATGAGGTTTTAGCTTTCTGGAAGCATAAGCTATCACTCCCTTATCCTGCATCAACACTGCACCCAGCCCTTGCTTGGATGCATCAGTACATACCGTGAAGTCTTTGCCCATATCAGGGACTCTTGGGATTGGTGCACTGGTGAGTAGTCTTTTGAGTTCAGAGAATGCTTTATTACATTCCTCTGTCCACTCATACTTAACACCTTTACGCTGAAGGGTTGTGATTGGCTTTGCGATTTTGGAGAATCCCTCCACAAATCTCCGGTAATAACCTGCTAAACCCATAAAGCTTCGTATCTCGTGTGCATTTTTCGGTATTGGCCATTCCATGATCGCTTTTACCTTCTCAGGATCTACTGAAATCCCTTCACCTGATATGATGTGACCCAAATAATGAATCTTTTCCTGAAAGAAAGAACACTTGGACAGTTTTCCATATAACTGACGTTCTCTAAGGCAGGACAATACTATCCGCAAATGCTCTTCATGCTCTTCTTCATTCTTGGAATAGATGAGAATATCATCTAAAAAGACTTGTACAAATTTATCAAGATACTGACGGAAAACACTGTTCATAAGATTCATGAATACGGCTAGCGCATTTGTTAACCCAAATGGTACCACAGTAAATTCATAGTGCCCAAAACGTGTCCGGAATGCAGTCTTAGAGATATCACTTTCAGAAATCCTTAGCTGATGATACCCTGATCGAAGGTCAATTTTTGAAAAGACAGCAGCTCCTTTCATTTGATCGAAAAGATCATCGATTCGCGGCATAGGGTATTGATTCTTTACTGTAGCTCGATTCAAGTCTCGATAGTCTATGCATAATCTTAAGGATCCATCTTTCTTCTTCACAAAAATTACAGGAGCGCCCCAAGGTGAGGTACTGGGCCGGATAAGCCCTATATCGAGTAGTTCCTTCAACTGGATTTGCAATTCCTGAAGTTCTGGAGCTGTCATTCTATAAGGCGTTTTAGAGATCGGTTGGGTACCTGGCTTTAATTCAATAGTGAGATCCAATTTTCTTACCGGGGGTAATCCAGGTAGTTCCTTTGGAAATACATCCGGGAACTCGGCTAACACCGGATATTGTTCTAAGGATGGCCCCTTTTCTTGGCTTACTTCGTGAATTGCATAAGCCTGACAACCCTTTCTTAAACAACGCTTCACCTGCATTGCCGAAATGTAGCGTAAAGAAACTTCCCTCTTGATTCCTTGAATTTGGATTACTTCTCCCTCGTCGTTTATGCCCAGAATCCTTTTTCCATAACAGTCCACCCAAGCTTGGTGAGCTTCCAGCCAATCCATACCTATGATAAGATCATACGTTCCTAAGGCTGTGACATAGACTTTTAGTTTAGTTGAACAGACCCCTAGGTCAATTTTGCATTGATCCACACTCAAGCCCACGGTTTGGAGTTCTCCTGAGGCCATTTCCACTTGGTGGAAATCGTTTTGTCTACGAGCTGCCAACCCACATTTGTTTAATGCATATGACGAAATGAAACTATCTGTGGCACCAGTATCAAATAAGATTTTGAGTTTTATGCCATTGATAATACCTGAAGATTCCACTACAGTGGATTGATGGGCTGCTTGGTCGTGGTTGACTACTGCATGAATTCTATGATTACTTCGATTGGCTGATACCGGCTCCTTCCCAGTCTTATGCAATATATTCGATGAAGCTTCTGGGCAGTTACGCTGGAAATGCGGCCCCCCACATCCCCAACAATTGAGCTGCGCTGATCCTCTTGAATCAAGGTGTGAATTTCTAGAGAACGAGCCGCGTCCTCCCATGTTGATTCCTCTCACACTCCTTCCTCTACCGGTAGTCCCTCGCGATGCCCATGGTCTGGTGTTGGACGATTCCGCGGCTATAGTGTTTACAGCCATGGGAACTCTTGTCCCCATACTTGGGGTAAACCTGTTACCGTAAGGTGGCCTCGAGCTACCTCCTCTGAAAAAGTTCCGGGGAGCCTTCCCTGGAAATCCTGATTGTAAAGGCCCTGCTGGCCCCATATCCTTTTTGATTCCAAGGTGCTCTTCTGCATAATGGCCACATTCGACTGCCTTGGCTACAGATGATGGTTTCCACATACTTACCAAGGCTCTGATGCGAGGATTTAACCCAAATATGAAGCGTTCAGCTTGACGTTCATCAGAGTCTAAGTAGTGAATGTATTTTACCAGCTCCATAAACCTTATTTCGTACTCTTCCACCGTTTTACTTCCCTGAATTAGTGTATGAAAGGCTCTGGCTTGCTGTTGTTGAAAGTATGGAGGTAAATACTTTGCACGGAACCTTTCCTCAAATAGTTCCCAAGGAACATTATCCGATGTAAGGTGCAGATGCTTTTCCAGATTTCCCCACCAAATCAAGGCACTTTCCTTTAGTTGAAACACGACAATCTTTGTTTTTGCTGAAGGCGAATATTCTCTTAACCTAAAGCACCAGTTCATCCCTTCCAACCATGCCTCAGCGTGTTCACCAGTTCGACCTCCCGAAAATTCTGGGAGTCTAATTTTCTGAAGCTCTCTAGAGATGTCTTCTCTCGATCCTCTGGGCTCCAAATTATTTGGTTCTGCTGAACTGGTGGCTACATGCTGAAATTCCTCTTTGTTTTTAGCCTTAGCTGATTCCTTTAATGTCTCCAATAAGGCTTCCAAAGAGTTCATTATCACAGTCAACTCTGGCGTTGGAGCGTTTGATGTTGACGGTGGTCTTGGTGGTGACGAAGGTGATGGGGATGATGATGGCGACGGTGGCGGCATTAATGGTGATGATGTTGCCTGGTCACGTCGTCGTCGCTCATACGTCCTTACCATGGTAATGGTCCCTGAACACACAATAAAATTTATATATATAAAAAATTTGAGGTGGATAACCGAATTTTAACACACAATTTTCTTTGCAACATCACATTTATAAATGGGTATAGTTTTGCTATTTTTACCCGCTAGGCGGATCTTACTGGTACCGAGGTCAAGGAGGGTGGTCTCGCGACCTCCTTGTCCTAATGCAGGGTATTCTATCCTAATATGAATAATGCAGAAGTGTATGTTTATTAGCTCCTAAGGTAAGACATCTAAAGTTTATTTACCTAATAACATTCACAAAAATGAAAATGTTAGATGTCTCGTTTATAATGTTCATTGGTAACATACTTGTCATACCCCCCAATCTGACTATTACATTTAAGGCGGTCATATATATCTATCTCCCGAATATATTACTTGGATATGGATTTAATCCAAAAGAAGGGTTGTGTTGTTTCCATATTCGTTTGACCTTTAGCCGTAAAATTTACCATAGACATGACCTGATTAAAATCTAGAAGAGGCAAAGTTCATCAGTGAATCATAAAAGTAGATTGGATTTTAAGCGGAGGACAACAATGATTTATGATTTCGAGAACCAGTTCTGTGAAAATGGTCCCGTCCAAGGATGTATTTAGTACAATTTCGTTCTCTAATTGAGGTTTTGGAAAGTATATATATATACTAGACTCCAAACCTGTGGAACAAATCCGACTTCTCGCTGAAATATTCTAAATAATTTGTATGGAAATAAAAGGTTAATGATTTAAAACTGTTTATATATAGTCACAAAATTAATTAGATAACATAAACTATATAATTTTTACATGATTGGTTTTCTTCCTTTCCTATGTGAGTAGTCAGTTAAACAGGGTACTTCCAGCATTTCAAGTGAGAGGATAACATTGATCACATCTCATAAATTGACTTGAAAAACAGTGCTGATAGAAGCAAAATGAAGAGAGCTGCATGCAGAAGATAGAGATAAAGGGAATTTTTTGTGAATGTGTTCAATCACAAGAATTACAACTAAAATTCACCTGAAACAGGCCAGAAAAGGATGTGATGATGACAACCCAAGTTGAATTGACATGATAAGATGATAAAGAAACTCACAAACAACTTTTCGTTGAATATAAAGAACAGTATTTCAAAAACAAATGGCATACTTGAAAATGTTTTTTTTTCAATAGTTGATTCCAATATATATACTAATCGATTTTT